>LT986468.1:0-584553 GCA_900290405.1 Saccharomyces jurei | reverse complement strand
CCACACCCACACCCACACCACACCCACACCCACACCACACCCACACCCACACCCACACCCACACCACACCCACACCCACACCCACACACCACACCCACACACCACACCCACACCCACACCCACACCACACCACACCACACACCACACCCACACCCACACCACACCCACACCCACACCCACACACCACACCCACACCCACACCCACACCCACACCCACACACCACACCCACACCCACACCCACACCCACACCCACACCCACACACCACACCCACACACACCCACACCCACACCCACACCCACACCACACCACACCCACACCCACACACCACACCCACACCCACACCCACACACCCACACCCACACACCCACACCACACCACACCCACACCACAACACCACACACTAACACTACACTCTCACTCTAACACTCTCACTTGCTCTAACATAACCCTGATTATCACAGTATCTCTTACCCTGATTATGCTACCAACCCTGATCCAACCCTACCTCAAGCCCTGTCTCTCTGACTAACCCTACCTCTCTATCTCCCACCCCTACCTGCTTCTCTAATGCCCACCCTCTCCACCTGCCATCCTTCACATCTCACCACTACTCCCGAACTACCACACCAACTACCCCCTACCATATGTAAACAATCTATGTCAACAATCAATGTAACAATCACATGTCAACAATCACATGTCAACAATCATATGTCAACAATCATATGTAAACAATCAATGTAAACAATCAATGTAACAATCATATGTAAACAATCAATGTAAACAATCACATGCAACAATCGTATGTAACAATCAAACGTAACAACCATACCTAACATCACGCCCACCACCTGCCCTACCCCATCACTACCTCTCCATGACTACTCCCCATCTCACATGAACACCCACCACACCTTCTTTATTCGTAATACCGCACCACATACCCTACGGATGCTAAGAATGTCCTACTCCCATCTTACCCTACTGCCACACGCTCCTCATCCTCATCCTCACCTCTCACTCAGTTGTCATGGTTACCACTCTACGTCATTATACACGGCACTTACCTCAGCGCTTCACACCCTGTGCCATTTACCCATAAAACCCACATTTACGCCCATTTTAATGTTTATAATATATTCTACGTATCTGAATATCATATATATGCACTTACTTGCATCTAATATAACGTATTCGTCCACATTCTGTTTACTCATTATATACATATAATTATCACAATCTCAAAAAATCACCTCTTAAATCACCCAAACATAAATATTTTCTCATGATTCACAATGATTCATAGGCACATATTGCCATACCGTCTTAGCTTGCTTTTTCTTACTACGTACCAATCTAAAAAGCTACTAATACTGAAAAGAAAAAAAAAAAACCAGTACACAGAAAACAGAAGATATCCATCACATCAATAACTCAAAGCTACCGTTTAGTTATGTAAACGCTTTTCATAAGAGTGCAGGTTATTAACTCCACCTTCTATTTGAGCAGATGCGGTTCTGAATTCAAATCTGACTTTGCCCCTTTGCACATTCTCCTTCAATAGAGTTAGCGTTTTGCAACCAATTTCTTGACAGGAATGTTGCAGGCCGTTGTACAAATACGGAATAAACTTCTTAATGGATCCTTTGTCAACCACAGCACCCGCCACACCTTGCGCAACCAAAACGCTGTCGCATTCAGAAAAGTATCGAGACGTCGACGCATTCCCTTTAGTACCAGTCTGTTGCATGGCATCAATGGAACCCATGCCACGATACACCTTCAATCGTTTACCATCCTGGTAGAAATATTCACCGGGTGATTCGGTAGCACCAGCCAACATACCACCCATCATAACAGTAGAAGAGCCAAGCGCCAAGGCCTTCATGATATGGCCGATGTTTTGAACACCACCATCAGCCATACATGGAACACCAAACTGGTTAGCAAACTCACAGACGTTGTAAACAGCCGTCCCCTGCGGTCTACCACAGGCCATCACTTCTTGTGTGATGCAGATAGAGCCAGTACCCATCCCAATTCTCAAGCCGTCCGCACCGGCTGCAATCAAATTGGCTGCCTGTTCCCTAGTCACAACGTTTCCAGCAATAACTTCCAACTCGGGGAAAGTCTCTTTCACCCAGTGGAGCATATTCAACTGGAAAATAGAGTTGCCCTGCGATGAGTCTAAGATAACCACATCCAAGCCAGCTTCCACCAACAGGCCCAGTCTTTCCCTATCAGAGTCCATAGTGCCTATAGAAGCTCCGCATAGCAACTGCTTGCTGCTGGCAGACTTGGAAGCTAACGGGAAGTTTTCGTTTTTCTTCAAGTCAGTCCTGGAAAGCATGGACACCAGATGACCCCGGTCGTCAACAATCAACAGCTTACCCTTTTTGGTTTTCTTCAAGATTTCATTACCTTCAGACAATGTAATACCTTGTGCACCGGTAACAGGATTCTTAGTCATGACATCCCGAACAAGCAAAGAGTTGTCTTCAATGAATTGTATATCACGAGAAGTGATGATACCCGTCAACCTTCCGTCTCTTCTACCGTCTTCTGTAACGGGGAAACCGGAAAATCCAAACGTTGCTTTCATACTCTTGGCTTCACCAACGGTGGCAGTTGGGGAAATCACTATAGGGTTGTCAATAAACCCGTTTTCATAGTTCTTGACTCTTCTGACCATGGCAGCTTGGTCCTCGGGAGCACAGTTATGGTGAATGAAACCAATACCACCCAACAGAGCCATGAAGATGGCCATTTCTGATTCCGTAACAGTGTCCATTGGAGAGGAAACGAATGGGGTCTTCAAATTGATATTCCTAGTCAACTTAGTCTGCAGGCTAACTTCGGAGGACAGGAAAGAGACCAAGCCTGGTAACACCAAAAAATCGTTATATGTCAACCCACCTCTGGTCTTGGAGTCCATCAATTCCTGGACTGACAAACCATCCATTCGGGGCAACCTCTCGGCAAGTTCCAAAGCAGTCGTGTAGTCTCTAACAGCAGCCATTGTTTTTACGTGTTTTTGGACTTATCAATTGCACCAATAATATACTTAATGCGTTGATGGCAGTTAAAGAGTCTTTTAGAGTTTACATATACAATTAATAAGAGAAGAAAATTTTCAGTACGCCAGATAAAATACACAGGCCCATAAAACTGAGAAATTCCACCAAGATTCTCCGCCTAGATGTTCAGCAAAAAGTTTTCAGAAAAAGATTTTCACCAAACGTCAAATGGGAAAACAGTGCACTATTTATACTTTTTTTTTTCCCTTGCTCTTTTTCTTTATTTTTCCGGAAAAGAAAATGTCCGGCCCGCCCGCGCGACTCACAATCCATCGCTGAAAACAAACCCAAATTTCAATATGGAAAGAGAGATGATGAATCACTAGTACACAGTTATTGAAAAGATATGCCGGATTCGTGACTGCACGTATAGAACAACTATCGTCATAATGGTGTCACAGAAGGTGTTCGATCCATCGCTTGCAGTAGGAAATGGCTCTTTGATTTCTCGATTAGAGGGGGGTTTGGTATGTTAGCTAGGCCTCTTTTTAACCTCCTAGAGCGAGCGGCTTAGATGACATACATTTCAGGCTGAGATGTGCACGTTTATTAGGTTTGATTTTTTTTTTTGGCTTCTCCCAAGTTTATCAAACTTGGAATTAATAAAACAGCAAACTTCTCATTGAGCTATTATCACACATTGTTAGAGCCTTCTATTTAAGTAAGATTCATAGACATAATTGCTTCTGCTCGCAAAGGCTAGTGCCACACGCTCTTCTTGATTAATGCATTACTGAACCATTGCTCGAGCCATATTCCTGGGTCGACGTATCAAACAGCTTCAACGTTTTGGAAAACACAAGTTGGCCACTGAAATAACCACACTGAGGAGGCGCATACCTTTATCCCAATGTCATCAGGCCAATTTTTGGATAGTACTCATCATTCTCTATTTACACATTTTCCAGCACATGTGCAATTGTTGGATTTTCTACACGGTATTAATGATCCTGTCACGTATTGTGGTTTGGATTCATTCGTCGTTGCAACGGAATACATCCTGTCACTTCTTGGTGCACAGATGAGCTTTCAATCATTCTGAATTGACCAAAGTGTTCTCATAGTCCTCTGGTCATTCACATACAAAATCCCTTACAAAGAGACATGCTAATCCCGTGAATCAGACCCTTTCTACTCCACCAAATAGATCCATGCTGAGGGCAAAATGATCGAATAGGAGATTACTTCTCAACAATGTTACATAAAACTACACGCTATTGACAGGTTTTTTACTCTTCGCCAAGGCTTTGATTTTCATGAGGTATCATCAATGTACCTTCGGAGAAAAGATACCCCTTTATTTGGTCCTTACTTCTGCATAGCATATAAGAGGCTATTTAGTAGTCCTACTATAAGTAAATCTCTTACGCTTCAATACGGCTTGTACCTACCACACACACGTTTGTAGGGTCTCTCATGCACGTGATGTTTTCTTTGTTCATTTGTTCATTTGTTCATAACGGGGTTGTTTTTTTTTTGTTGACTTCATGCATGCTTCGAAGGTTGATAAGATGTTGATAAACGATTTTTATTATAAAAGCAGGACAAAAGAAGCCTTGCGGTAGCTTCCCGGTCTCGGAAATGGGAAGTAGAGCCCTTCAACAAGAGAAAGTATGACAAATATAAATGAGTTTGGGCAAGAAGTTGGTGCCGCCGTCGATGGCTGGACAACCAGGGTCTTCCCACAGGAAGTTGTATTGAAAGGCAACCACTGTAGACTAGAACCGCTTGACAAAGAAAAGCACGGGTTGCAGCTCTTTAGTGCGTATGCTAAAGCGGGTCAACGCTTGTGGACGTATTTGCCTGTAGGTCCGTTCAACAACGTAGACGAATACCTAGGATTTATCGACGAACTCAATGAAACTGAAGACACCGTGCCCTACGCAATTATCCGTGAAAAGACTGGTTGTGCCGTTGGTACACTTTGCCTTATAAGGATCGATGAAGCCAATGGTTCACTTGAAGTTGGATATGTAGTTTTTTCGCCGGAGTTACAGAAGACAGTAATCGCTACTGAAGCCCAATTCCTTTTGATGAAATACGTGTTTGATGTTTTACAGTACAGGAGATATGAGTGGAAGTGCGATAGTCTAAATGGGCCATCCAGGAGGGCGGCGATGCGCCTAGGGTTCAAGCACGAGGGAACCTTTCGACAAGTGGTGGTGTACAAGGGTCGGACTCGAGACACCCAATGGTTCTCAATAATCGACAAAGAATGGATGAACATCCGTAAAGCATTCGAGCAATGGTTAGACGGGCAAAACTTTGAGGATGGTAGACAGAAGAGAGGATTGGCTACAATAAGAGAAGGCTTGTAAAAAGACTGATCAATTATATGCAAGGAATATATAGATAGCACTATGCGATTATCAAATTTATAGATTCTAATATTTTTCACCGGCATGCGAGTTCACGACTTCCTCTTCCACAACGGAGAATCAAATTGCAATCATACGCGATTTACATACTCTCGTTTAAACCAGAATGACAGTAGAGGACAAAAACCCTCGTTTGAACATGCCATACTAACTCTAAGGTTGATACTGACATTGTTTTTGGCTCCCAACATGTTAATACACATTATGAAACGTAGTTCCTGCGTTACCTGTCATTCAGAGTGCTATTTCATACACCTTCTTCCATCTTATGTCTCCTAAATACTTTACGATATCAGATCTGGAACTGCCGTATCAATTTTCGAAAAACAAAATAGGAAAGTTGCATTGCTACGACTGACTGGTCGGTAACTCGTACAGACCCTGATCTACCAACCTTAACTGAAAGTGACACATAAAACAGCGGATGACTACGCGCCAAGACTCTAAAAAAAGATTCAACCTTTTCATGCGAGAGATAAAAGAGTGTGGAGATATACATTCACTTCCTGCTTCAATATTCTTCGCTAGATGCGGTTCTTTCCATATATGTATACCCCCACGCTGCTTATAAGTGCAACGTACATACACTGCAGCAGAAAAGAATATCGTTCCGAGGCTTATTGTACTCCGTCCAATGGCATATGCACAGCGATTGATCAAGTAAGTTTGTAATATTAATATACATTTACATATAAAACTATTTCTATACCATCAAAAAAAAGAAAGCTTTTTTTTTTTGAATTTTTCGTTACTCAGTGTCTATAATATCTTATTCGTAAAGGCATCAGTCTCTATTTGGCGATAGTGTAGATACCATCCTTGGATAGAGCCTTAGAGATAGCTGGCTTTAATCTGGTGGAGTACCATGGCACACCAGTGATCATTCTGGTCACTTGCTCTGGGGCAATACCGGTCAACATGGTGGTGAAATCACCGTAGTTGAAGACAGCTTCAGCAACTTCGACTGGGTAGGTTTCGGTTGGATGAGCAGCTTGGAACAAGTAGTATTGGGCCAAATGAGCTCTGATATCAGAGACGTAGACACCCAATTCAACCAAGTTGACTCTTTCGTCGGATTGAGCTAGAGTGGTGGTGGCGGAGGCACCGGCAGCGATGGCGGCGACACCAGCAGCAATTGAAGTTAATTTGACCATTGTGTTTGTTTTGTTTTTTAGTGCTGATATAAGCTTAGTTGAAAAGAAGAGAGAGAAGGCATATTTACAAAGATAGGCGGACAAGTCTACTCTACTTATACAAATTCCTTCACCAGCTGGTGCTGGCCAAACGAATCGCCGACTGACACTCATTTTTCACCTCCAGATCCCACATATCTCATCTACCACACCTTATCCACCCACCGTAACTATAGAAATGCACTTGTCCTTGAACGATTCGTGCATTCGTCACACATTTCGTATATGAAGGTATGTTTTACGGCGCCTATGTGAATTCGTATGCGCGCAATCTGAGATCAACAATTATAGGGGTGCCCAGGTGCCTTTGAAAAAACCCTTTTACGTGCCTGCCATTTTTTTCAAGGACCCTCGTTCGGAAGCTATTGTCTAAGCCCATATTGGTATGCTCTAAACGATTTTCGTGGGATAATACTACAGTTTGTTTTCCCAAGCTGAAGTGAAATAACAATAATGTGCTGGGAGTCGTATGTAGGTACGCACCACCTAGAGAGAACGCGACATCGAAACGAGGAAATTACACTTAGCTACGCTTGTGGTCCAAATAGAATTAATTAATGTTGGGGTGGTTTGGGGCATATGCCAAGGTTGTGTGTAATGAGACATCTTTGATGCCGGGCTACCATTTTTCTTTTGTTCAAAAATGAAAAAGGGAGCGCAGAAGTCAATGGATGGCTCTGATATTTTTTTGTTTTACGTTTAAATCATTTGTTGAGGAAGTTTACCTATATACTTGGTTCTTGAAACCATTAAACACCTATACCTATGGTAAAGACTTATCGGCAGAGGTCAGTGGCACTTCCTGGATGTATGGCCACAATGTAATGTTTCCTGGCCTAGGCGACGCAGTTTTCTTTGAATCTAAAATGCTACTAATGTATCGCTCAAAAGAGTACTCAACAGTAAGCCCTGTCAAAGAAAAATTTCTCACTCTTCTAAGCTTTCTCCCCAAACAAGCTTCTGTGCTTTCTGTTGGCACTTTCATCAGATTCATCAGCAGCACTTCCCTGCTTATCTGTGTTCCAATCTCATAGGGAATATCACTAGACTGGAGAATTTCGTACCGATAGGGAAAAACTGGTTCCACAAGGCAAGACAGCCTGGGAGTCCTACGGACCATGTAAGGTAAGATAGCAGTGAAATAAATAGCATGCAGTTGGTGTGGCGTGTATAAGAGCAAAACCCTCTTGAGAACCTATGTGAGCTTAAACAAACTTCTCTTTGGGAAATTGAACGTCCCCAGGTAAACAGGGCTCCACACTTTCTCAGTCCAGCTTCCACTGATTTCAACTTCTGTAAAGTCAGTATTCAGCGTCCTTTTGTGTAATAGACCGAACCTTTGGACGATTGAGTCCTAGTGTCTTTTCCTTCTTCTACGAGAATGGGTCCAGAACGGTTCTTCTGAATTCTTCATCGTAGTTCTGACCATTGAAAAGGAAATTTCTAGTATTTTAAAGTTTGTCGTTATGCAAGTATGGATTCAAGCTCTTGTTACAAAAGCCAGGAATGAAGTATTAATGGCTTGTACGTCTCATAGCAGCACCAGGTGAAACCATTTCTGAAACTTTCTTGAGACAAAATTATTTTCCGGGATTCGAGGTCTTCAGAGTACAATATGTTCTTCGCATCTTGGCTTTTTGTATCTTTATATCTTGGACGATCTGGTCAGTTCGTAGATCTAGTAAAGTTTAAATTCTTGAAAAGTTGCCTTTAGGTAGCTAGAGGAGAATAAAAGTACCTCCCAAAGCATTCGCGTCATAATGCTGATGGTTCTATGCTGATTCTATAATCAAAGAAGAAAAGCGAAGTCAAGCAAAATCGAGTGAAAAGAAAAAGGGTACTCAGTTGCTGGAAAAACGTATGAAAAAATGATTATACCGTTTACTCTATTTCCTTGGTAATTTTCAAATGTAACATATATTGTTGTAATCACAACTACGGGCGCTTAAAGGTTTGTGATAGTCTGTGGTTTATACATGGTCTATTCATTATGTTTATAGGACAAAGAGCAGAGCAAAAGGGCTTTCAAAAACTACCGAATGATAAAAATGTTACAATTTTACGAACGCAGCTGGTCTGTAGCTGAGTAAATCTCTATACAATTCTTGTCTATCAATTCTTTGCACATCGCTAACTCTTTCATGATATACTCATCCAATCCAAACCGAACCCTTTAACTGAGTTTTACTTAGTTGTCTCTTTCAAAGTATTTATATCTTTACATAGCCCTTTTTTTTTAACGATTATCAAGCACTTTTTGGTTATGTGAGGTGATGCAATTCCCCTGAAACTTTCATGGCATCACTTGGCGTAATGGACAATATGCCTAGTTTTTCAAAGACCTTTTTCATAGATAGATTAGTATACTATATGATCCCAAGTATGGATAGCTAACATTGGGATTCTGATGAATAGCCTTTGTTGATAACTTCATTCTTCCAACTGTGACAAGTGTTCTAGCTTTATTGTTGGAACTTGGGGATATCGCATCATAGCGATAAATAAATATAATATATGTCATAGCAAGTGCAGCTCTACAAACAGCAAAAAACTATTTCAAAACATCCGTTGTTAGAATGCTGAGAGAGAAAAAAGAGTGCTCGCAGTAAATAGGGCGGCAATAGATGTGCAGAGCAATAATGTAGGCAGCACAGAAACTTAGAATAATACATATCACGATAAAGGACAAATAATTTGAAATGCCCTGAGAGTTTACTGCTGTTGTTGTTCATGGTGAAAAATGCTTATTGTGTCGGCTGTTTATTTAATTCAGTCACACTTCCATATTCTTGGAACCTCTTGAAATTATTCACGAGGGGAAGTACCTGCGGAAATTTGGTTGAGTGGTCAGGTTTCCCTTACTATGAGAAAGATTCACAGGAATGTAATATCTATATATCTTCCTTGATGGATACTTATGTTTCAAGTGCAATGAACAGGTTTATTGCTTTACAGAAGCTTATGAACTAAAAGTGGAATCACTTGACCATTTTTTACGGATTTAAATAAGCATCTGTGCAGTATTTACCAATTAGTTCTGTGTGGAGAACCTGAATTCTTGAGTATAATCATTGCTCTGTTCAAAATTTAGTTTTGGATATACCTTTTCAATTTAGTCCATTTTAGGCTGACCTGATCGGGCATTCTTTTTCAATATTTCTTGTCATGAAATTAAACTTCGCTACCTTCATGATGGTTACATGTTCTTGAAGAGAAGCAACAACACAATATGATTGCAGCCATATAGATTTTGAAATTGACTACTAGCTAATGTAGTAGGAAAATTTTTGTAGGCTCTGCACAATAGTAATGTCTTAACATATCATTCCTTGAAACAAACGTTGGTGTATATCCACAACACATCCCGACAATTATACCTGTACAACTCTCCCATATATAGTAAAGCACACTTAATAACATGTAAAAATAGATCGTGCCACCGATCGATTGAATAATGACTAATAAGTAGCTTCAAAGTACAGGAGCAATCCCAACATCATTTTGGCATAGTTTCAGGCACACTAACCACTTGAAGGAACATAAAAAATGAAGATATAACATAGTTTGTGCTCCCCCCTTACCCTCATTGATGTTATAAATATTCACCGCAAGGAAATAATCTTTGTTAAATAGTACAAATCATAACCGATATAATTGAAGGAGGAATGCTTATATAATAATTGATGCTCTACTCAACTATAATTGCGATTTTGATAGCGTATCCTCGGATTATCTCCGGTAGGGCATGAAATTTCTGTATGAATATTATACTAGTTTTTACGACTTTACAAATGACGCTAAATTAATCACATTTTCATAACTCGTGCAATACCCCAGATCTTGGTATTTGATAGCAATTACTATTCATGAATGGTAATTTGGAAAAAAGCAGAACTATTGAATTTCTATTACTGTTTCATTCAGAGGAACTATTCCCAAAAGAATATTAAGCCAATATAGTTCCTGACGCTATTGATGCCATAGACTTTTAACAAGACATCCTTCTTTGTTGTAGAAGTAGCGGAGCTATCCGTCTTCAATAAAAATAGGGCAGATATCATTGGAAGTATTCTTCAACGTCAGAAATTGTGTTACTGATAGTATGTTACCTTAATTAGTATTATAAAGTTATGAAGACATATCCTCGTTTAAGAAAACAAACCAATTGAAGGATTTATTTTTCAATTACTAAAACTTTCTCGTATATTTTAGGTGAATATGGGCATGTTTTTCTACGGCTTCTCATTGTAAATAACCTTGATTGTCTCACCGTAATATCCTTTTTCAACTTCGTTTTCAAACAAGCTAGGGTTGGCAAGATGTCCTGGACTTTTGTAATCAATGTGACCACAATAAGGCTCACTAGTTTTCAATCCCAAAAGTTGCAAAGTATCCAGCGGCATATCTTTGAAAACTTTAGGATCTGTTCCAAAGTGAAGATTTTCCTCTTCCTTCAAGTAACCTTGTGACATAAAGAAATATCCAGCAATCCTATCATTTAGGGTATGGTTTGCACTTGCAGCATGATAAAGGCTGCCCAAG
This sequence comes from Saccharomyces jurei, assembly GCA_900290405.1. Classification (NCBI taxonomy): domain Eukaryota; kingdom Fungi; phylum Ascomycota; class Saccharomycetes; order Saccharomycetales; family Saccharomycetaceae; genus Saccharomyces; species Saccharomyces jurei. The sequence goes on along the minus strand of LT986468.1, from coordinate 573,361 downwards.
AATAAAATGGCATCGCCTTTAGCAGCGTTTACATGAAACTCCATCCTCTTATCAAACTTTCCACAAGAATCTTGTGGGCCCCATAAGTGTGAACCAATAATTACACGCGTAGCACCATTCGCTTTGTTCATATCTGTGAAAGCCACACCTATTCCCAGTAGCGTTTCCTTTCCATATTGGAAATGGTCACACGCTTGATGAATCGTGTGATGAATGTGGTCTTCTCGATGATAGCCTTGGTCACCAGCACCAGGACCAACCTTGTAGATAATACCAGAGTTTAACTGAATACCACTCGAGCACTTCCTAATGACATTTCCGGTCAAAAAGTAATTTTCCTCATTCAAAAAATGGTTTGCCATATTGCAGAACGAGCTATCGGATACAATATCCTTCAAGATAGTAGGTGAGTGGAGGACGGCCCTTGACACTACCGTAGTTTCCTTTGGGAATGGCGAACCCTGCCAAGCGTCGTGCCTATAGAAATGGGGATCAAGCTCCTTCAATATCTGGTCACATTTGGATTGTTCTATGAAATTTGGGACCACGCAGAGCCCGTACTTTTCCAAATTTTCTATTATTCCTTTGTAATCGTACTTATCTTTGGCCGTGAATGCATCCTGTGTCAATCCTGGCTCATATACTCCGAGGTCCTCCTTCACAGCCATCTTGATGTATTTTTGACCATCAATTTCGAATGGCTCATAAAAGTTAAGTGATTTCGTGTTCATTGGGTGGCGTATGATTTACTTCTTTAACAGTAAGTATACAGAATAATAATTGGTATTGACTTGTTTTATCGAGTTATCTTCATAGAATGGCGGTTCTTATATATTCAAGGCGATTGTAGAATGCCGCATGGCCTGAGATATTTTGAGTGGAAAATTGTTGTATTTAATTTAGTCATGCGTTTAAATTTTCTGTTGGGTATAATCAATACACAATGTTGCATCTACGGTTGTATTTATGGCTGCATCTACGTTTGCGTTCATGTTTAACTCCACGTTGAGTACAGGAGACTTAAATTGTTGGGTCTTTACTATGGAATCACGTTTTCCCCAAGAATAGTCTAAGACGTATGTCTCTTTTTCAATTCATGAGTCATTGGCAACAGCGATAACCATGGTTGTGTTACACGCAAGTGCATATTATTTGTTGCCTTTAGTGTAGTCATGTGTCTATGATTATTCTGACGCCGCGCGGCTGAACGTCTCTCAAAAATTGTGAAATCTTTATTATATGAGTACATTATTATATACTTCAAGCTATTCTTTTAGTGTTAAATCGCTTTTTATTCTTTGAAGAATAGGCTAAATAAAGTCAAGAACAGATTTTATAGCTTCAGTTAAGATGGACAATTCTTCGGAGGTGATTATATATGGAGGTAGGATGTAGATTATGTTATTGAAAGGTCTAATCCATGCCCCTGCTTTGACAAATCGCTCTTGCAAGTCTTCAACGTTCACACGCTTCATGACCTCGACAACACCTATGGCTCCTAGTATCCTCACATCTGCTACAATATGATGTTTTAATAAGGGCAAAAGCTCTTTTTTTAACTGAGTTTCAATTTTTTTAACTTGAGATTTCCACTTACCTTCCATTAAGATTGACAAGTTTTCACTAGCAACAGCACATGCTAACGGATTAGCCATATAGGTCTGACCATGCATGAAGCAGCCCTCAGGTCCATTCGAGATCAGATCGCCAATCTTTCTGGTGGTGACTGTTGCAGATAACGTCAGATACCCAGCCGTCAAAGTCTTACCTAGGCAAACTATATCTGGTACTATTCCTGCATGCTCAAACCCAAAGAGCTTTCCTGTTCTTCCGAGGCCTACTGCAACCTCATCAAGGATCAGCAAAATATTGAACTCGTTGCAGAGTTCACGGACCCGTTTCAAAAAGTATGGATGGTACATTCTTAGGCCACCTGCACCTTGTACTATGCTCTCCATTACAACACCAGATATTTCACTATGATTTTCTTTAATAATATCTGCAAACACTTTTACGTCGAGTTCTTCAACCAATTTCTCAACATTTTCTTTTGGACAATCAAAACGGACTTCAGGAGCTTTGCAGAATATGTTCTCAGCGAGAAATCCATTATAAGTACTGTGTCTTGAATTGACAGGATCGCAAACTGATACTGCTCCAAAGGCGTCTCCGTGGTATCCCTTCCTAATTGTCAAAAACCTCTTTTTCGATGTATTTCCTAATGAGTGGTGGTATCTTAAAGCCATTTTCATTGCAATGTCAACAGAAATAGATCCAGAATCTGCCAGTAAAGCACACTCCAAGGTGTCCGGTAATAAAGCAAGCAACTTTTTACAAAAGGCAATGCCAGCCTTATGAGTAATTCCTCCAAACATCACATGTGACATTTTATTAATCTGTGCAATGGCAGCTGTATTTAGTCTACGATTATTGTATCCTTGCTGAACGCACCACCAACTTGCCATACCATCTACTACCTTGGTATCATTATCGAGATACAAACAACTTCCCTCTGCTTTGGCAACAGGGTATACTTTTAATGGAGTAGTTATTGATGTGTAGGGGTGCCATATGTGCTTTTTATCGAATTCGAGATCTTCATGAGTTAATTGATCACACATTTTTTTAAATTCGATGTATCGCAGGGTGCTTACAGCATCAACTAGATGAGTTATAACAAACAAAGTTTTCTGTTTTCTTTTGGAAAGAATACCATGTTATATATAGAAGAAATTGTGGCAGAAGCAACAGCAATTTGTCATAAAATTGTTGGATTTCTCAGTTTTTCTTAGCAAACTACTCAGCATTTTGTTTATAATTGAATCAGTCTTACATGACTCAATGATTGAAAAGTACAAAATCAGAGGAGAGTGCGTTTAAATAAGGCACGATCTTTTACAAGTCACATTCTATTTTATGACTGATTCTTCTGAATTTCCACCTTTAAATCATTTTTCCAATTGTTGAAATTACTACTTTCGTTCATCCATCGTGTTTCCTATATTTACTATATTTCATTATACATCATTACATTCAACTTCATCAAATTCAACTTCAGCACACACGGCAGCATTTCAGATACATTGCGTGAATGGAACAAGACAAAAAACCTATACTATTGGTTCTTATTCATTCAAACCATCACATGTTTCATATTTAAAATCAATGAAAGCTCAACCAGGTAATTGTTATTGAGCAATTCCCCTGTACGGGTTTGACACTGTTAAGCCCAGTCATTGGCTTATGTTGCCCTAGCACTTAATTTGGCCACTTAACATTTTATTATACATCGTTCCTTTTTGCAGGTTTCCTGAGCTCTCGGACTCAAAAGTTTCACATATCGAACTTCTTCCAAAGTCTGTCCTGAGGAGGTAGTAGCGCTGCGCTCTTAGGACTAGCATTTGCTCAGCACCCGAGTGTTTGTTCTTGGTGTAATGGCCATCTTTCTATCCGACATTTCCTCGAGCATGTCGACCTTACATATTGTCTTTTAAGACACGTAGTTTCTTGGTATTTTTGAATATTTTTATACCCAGAGAGTCAGTTCCAGTTGGCAAGTTGTAGAGATTGTTATATTTCAACAGAAATTTAATAAGGTGTGTGTTTAACATACTTGAATATTCGCGTAACAACTCTCTGCGGGCTACATCTAAATGTATATTATCAATGATAGCAGTTTTTAATGATGAGAAAATAGAATTTCGGTTTTAAAGATCATTTTGTGGGAAATCTGCTATTCTTTGTGCATGCACTGTTATGATACAATCGTTAGAACGAGATACGTAAGGAACTAAGACCGAGGATAACAGATTTTATTGAAATATAGAAAAAGCAACTCCTTGGAGAATGTCCTTTTTAAATTCACCGGATATCAGCTCTTTTTAATCATATGAATACACTCTCAGGCCTCCTCTGATATGTATCCTAAATCGCGCCCTGGAGTATTTAACAGAGAGCAATAGGTGAAGGTGAAGGACGATAATGGAGGAAGGAACAGCCTCGACCGAAGTCTTGTTGTGTCCATTTACTTCAAGTGTTCAAATAACTCTGACTTAATAATTATCTATAAACTAGAGTCTTATATGGACCTTAATAAATGTCGAACAGACTTTTCTTCGAATGGAGTGCGGTGAAACTTAAGAAGATCTCTGTAGATCGATTCAAATTGAAGGATCTATAAACATATAAACTAAATATATTAACAGAGCTATCGAGAAGGGGGGAGGAGCAAAGAATAATAATGCATGCCTAAAAAATCTATCATAAAGAGGCATGAATATATAAAAGAACGTGCCTTAACAAACAATTGACATCAACAAGGAGGCAATGAAGACACACAGTCCACTATTGGCCAGCAGACCATTCGCAATACCAACGTAGCTTGAAATTTCTAAGGAGGCCGTGCTGGACATAGCTGTACCGCTTGGAGAAGCGCTGCGAGGCTGTTGGGAAATAGTGTTCAATCCAGAAGTCGCAACACCTCTGGTGCTGGCAGGTACAGGGATAGAAACTACACTATTGCTGTGTCCAATTGCGCCGGACGCATCAGTCGAGTGTGTTTCTTCGGCATAGCTGGATCTTAAAAGTGAAGAACGGGTTGCTGTTTTAGTTGTAGCAGCTTCTGAGATGGTGGAAGTACTACTGACAATAGCAGAGCTAACAGCTTTTTCATCCGTAGTCTGTGGGCTCCATGTAGGGAAAACCGTTACGACGTCATTGATGGTAGTGGTTGCTGTCGAAACGATAGCTGGTGAAGCAGTTTCTGAACACACACCGGATTTACAAGAAGTAACTGTGACTAGTGTTGTCTGCGGTTTTGATTCTGTAGCAGAAATAGGACACCATGTTGTGTATTCGGTGGCTGCTCCGTTAATAGTAGCCGTGGTTGTAGAAACAATAGCGAGAGAGGTAGTCTTGGCACAGATGTCAGACTCACAAGAAGTGACAGTAATCAATGTAGTTTGTTTTGTTGGGACTGTAGTGGAAATAGGACACCAAGTATCGTATTCCGTCGCTATATCCCCAACTGTAGTTGTGGCGGTAGAAATAATAGCCGGAGAAAAAGTTTTAGAACAGGTACCAAACCCGCAAGAGTTCACAGTAACCAAGGTGGTCCTTTTAGTTGTTTTGATAAACGAAGTCGGATTTTTCGCAGAAGTGCGATCTTGATAAGATCCAGAAGCGGTGTTGGCGATAGTGGTTATTTGCGCCTTGGAAGATGAAATAGAAGTTGGGGTGGAAACTCTGTTTTCAAAAACAGATGACTTTGCTTTACCAGTAAAGCCTGACGTTCTATAGGACGTATTAACACGAGTTCTCATTTTAGTAGTGGTACGAGGTGATAAGATTAAAGAATTGTGTGATTGTGATGGTTCAAGAGATGGGAAAGTAAAGGTAGGACCAGTAAAATTTTCATAACTCTTTGTGTATGTGAAGGACCCGATTATACTGTAAGAGGATTCGGTTATTGAACCAATAGATTGAATGAAAGATGAACTGTATGACTTAGGATTATTAGGTGAATCGGTTTTGAACGAAGCCAAAGAGAAGCAAGTGTCAGTTCCCTGGTTCTTTAAGGTACTGGCAAAATATTTAGGGACACTAGTTTGATTTGAATAAGCAGGATAACTAGGAATTGAGTCAGTACCTATTATGGATCCAAGCGTTGAAATAGTACTTGATTCGGAGAGAGAGTTGGTTAAGTCGGTAGATGAAGTGAGAGAACCAGTGACAGAAGTTTCCTTACTTTGATGCACCGGAGTTTTACTACCCATAGATAATGAGGAAGAACTAGTAGTTGTAGGTTGAGTAGATGGAGTTGTAGAACTAACGGTAGAGTCGATAGTTGATTCAAAAGAAATAGTGACCTCTGTTGCTGGTGTATCGCTTGCGGTGGAGTCAGTAAATAACGTGGCCTCACTGCTAATTGCGACAGTAACCAAAAAGGATGAACTGCTGATCCTATATTGTAATGATCTTATAGTGGTAGTGGTTACATTGGAGGCTGATCTGGTAGGCACATTTGAGCCGTAAACAGATGAAACATTGTATGAAGCGATAGTGGTCGGTGTTTGAACTTCAAAAATGGTTTCCTCGGTAGTTAAACCATTCAAGCCAGTATAAAGAGAAGTTTGGGTGTGTGTTGTTGTATATGTACCGGTCCATGCCCTTGTACTTGTCCTTGCGATCGCAGCGATGGTGTGATTTGAAGAAGATGTAGAAATACTACTGACCTCGACATGAGACGATAGAGAGCTAGGTGCTGGCTCAATTGATGAAGAAGAAGTGCTGCTGGTCTCGATATGAGACGATGCGGAACTGGCAGCTGATTTAATTGATGAAGAAGAAGGGCTGCTGGTCTCGATATAAGACAATGCGGAACTGGCTGTTGGTTGAGTTGATGATGGAGAGGTACTACTGACCTCGACATGCAAAGTAGAGATAGGTGCTGGCTCAATTGATGAAGAAGAAGTGCTACTGGTCTCGATATGAGACGATGCGGAACTGGCAGCTGATTTAATTGATGAAGAAGAAGGGCTGCTGGTCTCGATATAAGACAATGCGGAACTGGCTGTTGGTTGAGTTGATGATGGAGAGGTACTACTGACCTCGACATGCGATGATGTAGAGATAGGTGCTGGCTCAATTGATGAAGGAGTTCTGCTGGTCTCGATATGAGACGATGCGGAACTGGCAGCTGATTCAATATGAGACGATGCAGAGCTAGCTGCTGGTTCAGTAGTTAAAATGAAGGATGAGGTAACAATAGTTGGTGTTTGGATTTCAAAGACGGTTTCCTCGGTAGTTAAACCATTCAAGCCAGTATAAAGAGAAGTTTGGGTGTGTGTTGTTGTATATGTACCGGTCCATGCCCTTGTACTTGTCCTTGCGATCGCAGCGATGGTGTGATTTGAAGAAGATGTAGAAATACTACTGACCTCGACATGAGACGATAGAGAGCTAGGTGCTGGCTCAATTGATGAAGAAGAAGTGCTGCTGGTCTCGATATGAGACGATGCGGAACTGGCAGCTGATTTAATTGATGAAGAAGAAGGGCTGCTGGTCTCGATATAAGACAATGCGGAACTGGCTGTTGGTTGAGTTGATGATGGAGAGGTACTACTGACCTCGACATGCGATGATGTAGAGATAGGTGCTGGCTCAATTGATGAAGGAGTTCTGCTGGTCTCGATATGAGACGATGCGGAACTGGCAGCTGATTTAATTGATGAAGAAGAAGGGCTGCTGGTCTCGATATAAGACAATGCGGAACTGGCTGTTGGTTGAGTTGATGAGGGAGAGGGACTACTGACCTCGACATGCGATGATGCAGAGCTAGGTGCTGGCTCAATTGATGAAGGAGTTCTGCTGGTCTCGATATGAGACGATGCGGAACTGGCAGCTGATTCAATTGATGAAGAAGGGCTGCTGGTCTGGATATAAGACAATGCGGAACTGGCTGTTGGTTGAGTTGATGATGGAGAGGGACTACTGACCTCGACATGCGATGATGCAGAGCTAGGTGCTGGCTCAATTGATGAAGGAGTTCTGCTGGTCTCGATATGAGACGATGCGGAACTGGCAGCTGATTCAATTGATGAAGAAGGGCTGCTGGTCTGGATATAAGACAATGCGGAACTGGCTGTTGGTTGAGTTGATGATGGAGAGGGACTACTGACCTCGACATGCGATGATGCAGAGCTAGGTGCTGGCTCAATTGATGAAGAAGAAGTGCTACTGGTCTCGATATGAGACGATGCGGAACTGGCAGCTGATTTAATTGATGAAGAAGAAGGGCTGCTGGTCTCGATATAAGACAATGCGGAACTGGCTGTTGGTTGAGTTGATGATGGAGAGGTACTACTGACCTCGGCATGCGATGATGCAGAGCTAGCTGCTGGTTCAATTGATGAAGAAGAAGTGCTACTGGTCTCGATATGAGACGATGCGGAACTGGCAGCTGATTTAATTGATGAAGAAGAAGGGCTGCTGGTCTCGATATAAGACAATGCGGAACTGGCTGTTGGTTGAGTTGATGATGGAGAGGTACTACTGACCTCGACATGCAAAGTAGAGATAGGTGCTGGCTCAATTGATGAAGAAGAAGTGCTACTGGTCTCGATATGAGACGATGCGGAACTGGCAGCTGATTCAATTGATGAAGAAGGGCTGCTGGTCTCGATATAAGACAATGCGGAACTGGCTGTTGGTTGAGTTGATGAGGGAGATGGACTACTGACCTCGGCATGCGATGATGCAGAGCTAGCTGCTGGTTCAATTGATGAAGAAGAAGTGCTACTGGTCTCGATATGAGACGATGCGGAACTGGCAGCTGATTCAATATGAGACGATGCAGAGCTAGCTGCTGGTTCAGTAGTTAAAATGAAGGATGAGGTAACAATAGTTGGTGTTTGGATTTCAAAGACGGTTTCCTCGGTAGTTAAACCATTCAAGCCAGTATAAAGAGTGGTTTGTGTGTGTGTTGTTGTATATGTACCAGTCCATGCCTTTGTACGAGTCCTTGGCACCGCAGCAATAGTATGACTGAAAGGATCTGTGATGGTACAATCTGATTGATCCGTATTGCTCTCAAAGGAGTAGATATACCCTTCAAAGTCATTGAAGATAGAAGTGCCGTTCGGAAAGGTGATTTCAATTGGAAGTGTAGCAGAAGAACCTGCATTCGAAAAAACAATTTTTATTGGATAGTAGTAACCGGCGTACATGTACACTGAACCCTCTACAGTCGGCCCACCCATAGATCCAACGCCGTCAACTGTGAAACTAGTCGATTTAACTGAAGATTGTTGATCGCAGCATCTAAATGCAGCCTCACCCCCAACTGACAGAACCGCAGAATCATCAACTGTACCGAACGTAAACGTGTAATCACCAGATTCTGGTGGTAGAAAGTAACCCGTTATTTCCACAGTTATATTCGTTGGAGTGGTATAGAAACCAAAGAGATCTGAACTCCAATAAGCCGCATCTGGATCACAATCAGTAGTATCACGTTTGGAGGGTACGAGATTGTAACAAGGCTGATCCTCACGTTTCATAACCTCCCAAACATCAGTGGGATATTGATAACTGAAAGAGCCATCGTCAGAGCAGGTGGTGGTACCGCCACAAGGAGGGTTATAATAGATAGAGAGACTTGTCTGTCCTGTGACAGAACCTAGCCTTGTTGTATTAGCATATTTGTAGGCCATATACTCAGGGTCGGTGTACGTGGAACTGTCTCCTAATTCGTACTCGTAAAAATTAACGTTCATCCCATTCTCCCTTTTGTTTGTTGGCAAACAAGCTTCTGTAGCAGCAGACGCTGTGCCACATATCGCCAAGACGGCCAAGGACGCCGAGACTAGATAATTACTAATGGACATTTCGGGGACGTTAGGTGTTTGAAGGTATGCTATAAATGGAACCTTTAAAGAGCACTACTGTATCATCAAAGTAGCTGATGATACCACTCTTGTATATAAATGATTCTAAAGTGCTCATATTCTGTGCAGCTGCACAGTATTCATGGCTGAATTAGGGGGAGTACGGGTTCTTTTCACAATGAAACTCCATTCAGTAAAAGCCAACTAGTACTCGTACGTTCCTGTTCATATCTACCATTTACCTGGAATGACATTTTTGCACTACGAGTCTTCGTAATGTGGTTGAAATGGATTATGGTAAATAAGCAAAAAAACTTTGTTTATGGTAAAGGTTATAGCAGCAATAGTTTCCACTAGACAGAAAAGCTACGGTTTTTCTGTGTAGTGTATGGAGGATGGCATAACTTAAGCACCAGGCTGCAACGGCTTGAGGGCCACCAAGTGATGGCATCAAGTAAAATTAAATGCATTGCTAAGGAGATTCTTTGTAACTAAAACACGCGTACTCCCAACAAACGATTACTGACAACAAAGCTCGACAAGAATCAGAGAGCTGTAGTGGGCATGCGGAAAACCGGTTGCAGCACTGAGTATTTTGGTGCAAGGTTTCTCGAACTTTCCTGCTGCAGTTCTTTCATGCAATGAAAAAAAAAAAAGAAATTTCTCAGCACTGTCAAGTAACCTTTCTCGGTTTTTAAGTGTGATGCGCCGAGAAAAGAAACGAGATACGAAATCCTAAGAAAAACCCAAGGTGCTAAATTGCTAGGGATGAGGGGAATTGTTCTTCTCCAGACAAATGCAGTAGAAGAAGCTTGACATCACATGTCATGTTATCGAACTTTCAAGGAAAAACTTTCTAGATATGGAAGGAAAGTCTTCGCATGTCTGCAATTGTCTTCGATTAGATAGGCATACCTGAAGTAATCGAGAGTGAATGTCCTTTCGTTACAGTTGGTGGCCAGCTTGACTTACTCAACAAATAGTTCCATATAGTAGAGCTTTTTTTGTACTTCATAAAACACTTTATAGGTTCAGGCCAAGAAACTAAAACCATAAAAAGGACTGAAGAACGAGCAAACAGTTTCTTTCTTCACTCTGTTTTGATTTTTTCGGTCGCGGCATAAAATGCACTGAAGCAGCCAGTTAACTTGAACTTCTTGCAGCTAGATGGTAATTCGTAACATAAAAGCAGTTTATGTTTAATCTGTCATATTCTTTTCCCAAGGCTGCTAGTGTTGCCTTGTTCGCGCGAAAACCTTAAAAAAGTTTGTTAAACTTTCTATAATCTTTTTCCCGACCGGTGAAGATTCACCGTACATAATACGATATCCACTCTCTAAACGCCGTATATGATAGAAAATGTTTACAGTTCATTTTTAAGCTTGCAAGTGCGATTAGAAGGGCGATTAGGGTTTACAGCAAAATTTTCTGTGTCATTGAGCTCCGGCTACTGTTCAAGATCCTATTAGATGACCTGTGAAAGCTATCGTTAGGAAAATGATGTTAAAGAAAATAAATAGTATACGAACGCTAAAACGTTGAACACAACAGAATCTTGATTTCTCTTTAAAACTAATATTGAACTAGTGAGTGCATTACTTCAAAAAGGTATGAGTTTTGAACGATGGATTTTGAGAAACTGTACCCAAATTTTCTTCTCACTTGCTAGGTTTTTGGTACTTATTGCCGAGGTATTTACAAGTAATAGCAAGGGATATACAGTGAAATAGTCACTATAGTCGAGGCATGTGCTCGCGGTAAATTAAAAGTGCTCACTTTATGCGTTATGAGACTGTCGTATTTTTTCACCAAAGATAGCACTTTATAGTATCTTCGAGTTTCCACTGAGTTGAAAATGAAGAAATGAGTGATTCTATTATCGAAGAATTTGTTGCATTCCTTCTACAATACCTTTTTCCGTTTATTTTCTTTCTGAATGGAATAGTAAGTTATCAATCTTCATTCCTTCTTGTGAATCTTAACATAATGGTTAATTTCTTTAATTCTTCATTGAACGAAACTTGACACCATGAGGGCGACTTGTAAAATTATTCAGACTTCATTCTAGGCAAAATTCCCATCCAAACAAATGTTTCTCAACATATTTACTGTCCAAGTTTCAGCTGGCACAAAACAGGAAGCATCGACGAATAATGAATAATATACTAAGAGGCTCTCGAGTAAAACTCAAAATAATCAACTGTTGAAAGAAATTTGGAAGGAATTGAAGGAACTGAATTATACACTAAATTCAACCTCCACATTTGAAAGAAACTGTGAGATAACGTAACTCAGTAATACGATACGCATATCTCAAGAGACCAGCAAAAAATACTATTATTGTTATTCACAGTTAATGTAAAAGCTTTCAGGTAGGTAATCATAAGTATAAAATCCGCAATCCCGCTACCTATAGAACAAGCACTATTTATAATTCATATCATTTGCTACTAATTACTTTTATCAATATCTCTATTCTCACACCTTTCTTGAATAATCACATCCTATGCTTATACACTCACTAGTTACATTATCAAATATCACCTCATTACTTTAACAGCATCCATGTAGTTTTTTATATAATTTTTTTATGAGAGATAAGGAAATGAGGTACTGATCCTTATGAACTTAAAAAATGATTCTCTTTCTTGGTTGGACCAATTATGTGTGAGAATATGGTAAATTTTGAGATAATCGTTGGGATGCAATTGTTGATAAAGGTAATATTATTATGTATACAGAATATACTAGAAGTTCTCCTGGAGAATATAGGAATCCACAAAAAGGAATTGATAATTTTGCATAATAATGTACTTGTTTCTTCTCTTGTTTTACTTATTGTCATTCATTATCTTACCACATTATCAATCCTTGCGTTTCAGCTTCCACTAACTTCGGTGAGAGCTTCTCAATCTTTATGCCTTCCATCTAGCACCGTATATGATAGTATACCAGTAATAATAATACTAGTTGATAGACGGTAGTCGGTTCTTATTTTAAAAATGTGAGTTCTTCAAAATATCATATAGATCAAAGAAAGTTCAACTTTCCACTAATTATTCACTCATCCTCATCAATAATTATTTCTCAATCCCCAATCTGCCTCTATCCATTATTATTTCTTTACCTGCATCTACATTAGAGATTCTAATTATGTGTCAACCTTGACCTTGTTTTCATCACAGCGTATACGTGTACCCACTCTCTGTCACATCCACTTTATAACAACAAAAACAATACAACTTCGGGCATCAATCTACTACTCAAACCACTTTGACTCAATTACGAATTAGTTGCAGGGAAGCTAAAGTGTTACATATACTAGATGGCACCCGATTATTATGTTGCCCCTTAGTTGTTACTCCCTTATTGCAACTCTTCTTTACATTTACTCTTTCTTCTCCCTAATAAATACCCGCAATCGTCTATTTGGCAGAGAACTGCTAACATTTACGTAATAAACCATGGAAGTTATATTACTATGACTTATAACTTGCACAGACCGTATCATCTAAAAAATTACCCTCGTATGGGAATGATTGGAAAGGCAGAAGCCATATAATTCCGATATTAACGCTGTTTATTAAACACGATACTTAATAATTTTATGAAATTAATTATTTACATCTAAATATAAAAGTTCATTTCAGCTAGTTTTCTTTGTCTAGGAAAAATTTCATTCGTAAAAGTCGTTTCTAGTTTGGAATGGCAGTGTAGATACCATCCTTTGACAGGGCATTAGATATAGCTGGTCTCAATCTTGTAGAATACCATGGGACACCAGTGATCATTCTGGTGACTTGGTCTGGGGCAATGCCGGTCAACATAGTGGTGAAATCGACATAGTTGAAGACAGCTTCAGCAACTTCGACTGGATATGTTTCGGTTGAATGAGCAGCTTGGAACAAGTAGTATTGGGCCAAATGAGCTCTGATATCAGAGATGTAGACACCTAGTTCAACCAAGTTAACTCTTTCGTCAGATGAAGAAAAAGTGGTGGTGGCTGAGGGAGCAGCAACACCGGCAGCAATTGAAGTTAATTTGTATTATTTTTTTAGTGGTGATTTAAGCTTATATAGGAATAATGGAATAATGGAATATTCCCAACGATAGATGACCAAATATGTTGACGTAAGGAATTGCGATCTAGCTTATATGTCATAGTGTAGTAAGATTATTGGACCTTTTCTTATATATTAGTATAAAAGGAACATACATATCATTGTATCCTTCTGATAAGATACAATCCATTCTTATATGTATTATTGTCTTATTACTGCACCCTGATGACTAATTATAAATTAGTCATACTTCTTACGTTAGCACATTCAACAAAATAGCCCTATTTATATGAATTTCTTAGCCCAAAAATATCCTTCGCAAACAAGGTATCATCTGGCACCACAATTCATCACAAAATGATCCATATCTCATTCGCATCGCATTATTTATCACTATAGTAATGCACTTGTATTTGAACGATGCGTATATTCCCCATAGATTTTGTATATGATGGCACTGATTCCGGTGACTGTATTTATTCGTATGTGTGAAATGAAAGAAAGCCAATTATAGGGATGCAGATGTGCCTTTGAAAAACCCTTTCTTCGTGCCTGTAGCATTTCCATTCTTGGTCGACGTACTGTATTCTCTCGATTCGATTTGGACTCTCGTTCAGAACTCTATCGTCAAGCACAGGTTCCGTTTACTTTGAACGATTACCGTGCAAAATTGAACTGTTCCTTTCCTCGATTAAATAAAATAGTAAACATGCACTGATAGTGGTATAATTTTAGACCTCACGAATTCACATATTCTAGTGGATCTGTTGGTAAAACTACGATTGCAGTCTCAACTTTACTATTGACAAAGTGATTAAAATAAAGATACAAAGACTAGTTTGAAAAAGCTTCGCAAGTGTGTCAAAAAGAAAGTTGAGTGTTATGCCTTTTCTGAAAACGAGAAAGAAAAAACAATAGGCTACGCATAGAGAGATAAATATTTTTTCATTACTGACCTTCTTTCACGATTCTTGTATCTAAAAAGGAACCAGCCTTAATTTTTTAAAAATGTACCGCTTGGCAACATCTTCGGAGTTTTGGATGGGCACTTCAACTCACGCTGAACCCAAATATCAGCGTACAGACATGGGCGAGAAAGAATATTAGCTGCGCTTCAGACGCCCTAGTCAGCAAATTGAAAAATAAAAAGCTCTGGCCGCTTATGGAGCAGCCTGTTGATTATTGTCTAACTTTGTTCTTGGTAAGGTGAGCATGATGTATAACTTTATTATGTGTATTTTGATGTCAACAGTATTAGGTCCCCACCCCGATGAAAGCATTATTGACCTGTCTGATTTCTGAAAAACCAGAAATGGACCATTTTTTATTTTAGGTTGGGATCTTCAGGTGAATATTGAAAGAGATAGAAAAAGTAGGTTACCAAATGATTTTTGGTTTTAATTCACTCAGGTTTTCTTGTGTGTTATTTTACTGTTCAGATTATTATTATCATCCTCATTATATATTGTGAGTAATATTTAGTTAAAAGGAGGTCCAAAAGAGAAGCTTGGTGTTGTTTGTCATTGCGTTGCTAAGAACAGTCATTTTCTGAACTTCTTAAGCTATCGAAACAACTAAGTTGGTATTCTCAGCTCTCTAGCGACTGGAACTTAATGAAAAAATAACAGACATCTCGGAGGAAGGAATTTGGCAAGCATTGATAGAACGTTGTCAATTCCCTGTGCTCTTTCTTTTAGATTTTTCATTTTCAGACAATTAGAATAGCTGCATACCAGTAGATCTTCCATATTTGCTACAATAAGCACAGTAAACGCAAAACTACTCTGCTCTTAATTGGAAAAGGCCTTTGCAAAAACTTAACATTAGTAGCCCTGCAATGTCTCCGCACACTTGCTGAATTTTGCCTCACGGTTAAAGTTTAATTCATACATCTTATAGGGTATGTTGTGATTCAACTAAAAACGCTGGTCTTCGTTGATAAAGCTAGTAATAAATATTGATCTCAGTATATTTCTATTTGCAAAGAAATAAAAATTATGAGGCAAACTTCTTATTTTATTCCACATACATTAACTAGCGAATGATGCTGGAATCGTTCTACAGAGTGGGGTTCTATTTTTTATTGCTAAATTCCAATAAACAAGACGTGCACCAACAAAAATGAAAAGAATAAAATACAATATTATTCAATTGAATTAAATGTGTAACGAAACGAACAAAATTTCATTCTAAAATCATTCAACAGGCCATAGATAAGAATGACAGATGTTCCTTTGATGTGATGTGATTGTTGGTAATTTTGCCAGGTTTTATTCATGAAGAGCTGTACGTCATTAAATGTACGATGTGGTCATACGTAAGGAAAGCACGGTTATCATATAGTCACCAACATTTCTTATATATGGATGCATAATTTTGAGTTCAAGGATATATACAGAGATTGTTGTGTCGAAAATGGTTTTTCCGTGCTATATGTTTCAGCTTCTGCCAAAGTTAGATGCTAGGTGCTGGATGAAAAGAGCAATAGATATTTCCACTAGACCTGCATGATATTCTTTTTAGTTAACGATGGTAGTATATCCTTCAATAAGGCGTTATATACCTATAACGTGGTATAGCATAGATTCTTTACAGGAAGGGTGCTGCTTCATATATTCCTTATTTTGGAGTAAAAGTGCAAAAAGTAGCATAGCAGGGAGCGCATGTGGTAAATAATTGTTGAATCTGATATCAGAATGGGATTCTCCAATGAATCACTTTGATATCATTATCTTGTAATCAGTAGTGCTGCGGTGCAACTAACATCAATAAATACACAGTTTATTGGTTCAATATATTCTCTTTCTAGCACATAGATAAGGATACAAAGAATATTATATCAGGCAACCAGGTGAGCACATAGTCGTAAACGTATTATGCGTGATCTTATCTAGAGGAAAAACATTGTGCAGATTTGAAACTTGCTACAGGTACGGAATCTTTATAACGTATACCCGAAACAATACGAAACCTGTCGGTTCAGCAATCTTCAAATCTTTGGCAGTATGGGAAGGTTTTTCTAGACACTTTCGTTATCATTTTCTCCAGTAATAGAATAAAGTAAGACGAAAAGACTGTCGTTATCATTTCACAAAAGATAATTGTTACTTTATTATTATACGCAGGGTCTTTTTGAAGAATCAGCACCTGCAGCAAAATTTTTACTCTATATTGTTCGCTCTTTCTTGTATCTTGAAGAATTTGTTCTAGCATTGGAAGGTATACCTGTGAATCCGCCTAGGAAAATGTGCTCTAAACAAGAATCATCTATTTTCAGACTACAACCGTAGAACTTGCTTATCACGCCATTTATTCGTTTAATCCTCAATTTCATTATTATTTTGAAGAGAATTTATGACAAAAGTTGTTGTGTTCGAAAACCCTTCTATATGTCTATCTCACATCGACATTATTCAAGCTAAATAACATCACCTTCGGGGAACCGTTTCGCCTGCTTGCAAAGCCTTGTGGAAGTAAGTTTTCGACAAGCCACCTAAGAAGTTTACTTACTCATTTTTTATGTATTAATATACTTGTAGCCAAAGCCGTTTCTTGATTAATCATCTAACGACATCTCATTTTTCTCTAAGCATAACCTTTTTTTTGAACCACACTCCGAGTATTATTTAATCAATGAAGTGACAAGAAAAATGCTCTGAGGTATATGTACTACCTTCAAAAGTTAACAAGAGTATAATGGCCACTAAGCAATTGCTGAGACTACAAATCAAAAGAGCAATAAATGCTCTTGACCGCGATATTATTACTTCAGAGTCGCATACTATTTCTCAAGTAGTACGCTCATTAATCGCCTCCATTAATGCTAGACGTGTGGCATGTTACATGAGTATGGATAAAGGAGAAGTAAAAACTGGAGAAATCATTAAGAATCTGTTCTCTGATGGCCAAGAGGTTTTTTTGCCAAGATGTACGCATACTTCTGAATCCAAGCGCTTCAAATTACGGGAAGATCATCATCCACATTTGATATTTCATCGAATGGATAACTTAAAAATGGTGCATGATTTGAAGCCCCAAGGCCCATATAAACTGAAAGAGCCTGAACCGCACATCGAAGAAGCCAATAGCTTGGATGTTGTATTGGTGCCTGGCGTGGCGTTTGATATCAAAACTGGTGCAAGAATGGGCCACGGCGCTGGGTACTATGATGATTTCTTCCAACGATATGAAATACAAAACCAAGGTCAAAAACCTCTCCTAGTTGGACTATGTCTTATAGAGCAGGTGACTTCACCAATTCCATTGGAAAGACATGATTCCCCTATGGATTGTATAGTATGTGGAGACGGTTCCATACACTGGTTTAAATAGTTTCATATATATTATTTACATGATAAAGCTACTGTATAAATAGATAAGCATACGGCATGGTTTATTCTTCTTTAGCGTTATTCTATCCGCTGGCAAATGTAGCATTTGCCTTAACCAATGTTCTGTTCCCACTTTGGTCCATCAGTTCAGCCTTTAGTTTGGTCTTGCTACCATATTGCTGAAGATCGGTGGTTCTTACTACGACGAATTGATTAGCCAATGTTGGAAACTTGTATGAAATGCTTAAATCCTTAGTCTCTTGGTTTATGTCTTTCGTCCCTTTTTCCAGTCTAATGGCTTCTTTCATCAAGTCTTCAACGACTGTGGCTAAGATACCTCCATGAATCAAAAAAGGATAACCTGTCAACTTCATTCCCAAGTGGTACAGTCCTACTGTTTCACGCTTGCTTGGATTGTAGTAGATCCTTGGCGGTATGGCAATTCCGCCCGGAGTATTTAATGCCTTTGAGACTAATAAGTTCTTCTCTTCGTTGGCAATCACTTGTACGAAGCCTGCTTCCTCCAACTGTTTCACAATAGATAAACCATTTAGACGTCTATTTAGATCAGCATGATATTTGACAACTTCATCTGCGTTCTTGGGGAGGGAGTCGTACCTCCAATAAGCTAGTAAGTCTGTGAATGTCATATGCTGCGTCAAGTACCAACCCCCAAGAAAGCTTCCACCAAAAATTGACCATGGAATCCACTTTCTCTTGGGTTTAGAGGTTGTTTTGAAAACAACACCATTTGTATATCTCCTGAACTGACATATCGCGATTTTCTTGAACATTTTTGCCCTTATTCAACTTACTGGCACGATTCCTTTTCCTTTCTCTTTCTTATTTTTCTTCAGTAGTCCTTTGTGTATCTCGTGTGCTTTATTTCATTTTCTCCTAAGGGGTACATCTCATTGAAAATCTATCTTCAGAAACAGTTACTTTATCATGTAGAACAAATTCTACAATGCGCTGACAAAGGAGGGTTTTCAACAATAATTTCTAGGGATTTTTCGATTCATTTCATCAAGGGCTAAAATAGAGCCCTTATCATCCATCTATTTTTAGTGTAGCATGTTGCATCTTTTATTCTCATACATGAGGCCAGAAAAGATGACAAATACATAAGAACAGCAAAACAGAATTGAAACTGTCATGGAGTTTAGTGAAGCTTGAACACAGGGTTTGACGATGGTAATATTTTTACACAATTAACAGAGAAGAAGAAGGGAAAGAATGGGTGAGATCGTGTACTTTTTTAATTCTTTATATGAATCGTTCCACCCTCAAGAAGAGAATCCAGCATACTCTTTATGCATGATATTACTGTCTTTTCTAGAAACGACATCATTATTATTCTTACAATCTTATTTGCTAATTGACAAATTTTTAAAAATAAACCATTCTATATTTGCTTCTGTTGAACTACCTCTTTCTAGGTTTTCATTTTATCACGGGTTCTAGTATTGGTGTATTAATCTTGACAAGTCTGATATACTGCTTTGAGGGGTATTTTGTGTCCTGCAAACGAATTAGCAACTTAATTCACAAATGTTGCTTATCCTATATACTAGATGGCGAAGGCGCAGGATCTCGATTCTAGCTTAATTGTTCAGGTATTTCTACGTTTTGGGCTGCCCATCTGAGAAAGGCAGGAGTTTTCTAGAGTACTTAGGCTTATTATTCGTAGTAAGGTTGCTTGATATGGATTTTATGAACGATTCGATTAAAAATTTAGGATGATGTATTGTGTTGTATTGAAAGTGTACTATCATCTATCAGCTAGTAGTCATACTACTAGTTGAGAATGTGGTGAATTTTGAGACAAATGATGGGATTCCATTGTTGATAAAGGCAATATAATTAGGTATATATAATACACTAGAAGATCTCCTCGAGGATATAGGAATCCAATAAATGGAACTCGTAATTCTACATAATTCTATCTATACTTTTATTGTCATTTTATATGTTGTCAGTCATTATCCTATTACATTATCAATCCTTGCATTTCAGCTTCCACTTATTTCGATGACAGCTTCTCATAACTTATGCCATCTTCTAACACCGTATGTGATAATACACTAGTAGTATGACTACTAGTTAATAGGCGCTAGTTGGTTTTCATTTCAACACCTATATCCTGGAGAGGAGCTTCTAGTACATTCAATATACCTAATTATATTGGCTTTATCAACAATGGAATCCCATCATTTGTCTCAAAATTCACCACATTCTCAAATCGCTAATGCTTCTTCTAGAACATTGTCGTTACCGCTGACGTGTCTTATATTATCATGTTAAAAACGAAATTTTCGTTAATTATTGGTCTCTTGGCCCAGTTGGTTAAGGCACCGTGCTAATAACGCGGGGATCAGCGGTTCGATCCCGCTAGAGACCATTTTTTGTTCACCTATAATAATAGGAGTAGAAGTTTTATATGAGTTCAATATCTGAAAAACTGTTTGAAAATCAGTTGTTTATTGAGCAATTTAAAAGAACACAGATAAAGAAGACAATTTCAAACGGAAATATGGATACTAAGTCATCGATGGGCAACCACTCTCCTATTGAAGATATTGTTGGTGAAAAGGAAATAAAATCAAAAAATGAGAGGATGATGCGGCAAACCAAACTTTTGAAAGACACCTTAGACTTGCTGTGGAATAAAACCTTGGAACAGCAAGAGGTATGTGAGCAGTTAAAGCAACAAAATGATTACTTGGAAGATTACATTGGCAACTTGATGAAATCCAGTAACGTATTAGAGAAATAATGTTGCAGTGTAATCACTATATTAAATATCTAGTCCAATCAAATGGATGCATCGTATGAATACCCGAGGAAAATTCTATTCAATTATTTCCCTCTGTGCTGGCATCCACGCTTTGTGCTTGCTTTGAAAAGAAATTATAATGACTTGATCTGGAGGATGCCACAAAGAATTCATTGAGAAAAAGTGTTAAAATATTTGGAGAAAAATTCCAAGAAATTTTATTGCGGTAATTCATGGCTATAGAAAATCATTTTTTAACAACTGTTAAGCACTGGCTTTTTTGTTCTGTTGCCTGTAGCTAGTCTTCAAGTATTGATTTTTAGGCATAGTGGTAAAATGGATGTCGATGAGAGACTTCAGCAGGATGAAAACCAAACACACCTTCTTTTACAGAGAGAACCAAGTGGCTTCTTGATAAAAGAGAAAGTCACTAAAATATCCAAGGATCCTGATAATATAAGGCTTCGTGACCTGAACTTTAATCATAGGAAAAAAATAGATGAAAAAACGAAAGCGGAACAGGTCCCCATTCAGTTAGGCTTTAAAAAGTCTAAGAGGTTTGAACCACGCACCGACCTAGAATCACTTGAACTGAGTGATATCAACCTTGATTATATACCAGATTCTCCACATATAGAAAACAAATCAGGGCCTGAAAATTCTACTATTGTAACGCCAAAAAATATAATACACTTACAATCTGATGCAGACCTTATTCTAGAAGAATGCGACCATAATTATGACTGTGGTCCTTTTTACCGTTTGTACAACTACGAGAATAGGATTGAGTCCGATGATTATGAAGCGATAATAAAGGCTATAATAACAGATGAAATTGCCGGTACTTATCCCGTTTTTGAACGGGAATTAGAGTATCAAGAGCTTAAAACCCTTGTCAGAAAGAGAGACTACATCTTATACTATTTGTTATCAAAGGATCATATGGGCTTTTTTCGGTTAAGAGAAGAAAGAACTTTGTTTTATACGTACCCTTCAATTGCGTATACTAGTCCGTTGAGGTATCTAGATGATGAATCTGAAAACGAGCTATTTGCTGAGGAAGACGACGAGGTACTTCAGTCACTTGATTCCGAGAACGTGTCATCTGTAAGGACTTTAGACAGTAATGTCTGGCGTTAGATAAAGCCCAGTTTCTATATACATATGTGCTAGTGTAATGTAAGGTTTTTTTGAAGACTTTCTTTGATATAATTTCGTAAAACAAGATAGTGTACGAAAACATTAATACCAAAAACTAATAAAGAGTTTCCTAAAGAAGCAATGTCATTTTCATTAAATACAATAAACATGACCTAGTCATTTGAATCGGTGATACCTTTTTCACCAATCACGTAAACACATTCTTTTTCGGGCATATCTGGAGAATCTTGTAGCTTGGCAACTCTTTCGTCACCGCGTCCTTTTCTCAATAGAATCCTTGTTGCAGAAGCATGTGCCAATACATGCCCTCCAATTGGTTTCCTACCATCTGCGGAGGCAAATAATGCAGAAGCACCCGGGTCGGATTGTACCTGATTTGTTAAAAATACTGCAACGTTGAATTCTTCCGCCAATCTGTTTAATTTGAAAAGATGCTGGTTTAGCTTCTGTTGCCTTTCACTTAGCTCACCTCTACCACAATAGTCTACTCTGAAATTCGCCATTATAGAATCTACCACGATTAGGCGATAATCTCCAGAACTAAGCTCCTCACCTAATTGTTCTACAAGTTCCATTTGATGTTCACTATTCAGGGCCCTAGCATATGAAACGTTTGCCAAACATGACTCAGGGTCCAGTTCATAACCTTCTGCAATTTGTTTAATTCGTTCAGGCCGGAAGGTACCTTCTGTATCAATATATGCTACTTTTCCTTCACCGCCACCCATTTCCCTCGGAAGCTGAGTTGTAACACACAAAGTATGAGACATCTGTGTCTTACCGCACCTGAATTCACCAAATACTTCTGTGATACTCATTGTCATTATTCCGCCCCCCAGAATAGAGTCTAATTGCTTAGATCCAGTTGATAAGGAGTACACACGTTGTCTTATGTCCAATTGAACAGTGGCGGGAATAAAGCCTACCTGTATGATTTTACCAGCGGCTTCTTTGATCTTTTCCACTTTCACCTCACTTAACCCCTTAATTTTACATAGATGTCTTCTTGTTGTTGATAAAACAGTCTATAGCTAGAGGGCAATTAACATCCAAATTAATGGTTAGTAAAAAGAAAGAAAATAAAACGTTAACAACTGCGCATTATTATGGAAAAGTCACTATAACATACATTGATAGTGTATATACCGCCTGATTTCAATTTTTGCAAGTCTGAAGCATTGATACCATAGTTTTGTAATTCATCAACGCTGAGAATATTCTTTGTTGTATCACTGTCGACTTCAGTTCCTGTAACAGACATTTTTTGTTTGAATTATTCGTTAGTTAGCCCAGAACACTAAGAAAATAAGGAAGAAAAAACGGAATCTCAAGAAGCCAAGCATAGTTTTATCAATTACTCTTCCTTCCCTTTATATAAAATGCTGATCGTTGGGCGGCTATTTTTGGTGAGCTAAAAGTTGTCTTTCCCCATATAATGTGGGGGAACCCGAGAAAAAAATAAGCAGGGCATAAAAAAGAGCTACATTGTTGATATACAGTTGAAAATATACTTGATTTACATTTCTTGCTATAAAAACGGTACTTCCAGGAAAGAATATTTGGCGATCATAGGATTATTATTGTTATTTCTTTTTCTACACAGTTATTTTTGCTTTGCGATTTATTAATCTCTAGAGGCAAAACCTTGCTTCTTGAAGTCCCAAGTGTCTTCAGGAATTCTACCTCTTAAAGTTGGAGTTTCTGTTCCTTTCACGTAGACATCTTCAAATAAGATAGACAATTTAGCTTCTGGAGGAGGAGCAGCATCAGCCAATTCAACTTGTTCATCGACGTATTTTCTAGCAGACTTGTCGTAAGCCTTGACTTCCGCCTCAGTGGCAATACCCAAATCGATCAAATGCATCTTAAGACCAGCGATTGGATCATTCTTGGATCTCATGTGTTGAATTTCGTCTCTAGTTCTGTAGGTGGTACCAGGATCAGACATAGAATGACCACCGTATCTATAGGTTTCGTACTCCAAAACAAGAGGACCTTTACCGGATAGACACCAGTCCTTTGCAAACTTAGATGCTTGATACACGGCCAGAATATCCATACCGTTAACCTTTAAACCTGGAATGTATTGACCACGCTTAAAATATTCAGTCATCGCAGAAGACCTTGAAGCAGCTGTACCCATACCGTACTTGTTGTTCTCACAGCAAAATACAACGGGCAAATTCCATAATTTTGCCATGTTAAAAGCTTCGAAAACTTGGCCCTGGTTGGAGGCACCATCACCATACAAAGTGAAAGAACAAGCGTCTTCGTTCTTGTATTGGTGAGCAAAGGCCAAACCGGCACCTAAAGGAACTTGTGCACCAACGATACCGTTACCACCATAGAAACCCGGAGCATAAAGATGCATGGAACCACCCTTACCAAAAGAGACACCGGATCTTCTACCCATCAATTCAGCCAAAACGGCTTTCACAGAAGCACCTCTCATGAAGGTAAAACCATGACATCTATAAGATGTGATGATAGAATCCAATTTGGTGATAGCATTTTCAATACCGACGGCAATAGCTTCTTGGCCGACAGATAGATGGCAGAAACCTCTGATTTTCTTAGCCTTATACAACGCATCACAGGCCATCTCCATTCTTCTGACGATGACCATATCTTTATACATTTGTAACAAGGTGGCTTTGGAAGTCTCATAAGACAAGTCTGGTGGGTCCAGCATATACGATTCAAAAGAGGATTCAGGCAACTCGATTTGCACTGTGTCCGAACCCACAATATCCTCAGGGGCCTTATTATCGTTTGTTTTTAAAGTTGCCATCGTACGAATATGGCCTAGTCTTGTAGAGGTGTGAAGAACACATCCTAATCCACGGACCAATTGCGATGGTTGGCGTTTGAATGAAGCAGCAAGCATTGGCACAAACGTCGTTTACCTTCTTATTTCTGTATATAACCCTTGTGAAGCTTCAGGTGTGACAAGGGCAAAAAGTTTTTGTCGTTAAGAAAGTGAAGTTGCTTCTTGATATATCAGAGGGGATCATTGTCGGGAGTCATGATGCGACGTTTACCCGGGCAAACGAAGAAGGGGTGGAGGAATCAGAAGAGAGGTAAATAAATATACACGTCAAAACAATATAATTCAAGTAACACATACAGACACATACCCACGCGATTGTGTGCGTACGCCCGCATGTTGATGTTATATATACACATATAGAAATAGATATATAATGGCGATAATGAACTATAAATTATTACACCCCCGTTCTTTTTTTTTCTGTTTTTTAATAATTTTTCTTTAGATTTATCGGAATACTTACTTTGGTGCTTCACCTTCGGTTGCAGCAGGTGCCTGCTGCTGTTGGTGTTGATGTTGTTGTTGGTCTTCAGCCTGGCCGGATTCTGACATGTCCGAAGTCCATAAAGTTAGATTGTCCCTTAGTAGTTGCATAATTAGTGTGCTATCTTTATATGATTCTTCGGATAGAGTGTCCAGCTCGGCAATAGCATCGTCGAAAGCTTGTTTGGCCAAATGACAGGCCTTGTCTGGAGAGTTTTGAATTTCGTAATAGAAGACAGAGAAATTTAGCGCCAAACCTAGACGGATTGGGTGAGTTGGTGGTAACTCCGTGGTGGCAATCTCAGAAGCAGTTTTGTATGCTTCCAATGACGCGTTCGTAGCCTTTTCTCTAGCATCACCACTAGAAAATTCAGCCAAATAACGGTGATAGTCACCCTTCATCTTATAATAGAAGACCTTGGACTCGCCAGTGGTGGCTGATGGAATCAAGTGAGAGTCTAGCACAGACAAAATGTCATCTGAAATCTTAGTTAGTTCTGTCTCGATCTTCGAACGGTACGAGCGAATTAACTCGACCTGGTGTTCAGACTTTTCCTTGGACTCCTCTTTTTGCTCGATAGAGGAAACAATCCTCCAGGAAGCACGGCGAGCACCAATGACATTCTTGTAAGCAACAGACAACAAATTACGCTCTTCGACGGATAGCTCTTGGCCAGAAGAGGCAACGGTCTTCATGTTTTCGACCATTTCTTCATAACGTTCGGCTTGTTCAGCCAATTTAGCCAAGTACACAGAGTCTTCACGGCTGGTTGACATGTTTATCTTTGGTTTATCTTTAGTTTACTTTCTTTTCTCACTTGCTTGCGCTGCCAGTTTTGAAAAGTACGAAAAAGTAAGTTATCTTTGGAGAAACCACACGGTTTTATCTTACAGTTTGTTTCGTTCTCAGATTTAAGGTCCAATAATAAAGAGTTTCCTTTTCCTTTTTTTCTTTTCTGCTGCGCGTGGAAAAGCGTGTCTTTTCTCTTACCCCTGTTTTTTTTTTTGTTTTTTGTTTTTTGCTTTTTGCCTCGTCCCCCCGCGCCCCGCCTGCAAAGAGGAAGCTGTTTGCCACCGAGCTTCCTCTTTTATCCCAACGCCCGGATAAAACAGCTTCCGCAAACTCTCCCTCCGCTTTCCAAACAGGAAGCCCGTCACGTGGCTGCACTGTCACCCCTTTTTTCCCCTGTGTTTTCGATCTACCGGTGTTCAGTTCTATAACAATCTATAAGTGTATTATTTATTTATCTGTTTATCTATGTCTATCTACCCATGTATTGTACAATCAATAAATACGGTAGAATTTCCTAATATGTTTCTTTGTTTTTTCTTATGGGCTAATAGACTGCAAGATCCGAGAATATTGCATTTTGTTCCTCGAGGTAATCGATGTAGTCTCTCCATAGTGGGTCTCCCTTTCTTAAGACATTTTTGTTACCCACCACAATTAGTCCATGCTTGGCTCTTGTCAATGCCACGTTTAGTCTTCTCTTGTCACGCAAAAAGCCGATTTTGTTCTCGGTGTTATTTCTGACACATGAAAATATGATAAAGGATTTTTCGTGCCCTTGAAAGGAATCCACAGTGGCGACGTGTAGGCCATTGATAATGTTAATCACATTGTTTTGTAGGCTACTGGCGGCTCCTTGGGACCCGGCCGCGTTAAATAGTTCAATTTCGTCATATTCTTGTTGCATAGAAAGTTGTTTGGGGTTGATAACTACATTTTTGGTCAAGATGTCAGACAAGAGATCACGTTGTGCAGAGTAGGGTGTTACGACACCTATTTCTTCTAGCGGCACTTTCTTGTCCAACATTAGTATTTGGATGATCTTTACGATCTCTGTGCATTCATGTTTGTTTTCGTACGTAAACCCGACTATTTCCCTTTGCGTATTTCTAACTCTGCTCTCGGGCCCCAAATCGCATTGATAGAAAAATAATGGATGTTGTACGCCAGGCCATTCTTTTTGTTCATCCGTTACACCGTCTTTCAATTCACCGTTATAGATTTTCTTGATGGGAAATTCACTGATCTTTGGGTGCATTCTGTACTGCGTATCCAGCATTAGTGGGTTCTTGTAGGTACCGTTCGACAAAACTCTTTCAAATAACGAGGTTTCCAGCTGAGGGATGTTACTAAAACTTGATAATTGCTTTTCATCACCAACGAAGACGAAATTTCTTATACCAGGTAATGAGAGTGGGACTAATGTTGAAGCCTCCGAGGATTGTGTTGCTTCATCCATTATTACCACGGGACATTCTTTGATGACTTTCAGTTCACGACCACCAGCAGCGATGTTAGTTGTAAAAATAATTTGCGACTGAGATACGACTTTGTTGGTGATACGATTCTTCTCTTTATAAAACTTTGTATCCTCTGACTTTGAGATAATCTCGCCTCTGCGAGTTTTGTTTGCTACCACTTGCATATCTGGGGAAAGGTTTTTATACACAATATTGTGGAGGCAAATCTCGCCCAGTGGATGATCAACACCATATTGTTGTTCCTTTTTCTTTGACAAAATTCTCAAGACCTTTATCTGAGGTCTATTTTCCATGACTTTCTCGGCAATATTATCAATGGCAATATTGGATGCGGCGACACATAATATTGGAAAGGCATGAAATCTTTCAATGACTTGAATGATTATCTCTTCAATGGTTGATGTCTTACCTGTACCAGGTGGGCCTCGTAAAATCGTAATGCTATTGTTTAAAACATGTTCCACCGCAGTCTTTTGAGATCTGTTCAATTTGCTACTTGAAAACTTTAGCCTATTGTCGAAATAAATCTCTTTAATAGGCTTCTGGCCCAACAACAGATCAATAAACTTTGGGTTCGTGATGCGCGTCATGGCAAACAAGATTCTACTTGTTTGTGCAGAAGTTGGCAGTAATTTAAATTGAGATGACCCATTTTTCGTTGGTAAACTCAAATTATTCCATGAGAATAGCTCCACTAACAACAAGTACTTACCTCTTTGAATTGAAAGCTCTTTGATAAAAATATACCAGATTTGTTGTTCATCCTGGGTGCAGAAAAAGAAGGGCTGTCTTTCATTGAATGCTGGCCTGCCGAGTGCGAGCAAATTAGCAGGCAATAATTTTTCAAGTTCGGAATTATTATTTTTGTCGACGTTGATTATAAAAGCTGTATCTTTTTCATTGCGAGGCCATAATATACTAAAATTCTGAACAAAATCGTTCTCTAATCTTTGCTCCAAAAAGAGGGCGTACGAGTAATCATTTAGGTATGTATTCAAATCAGGATATGATAAAATTGGCTTGAAGGTATTATATTTAGTCAACGTTTCGCCTTCTTCATAGATGAGTTTTCCGTCCCTGGTTTTTTCAACTTTTTTATCTTGAGGTAATCTTGTCTCTAATTTTTTAGATGCCATTGGAGAGAAGGAACTCTCTTTCAGGGCTGGTTTATCAGCCCTCTTTTTCTGATTTCGGATCTTACTGATTGGAGTGATCTTTCCGTTTGGGCCAACACTAGGTTCTCTGGAAGATTCAGCATCAGAGCCGATTGACCATTTGCTAGCCTTCTTATCAAATTGATTATTTCTTTTTTTGTCAGGTACACCTTTTCTACTAGTTGAACTTAATTTTAGTCTTTGTGTATCCTCATTACCCCTTTTACTATTGTCTTTAGTCTTTGGGTTTTCATATACTTTTTTATCCTTTTTTATACAAGTACCTTTCCTAGTTCCTAACAAGCCTTTATTCTGATATTTTTGTTGCAGTGATTGAGGTTTATCAACCGATTTTATTTTGCTTTTGACGTTAGAATCTATTGTAGCTCGGTCACTGGCTTTGGTTCTGGTCTCTGACGCAGGTTTCGTATTTCCACTATTTTTATCAGTGTATGTTTTGTGCTCTCTCTCCTTCTTTATTCCACTTCCATTATTATTTTTTTTGTTGTTTGTCTTATTCCCTTTTCCTTTGCGTGCATTTGATGAGCTAGCATTATTCCCATTAGATTTTGTAGCCATATTAGGATCGCTTTCTATTGCTTTGAATCCTTTGAAATTTCTTAGATTGGAATTGCTAGAGCTTTGAATAGTACTATTTTCTTTCTTGACTTCATATGCTATTCTACTTATTTTGGCCTCGAAAGTTTCCTTTTTCTCCTTCTTAATCTTACCATCCATTTTGCCCTTCCTTCCCCTACCAACTCTTCTGCCACCCTTTTTTCTGGACTTTCTACTACTGTTTGGTGTCTCGTTTAGCCCCAAGTAGAT
Organism: Saccharomyces jurei; assembly: GCA_900290405.1. Classification (NCBI taxonomy): domain Eukaryota; kingdom Fungi; phylum Ascomycota; class Saccharomycetes; order Saccharomycetales; family Saccharomycetaceae; genus Saccharomyces; species Saccharomyces jurei. Next base: position 544,080 of record LT986468.1, on the reverse strand, counting down.
GTATAGAAATTTTCCACTTTTTTCAGAGATGAAGTCTTTACTTCTGTTTGATTTCGGCAAGCATGTGGCGCATAGTACTTCTCCATTTCTGTTTGCGTTCAAATTAGACTCTTCTCCACAGTTATCACAACAACACTCCCTTACCTTAACATACTTCTCCCAAAACTTCAATATGGAACCGTTCTGTAATGAATAGCTAGTTGACGGACGTTCCGTCTCTGAATATTCTTTTCGAAAACATGAATTACAAAGTAAGATCATATCTTCACCTCCAAACCTAATAATTTGAAGCTGGTGAATATTTGTATCTTGGCATTCTTCACAGCAAATGTCTTCATCATTTGAAGTATCAAACGCTGTTTTATGCCTAGTAGTTGAGAGATGCTTCATCATCTGCTCAGCATTTAATAGTTGGCTACATGTTCTGCACTTGAAGGCCATGGTGAATTATTTTTAAAGCAGCAAAACTGAACTTGCTATATCCCTGTTATTCTGGTTATGCTCCATGTACTTAACTCAACTCTCTTTACACATACAATAGTCTTGATTGTTGTCAAGCTTTTAATTGCCATCAAAATTACAGGAGTTACCCGTTCACAAATTTTAAAGTGAACGGAATAATATTATAGAACAATAGCAAAAGTAGCAAAACTCTCTGTATTGGGGATAAGTGAAACTTATACGATGTATGATACCAATGATACCAGGGATCACAATCTAAATTGTTCTTTAGAATCGTTATTTAAATGGGAGCTGTTGTACATAATTTCTATTATTCTTTTTGGAGAGCAGTTTCTTCAAAAAGATCTAGCGTCTGCAATTATAATCTCTTTAAGCACAATCTTTGCAGTCCTTTATTACGTCCAATTCTTATGTCCATATACTTTCAATGTTAATAATGTAAAAATGAAGTCAACTGTCCCGGTTCAAAGCAAGTAGTGAAAATCAGCTGAACTTGGTATCGGTAACATCAAATTTACACTGGAAGACGGCCTTCTCCAAAGCGGTCAATTCTACTATTTTGGATTACTATGACAATGAAAGCTTCCCAATTCTCAGATAACATTGTATTTAAGCAGTTAAAATTTACACAAAACGACATCAATTTCTCTATGCATGGCAAAGTTTCTGCTATTGATGTTGCGTGCTGTTTGAATGCAACATGTGAGGTTAGAAAGTTTGAGCATCTGAAAGCCTCCAGAATATATGTATATATATTCTCGATAGCTCGTGAATATAACACTTGAATCAATTATGTTTTCTGGAATTGCGTCCTGATGTAATTTAATAATGGTGACAAGCCCGTCATATATTTCCAGGCGGGCTTACAAAACTCGGGCAATACTACTGACGCTTAGGAGCGCATTTTACACACCACGCTAATATCCGAGTCTTTGTATCTACATTTCCCCTGTTTTATTATCTATCAATGTTCAAGCATTTTCTGCGGACTCCCTTTAGGAGAACATCACAATAATGATCGCGCTGATTAACGAAAAATGAAGTTCTACTATCCAATTTGAGTGCAAATCAGGTGTAATTTCAAGATTTTTTGCCAAGAATGAGTCATAACTAATGCATCAGTGTTGGTTGTGATTCACGGTATCATTCTTCTTTTTCTTAATAATTCCGTTAATACATCTACTCTACTCTTCCACATCGCTAGTAATAAAGTTGACCGATTTGATATATCTTATTGGATAGTAATTTTTCGCAGCTTTTATAAGAATTTCTATCCTCCAGCAAAATAAAGATATCACGCTATAACAATGTCTACTTTTTCTGCCTCTGATTTTAATTCAAAAAGATACTCATCTTCGAGACCTTCCTACCCTTCTGATTTTTACAAGATAATTGATGAATACCACAAGGGAGAGAGAAATTTACTCGTCGATGTTGGATGTGGACCAGGTACTGCAACTTTACAAATGGTCAAAAAACTAAAACCATTCGATCGAATTATCGGAAGTGACCTTTCAGCCACCATGATTAAAACTGCAGAAGTTATAAAGGAAGGAAGTCCCGATACATACAAGAACGTTTCATTTAGAGTTTCTCCCAGTGATAATTTTGAATTTCTAGGTATTGGTTCGGTGGATAAGCAAAAGGTTGATATGATCACGGCTGTAGAATGTGCCCATTGGTTTGATTTTGACAAGTTTATGCAATCTGTTTATGCTAATTTGAGAAAAGACGGTACCATTGCTATTTGGGGATATGCAGACCCCATCTTCCCAGACTACCCCGAGTTCGATGACATGATGATTAAAGTACCTTATGGAAAGGATGCATTGGGGCCATATTGGGAACAACCAGGTAGGTCTCGCCTTCGCAACATGCTAAAGAACTCTAACTTGGATCCAGTACGCTTTCATGATATTCAGGTTTCATACTTTAATGCGGAAGACGTTAGAGACGAAGGAAAACTCCGTCAACATACAGAGAAACCACTTTTAATCAGAAAGCAAGTCACTTTAGTCGAGTTTGCTGAGTATATCAGAACCTGGAGCGCTTACCATCAGTGGAAGCAGGATCCGAAGAACAAAGACAAACCGGATATTGCAGGTTGGTTTATTGAAGAGTCGTTAAGAAGAAGACCGGAACTTACCATCGACACCAAGGTTGAAGTTGTTTGGAATACTTTCTACAAATTTGGTAGAAGAACCTGAGCATCTTAGCCAATTAACACCATATTTATAAAATTTTAGTAAGAGCGCGCGTTTTGATTGGCGGAGCCCCGCGACGTAAATTACTTCACAAATTTCTCACAAAAGTTACTTCATCTTTAAATCGGTTAATATATAGCCTAAGTAGCAAATTAGAAATGAACCAGTTGAATTTCTCTTCTAAACCTTCACGATCTCAACGTTAATCGATTTTAGTGGTGATATCATTGTTATTTTGAGATTTGAGCATACTTTGTTTTTGCATTTAGGTACAGCTAAATTTCTGCGCTCTTCCTCCAAAAAAGATGACCGTAGTTGAAATAACCAACCAGGACCAATTCACGCAATTCACCACTACAGATGCTGCTAATAAACTGATTGTGTTGTATTTTCAAACTCAATGGGCCGATCCTTGCAAAAGTATGGGCCAGGTTCTTGAGGTTATTAGCGAAGAAATTAACCAAAATGATGTCCAATTTCTATCAATAGATGCAGACAAACACCCTGAAATAGCAGACCTTTTCGAAATCACAGCTGTGCCATATTTTGTTTTTGTTCAAAACGGCACTATTGTGAAAGAGATATCAGGCGCAGATCCGAAGGAGTTTGTGAGATGTTTAGAGACTCTTTCTGGTGGTTCTGCCTCACTAGCGAACCACAATACAGGGTCCAAACCTACGTCAGAAGAGGAAAATAGTGGATCTTCCGAAGATGAGGAGGAAGAAACGGAAGAAGAAATAAATGCAAGACTAGTGAAACTCGTGCAAGCGGCGCCGGTAATGCTGTTCATGAAAGGAAGCCCATCAGAACCTAAGTGTGGATTTTCTAGGCAATTGGTTGGTATTCTCAGAGAACATCAGGTAAGGTTTGGATTTTTTGATATTTTGAGAGATGATAACGTTAGACAAAGTCTGAAGAAATTCTCTGATTGGCCTACTTTCCCTCAGTTGTATATAAACGGAGAATTTCAAGGAGGTTTGGATATCATTAAAGAATCGATAGAAGAGGATCCTGAATATTTTCAACATGCTCTACAGTAGGAGCGATCTTCGCGTGGTGGAACGTTATCCATACACAAACACACACACGCACACGCACGTATGTATATATACGTATACATATATATCCATATCTACATATGAATTATTTAGTCGGAGGTGTAGCATGCATAAATCAAAGTCAAAGTCTTGATGATAATAGCAAGCAATCTTGTCAAACGGTAAAGAATTAGAGTACTTCTAAATCAGAATCAGAAAGTGACTCGCTGACTGCTGGCGCATTACGTGGCTGTCTTTGTGATAACATTACATAAAGAGATTCGTCCTCGTCACTCTTTTCAAATGTATCATTGCCAATATTGTTGTTGTCATCGCTATCACTATCGACAATAGGGTCATCATTGAAGGAGGCATCCTCGTATTCAAGGTCGTCGTTTACCATCATCACATTTTTTTCATAACGATCAATAAGTGTGCGGAGTCTTCTGTCCCTTTCCCTTTTTTGATCTTCCATATGGTCAGAATTTCTGTTACCGTTATCTATTAATGGAGTTAGCCCATCCTCTACAGATAAAGCTTCGATAGGCCCGCCTATCCGATCCATTATGTCAATACCATTTTCAATTTCCATTAGATCACCAAATCTATTCATGGTTTGCTTAAGCTCCAAAGAATCCTTCGGAAGATTCCTCAAATAATATAACATAGAGTTTTTTTTATAGCTCTGAAACTTTCGGATTAAAGGTGCATAGTGACTAAAATCCAGAGTTATATCTTTAAAGGAATGCACCGCGTTATATTTATAGAGATCAACGTTCAACCAATCTTCAGCTTGAACTTTAAATGAATTTTGTAATTTTCTGACTTTCCATTCCCTTGGAAAATAAACTGTCCCGTGGTTATTGTTTTCCTTAGTAATATTAAAAAACGTTCTGCGCACTTTCCTTAAACAGTATTCATCTGATTCTGGTAGACCACTCATTGTATCACATTCGCTTAAGCAATCCACAATCGACGACGCATCCAAGATGCTGAATTTGCCTCTATTAAATGTACTGTAATTCTCTAATATTCCTAATTTGAAATCATGTTTAGATAATAAACCGTTAGAATTCCTAAAGAGATCGTTAATCATGTCATTATCGTCATTCCTGCTATGTGAGCCGTGAATCACCTTCCCAATTGCATGAAAATATGATATGGTAGATTCTCTTGTTGGAATGAGCAAATCATTACTCGACATGGCCCAAAATTGGAGAGTAGTAATTGCTGACCTAATATCACCCGTCTCGTGTGCGATGTGATTTATAACTTCCTGTCTTTTACTCCATTTTCTTTTCTCTTTCAACATTGCCATATTTTCAACACAAATAAGTTGTAAGTGTTTTTTCAATAAAGTACTATTGATTGGGTTGAATCTGATTCTTTTCAACCTCGGATGCATCAATATTTCCTTGCTCATGATGGTTTCAGCATTAAATGTATAATCAATGCCAAATGTGCGAGAGTTATTTTCATTTGCTGGGATTTCACATTCAGTTACACATATGACAAGTGGGGGTAGTAGAGGCTCTGAACTATATAACCACTGTAATATAAGTTGCTGAAAGCGACGTCTGGTATCTATATGAAAGACATTGGGTAAGTCTTCAATAAGTATTAATGATAAGTTGGACATCACAAGATATCTTGCACTTTTCAAGAACTCACTAAAGCTTTCCATCTGGGGAAGATCGTTCACTACACAATCACCTCTAAACTCAGTCACGTCGTAATTTTTTGAAGTCCTTCGAAAGGATGTTACGTTGCTTTTCTGTCTATATTTAGGCACTAAAACTCTTGAAAGCTCTTTTATAACTGTACTTTTAGAACATCCACTAGGACCAGATAGTAAAAGAATCCTATGTTTGGAATCAGGTAAAAACATGGCATCTAAAGCTTCTCGTACATCTTTGAGTTTTCTTTTATGAATGGCCACCTGTTCCAAATTAGTGGGCTTGAACTTTTCATGCCACTGTTGATCATCAGGATCATTAATGTCCGGGAATGTAGTACCTATATCTAGCTTGGAGGGACATTCATATTCTGTGCTTCTAGCCTTACGTACTGGTGAGTTCGGTCTTGACGAGCTCCATTTTGTGATTTGTGTGCCCAACGAACTGAGACTGTATTTCAATGATGGGCGTTTCTCTAAATTCGTATTATCCATATCATTCAGATAGGAGTAGACTTGATAACCTAGATTCATACGATCATATATTATGGAATCATTTGTAGTAATACAAGACATCGTAATGTGTCAGCTTCTTTAATTATGTACTAGATATTATCGTGCGGTACGAAAACTTTGAAAATTTACGCTACCAGAGCCATCTACACTAAAAAAGAGTAAGCAATGAAACTAATAACCTTGAATAAAAAAAGAAAATCTGTAGAATATAAAGTACTCTGGTCAAAAATCATACTATAAACGTTAAACAAAACAAAAATGACTGAACATGAAATAAAAGACAAAGCTAAAAAAATTAGGGAGATTTACCGCTATGACGAGATGTCCAACAAAGTGTTGAAACTCGATAGGCGCTTTATAAATTCTAGTCAGAATCCCCAAAAAGACGCAGAAATATCACAGCCAAAGTCCATGCGTGGTAGAATAAGTGCGAAAGATATGGGCCAGAGCATACGCAGTAATGTCAATGAAGGGATAAAACAAAATAATATTGCTGTGGAAAAGACTGAAAAATACGCATCATTAAAAAGAATTCAACAGGACAGTACTATATTGAATTCTTCATCCGATTTCAGGTTACACTATTATCCAAAAAGTTCTTCGAATGTTGAAGCTTACGAGCGCATTTTGCAGTGGGTTACAGAAGTGTTGGGTAATGATATACCGCATGACCTAATTATTGGAACTGCCGACATACTCATTAAACAATTAAAAGAAAATGAAGAAAATGAGGATGGATATATAGGAAACCAAAAGGAAAGAATCCAGAATGAGCTAGGCATCAATATAGATTTCTCAAAATTCACCGAATTAGTCAAACTTATGAAAAACATTACCGATTACGACATTCATCCTAACAAGACCGATAAGCAAGCAGTGGCTATACTTGTGGATGATGAACCCTCGGATCCAGAAGAAGTATCAGAAGAATCTAACAACGCAAATGCTCTTGAGAGAGAAATCAAGGATGATGAAGATGACCCTGAAAGATATTATTACAATAGCGCTGAAGTTAATCTCAAAACGATGAACAACAGGGCACTACCTAACATTGAAAATGACACAATTAAACTCTCCGATCGTAAATCAAATAGTACTGAAGTCATCCCCATATATGCGGTCGATGAGTTCTTTTTGCAGAGAAAACTTCGATCCGAGCTTGGTTATAAGGATACTTCTGCAATTCAAGAGCTTTCAGAGAAGATTTTGAATGAGATAAAAACTCTTGAGCGTAACCCAACAGCACTAGAGCAGAAATTGGTTGATTTACTTGACTTTGAGAATGTACCATTGGCTGAGTTTATTTTAGAAAACAGGTCTGTAATCCTTTGGGGCATACTACTGGCAAAGAGTACAGAGAGCGAGATACCGAATTTGATGAATGAAATGACTGCCAATGGTTTAGATGATCTTGTGAAGCAGTACGAATTAAGGAACGATATAAAGTCAAAGCGTAAACTCGATCTTGGTTCTAACCAGCAACACTCTTCCGAAGCTAAGAGGGCAAAATTCAGTGATTCCATAATTCCTCCTACCATTGATTTGGAAAAGATTAAGTTTGACGAGAGTTCTAAATTGATGACTATAACGAAAGTTTCATTACCAGAAGGATCATTCAAAAGAGTGAAACCGCAATATGATGAAATACATATTCCAGCACCAAAGAAGCCTGTTGTTGATTATGAGTTGAAAGAAATTACATCTTTGCCTGATTGGTGCCAAGAAGCATTTCCTTCATCGGAAACAACCTCCTTAAATCCCATACAGTCAAAGGTTTTTCATGCAGCTTTTGAAGGTGATTCAAACATGCTAATTTGTGCTCCTACTGGTTCAGGAAAGACAAATATTGCCTTATTAACGGTATTGAAAACCTTGAGTCGTTTTTATAATCCAGTAACGAAGAAGTTGAACCTTTCTGCTTTCAAAATTGTTTATATAGCACCATTGAAAGCGTTAGTACAGGAACAAGTCCGAGAATTCCAAAGAAGATTGGCTTTCTTGGGCATAAAAGTGGCCGAATTAACTGGTGATTCTAGGCTAAGTAGAAGACAAATAGAAGAAACCCAACTTTTGGTCTCTACACCAGAAAAATGGGATATCACCACGAGAAATTCGAATAATTTGGCTATCGTGGAACTGGTCCGTTTGTTGATTATAGATGAAATTCACTTGTTGCATGATGAAAGGGGACCGGTATTGGAAAGCATTGTTGCCAGAACCTTTTGGGCTTCTAAATACCGCCAGGAGTGCCCCAGAATCATAGGACTGTCTGCAACTTTACCGAATTATGAGGATGTTGGAAGATTTTTAAGGGTTCCGAAAGAAGGACTCTTTTATTTTGATTCCTCATTTAGACCATGTCCCTTATCACAACAGTTTTGTGGAATAAAAGAACGGAACTCTTTAAAAAAGCTCAAGGCTATGAATGATGCTTGTTATGAGAAAGTTTTGGAATCCATCAATGAAGGTAATCAGATAATAGTGTTCGTTCACTCTCGAAAAGAAACATCACGTACAGCAACATGGTTGAAAAACAAATTTATTGAAGAAAACGTCGCTCACAAGTTGATTAAAAGTGATGCAGGTTCCAAGCAGATTTTAAGGACGGAAGCTGCAAACGTACTTGATCCAAGTTTAAAAAATTTAATCGAAAGCGGTATAGGGACACATCATGCCGGGCTGGCCAGGAATGACAGATCTTTATCTGAAGATCTGTTTGCCGATGGATTATTACAAGTACTAGTATGTACTGCGACGTTGGCATGGGGTGTTAATCTCCCTGCTCACACAGTGATCATAAAAGGAACAGATGTTTATTCACCTGAAAAAGGGTCCTGGGGACAACTCTCTCCGCAAGATGTACTTCAAATGTTAGGTAGAGCAGGTCGGCCTAGGTATGACACATTTGGAGAAGGTATCATAATAACAGACCAATCAAATATCCAATATTATCTTTCGGTCCTAAACCAGCAGCTACCAATAGAATCACAATTTGTTTCAAAATTAGTAGACAATTTAAATGCTGAAGTTGTTTCTGGTACCATTAAATGTAGAAATGATGCAGTAAATTGGTTGGCATATACTTACTTATATGTTAGAATGTTGGCTTCCCCCGCACTTTATAAAATACCTGATATTTCAGAAGATAAGCAGTTAAAAAAGTTCAGAGAAATTTTGATCCACTCTGCCTTATGTATCCTGAAAGAACAAGATTTAGTGTTATATGATGTTGAAAACGATGTGATTGAGGCAACAGATTTGGGGAGTATAGCGTCGGCATTTTATATCAATCATGCATCTATGGGTATTTACAACAGGGAGCTGGATCAACACACAACTCAGATTGATATTTTTAGGATATTTGCAATGTCAGAAGAGTTCAAATACATATCGGTAAGATATGAAGAGAAGAGAGAATTAAAGCAGCTTTTAGAGAAAGCTCCTATTCCTATTAGGGAAGATATTGAAGATCCTTTAGCAAAAGTTAATGTGTTATTGCAATCTTACTTTTCACAGCTAAAGTTTGAAGGTTTTGCATTAAATTCTGATATGGTGTTTATTCACCAAAATGCAGGAAGGTTATTGCGTGCTATGTTCGAAATATGCTTGAAAAGAGGTTGGGGACCTCCTACAAGGATGTTATTAAACCTCTGTAAGTCTGCGACAACGAGGATGTGGCCAACAAATTCGCCTTTAAGGCAATTTAAAAAATGTCCTCTTGAAGTGATTAGAAGGCTAGAAGCTTCTACAGTGCCATGGGGTGATTACCTACAGTTAGAAACACCTGCTCAAGTTGGTCGTGCAATCAGATCTGAAAAATACGGAAAACAGGTATACGATTTACTGAAAAGGTTTCCTAGAATGTCCATCACATGCATCGCTCAACCAATTACTCGTAGTGTCATAAGGTTCAACGTTGAAATAATAGCTGATTGGATGTGGGATATTAATGTGCACGGTTCTCTTCAACCTTTTTTACTTATGTTAGAAGATACTGATGGTGATTTGATACTTTACTATGACGTGCTATTCATCACTCCGGATATGATTGGGCAAGAACTTTCTTTGTCCTTTACTCATGAGTTAAAACAACAGAATCAAAATAACTTACCACCTAATTTTTTCGTTACTGTTTTATCTGAAAATTGGTGGCATTGTGAATGCGAAATTCCAGTTTCCTTCAATGGTTTCAAACTTCCGAATAAATTTCCCGCTCCCACTCCTCTTCTGGAAAACATTAGTATCTCAACAACAGAGCTTGGAAATGATGATTTCTCGAGTTTGTTTGAATTTAAAACTTTCAATAGAATTCAGAGTCAGGTTTTCGAATCTATTTACAACTCGAATGATTCCGTCTTTGTAGGTTCAGCAGAGGGTTCGGGAAAAATGGTCCTAGCTGAACTAGCACTGCTAAATCATTGGAGACAGAATAAAGGAAGAGCCGTTTATATCAATCCATCCCAAGAGAAAATTGATGTCTTGCTAGCCGATTGGGATAGGAAATTATCCCATCTTGCTGGAGGAAAGATCATTAACAAGTTAGGGAATGATCCATCGCTGAACTTGAAATTACTAGCAAGAAGCCATGTTCTTTTAGCTACTCCTGAGCAGTTTGAACTTCTGTCACGTCGCTGGAGGCAAAGGAAAAACATTCAAAGTTTAGAATTGATGATATATGACGACAGTCATAAGATTAGTCAAGGTGTTTATGGTGCAGTATATGAAACGCTAATATCCAGGATGATATTTATAGCTACCCAACTTGAAAAGAAAATCCGATTTGTTTGCCTATCGAATTGTTTGGCAAATGCTCGTGATTTTGGTGAATGGGTTGGCATAGCGAAATCAAACATATACAATTTCTCTCCAAGCGAAAGAGTTGAACCCCTTGAAATAAGTATTCAGTCATTCAAAGATGTTGAGCACATATCATTTAATTCGTCAATGCTACAAATGGCATTTGAAGCGTCTGCATCTGCCGCGGAAAATCGGAATTCTAGCTCAGTGTTCCTTCCATCTAGGAAGGATTGCATGGAAGTTGCATCCGCATTTATGAGTTTCTCCAAAGCAATAGAATGGGATATGTTGAATGCCGAAGAAGAGCAAGTCGTTGCATATGTTGAAAAATTAACAGACAATCATTTAAAAGTGCCATTGAAACACGGTATTGGTATTATTTATAGGGGTATGGCACCAAATGATGAAAGAATCGTAAAAAAGTTATACGAATACGGCGCAGTATCAGTTTTACTCATTTCTAAGTACTGCTCCGCTTCTACCTGTAAAACAGATGAAGTAATTATACTAGGAACCAACCTTTATGATGGTAGGGAGCATAAATACATACCATACACCATAAACGAACTTTTGGAAATGGTGGGGCTAGCTAAGGGTACTGATTCAACGGCTGGCAAAGTATTGGTTTTGACGAGCCACAACATGAAGACGTATTACAGAAAGTTCTTAACTGAACCACTACCTACTGAGAGTTTTCTTCAATATACTATTCATGATATTTTGAATAATGATATTGCGAATTCCATAATACAAAGCAAACAAGATTGTGTCGACTGGTTTACCTATTCTTATTTCTATCGTCGTATCCATGTGAATCCAAGTTATTATGGTGTTAGAGATACGTCTCCATATGGTATTTCCGTCTTTCTAACCAATTTGGTTGAAACTAGTTTAAATGATTTACTTGAATCATCCTTTATTAAAATTGACGATACCGAAACAGATGAAGTAATTGATGGAGAAGATGAAGAAGCAACCGAAGTAATTTCTGTTTTGAGTAACGGATCGATTGCTTCTCATTATGGTGTATCCTTTTTCACTATTCAGTCGTTTGTTTCATCCTTATCAAATACTGCCACACTTAAAAATATTCTGTATGTTCTTTCCACGGCCGTAGAATTCGAGAATATTCCGCTTAGGAAAGGGGACAGGTCGATACTTGTCAGGCTAAGTAAAAATTTACCGCTAGATTTCCCTGGTAACGCCTCTTCAGAGTCTATTAGCCTCAAAGTTTTCCTATTGTTACAGGCGTATTTTTCACGCACTCAATTACCCATCGATTTACAAAATGATTTGAGGGACATTTTGAAAAAAGTTATTCCCCTGATTAACGTAATTGTTGATATTCTTTCGCAAAGCGGGTACTTGAATGCTACTACTGCCATGGACTTGGCCCAGATGTTGATTCAAGGTGTATGGGATGTTGATAACCCGTTGAGGCAGATTCCACATTTTAACAATCAAATACTAAAAAAATGTAAGGAATTCAACGTTGAGACTGTTTATGACATAATGGCCCTTGAGGATGAGGAAAGAAATGAAATTTTAACTCTTGATAATTCACAGCTTGCTCAAGTTGCTATGTTTGTTAACAATTACCCTAACATTGAACTTACCTATTCCTTGGATAGTTCGAGCTCTTTAACTGCGGGTGAAAAACAGAAAATCTCCATACAATTAACAAGAGATGTTGAGCCAGAAAGTTTACAAGTTACATCAGAAAAATATCCATTTGATAAATTAGAGTGTTGGTGGTTGGTTTTAGGTGACACTTCTAAAAAGGAACTTTACGCTATCAAGAAAGTTAGTTTAAATAAAGAGATTCAGCACTATGAATTAGAATTTGATACTCCAGCACCTGGTCAACACAACTTAACAATTTGGTGTGTTTGTGATTCATATCTGGACGCAGATAAAGAATTGGAATTAGAAATAAATGTGCAGTAAACCCATTGTATTGTGCAGAATACGCTCAGATTGAATATCACAGATATATATATATATATAGTATGATAAAGCTTTTTTTTTGTGATTATGCGATCTGATTGCCGCGTATATAATCTATATCAATAATACATTAATGTATCACTGCATCTCTATGTCCTCATCTTCATCCTGCTCTCCTTCTTTGTTTTTGATTTCAATGAACCCCCCTTGCCGTTTTTACTATTCTGGTGCTTTATTAGATCTTCATAACTCCAAACAGATACACCCTCTTGGTCTTTGGGGTCTGTTGGTTGAGCCATGGTTCTCAAGAATTGTTTGGTATTGGATATGGCCATGTCAGTAGAAAGGTTTAGGTCAGCATCTGACAAACCCTGGGCAATCCATTTTGGCAACTGGCCTCTTTTTCTTGAAAATCTACGGTCTGCCAGTACCATTACACCATAATCATCCTTTCCTCTCAGGACTCTTCCCAAACATTGTGCAGCGTGTCTCATTGCATCAAAAGATAAAAAGTCATTTTCTCTAATGCGATAGTTTTCTCTCATGAATTCCAAGCGAGCTTTCAGAATACGTGATTCTGTGTATTGAAAAGGGATACCTATCATCAACACAGTTCTGCCGTATTGATGATCAAAATCGATACCTTCAGATACCTTCCCTCTAGCAACAGAAAGTAGTATTGCTCCACGCCCGTTCGAGCATGCTTTCCTGTATGTCTCCAACGCTAGGGAGGTTTCTTGGGCATCAGGAGTTTCAACTAGAATTAATTTATGTTTCCAAACCTCATCAAGAATACCCATTGTTTGCCACATTGAAACAATACTTTCCATATATAGATATGAGGGGAAAAACACAACCATCCCATCGGGAGTAATCTTTGCAAATTCTACTAACATAGAACCATAATTACGAACAATACTAGGATCGTTTCTAATTTCAAATCTTGAAGATATTGCAACTTGATCGGAGCCCTTGGTAATAATCATTGGTAGGAACGATTTTTTAGCTAATGTCATAGCGTATGACTTTTGCAGGACTGTCTTAAAGTTTAACATCCTTGGATACATGTCTAATGGTGATATAGTCCCCGAAGTAATAATGACAGAAGAAAACCTTTCGAAGACTGGTTTGATGGCAATCGACGCATCCAAACAGGTGAATCTCATAATTGGGTTTGGAACTGCAGCATTCTCAATTTCATATGGTTCAATAATCAGCAAAAAACCTTCCTCGTATGTTGATATAAGGGTAGCAAATGTTGCTATATCTTTCAGCGCAGTAAAGTCTTCCACCTCTGCGACTTCCAAAGTTCTTACAAGCAATGATAACCTTTCGGAACAGAACCGGAGAGGTTTCCTCTCTATGAACGTTAACTGTTTTAGATGCTGTAAAAATGACTTGGGCGTTTCTGAAATAACGTGAAGAACCTTCATTCTTGTCTTCAGATATTCAATCAATCTTTTCAAAAAGGAAACGAAATGTTCAGCTCTCCGTATATTCCCCGGGATTGCCTCTGTTAAAAGATCTTGAGGTAGAACCGGCGTTTCGACAAACGGCTCCTCCTGATCGGTGAGAATATCTGCAGAATGCAGACCATGAACTAGTTTTTCGTACTCATCTTGCAGTTTTTGCGAGTCAACTTTTCTGACCTCGGAAATACGTTCATCTAATGCGTTAGCACCTCGTGTGGCTCTTCTCAAGGCATCTGTTGTCAAATCTAACGACAAAGATTCGATACATACATTGTCAATATTGTGCGCTTCATCAAAAATGACGATACTATCCTTGGAAACCTCGTTGGAAACTCTTTCAGCAATTTTAGGGTCTAGTAGATAATGGTAAGAATAAATAATAATGTTACAAAGAGAAATCATACGACGAACAATGAAATATGGACAAAGTGTTCTTTCCTCACAGTACTTTAATAGTTTTTCAAAAGAAAATACGCCCTTTGGAAGATAATCTTCCACTTCAATATTGTACAAATTTTCATGGTACTCACACAGTTCTACATTAGCTTCTGGGTCCTCTTCCAATTTTCTCTTCGCCTGTCCGTTTGTCATTCTACGACATTTCTCATCGACTACTGTACCTTTTCGCTCCTTGCTCACTTCGGGATGCAAACATAAATTTTTCCTCGATGTCAAGCCAAGACCTCTAAAATCCTCTTGGTAGCCTAATTCTTTGGTTCTGTAATCCATAAGGTTTTCTAATTCTACTAAAGCTTTTTCGATTTCAGACATGGTACGAGAACAGTATATGATTTTTCTATGTTCTGGATAGTGCATCTGGTAAGCGATTGTGAGAGATAATAGTGAGACGGTTTTACCTGTTCCGGAAGGCATCTCCAAGATGCTATTTCCTCCTACATCCAGAGTCCTTTTAATGTCGCACATATAATTGTACTGTTCCGGATATATCTTTGGGTAAGGAAAGAGCACTGGTAGATCATCTATATAAAATTTCATTGTTTCTGGTTTTCTTATGGTATAGCTATAACAGGATCGCGGTAGCCTTGAACCTAAAGCGATTTATGGTATCTCTATGAATGGATAGCAGCACTTTATGAGCTTTAAGACATATACATATGAATGTATATATATCGATTATATACAGATTAGAGATACCTTTCCGGTAGCAGCAATGTGGCGTGGCATAAAAGTATGCTACTTTAAATTTTCATAAATTTCAATCATAATCCTTAAATGCCGTCGACCATGATTAACATAAGATTAAACACATAGCATTACGACTACTCGAGAGATTCGCAGCTAACTATAACCTTGTAGTTTCAAAAGATGCTAGCTTTCAAATAAGCTCAACGATTCTTTATACAATTTCGAGAGAGGGGTGATAGAAACCCACCGTCAGTATAGCTTCAAATGGCCCTACTGGCCAAATTTTCTGATTATCAGGTTCAATAACTTAGGGAAAATAATATCTGAAGTTTCTCCTGAAACGGTACTTAAGATCCCACTACTTCTGTAGTACTCTTTTAAGGGCTCATTTGTTTTATTGTACTCTTCTAATCTTTTCTTAAACACTTCTGTGGTGTCATCAAGTCTTTTAGTTAATGGTTCACCAGTGATATCATCTAACCCTGGTACTTTCGGGGGGTTATATTGTAAATTATATACTCTTCCGCTAGGAACGTGAACATATCTATTTTCAATTCTTTCCAATATGGCGGATTCGGGCACATCCAACTCTACCACCAAGTTCAAATTGGCATCATGTTGTTTCAGAAGCTCGTCCAGAGCGGAAGCTTGTGTAGTAGTTCGAGGGAATCCGTCGAGTAACCATGTAGCTGACGGTTTTAACCAATCTAGTGTCAAAAGACGAAACGTTATAAGACGCGTTATGAGATCATCCGGCAGTAACTTCCCCCGAGCAATATAAGTAGTAGCCTCCCGACCAAAAGTGGATTCAGATTTTACCTCTTGACGTAGAATGTCGCCCGATGAAATTGAGGACAATTGAGGAATTCTTTCTAGTAGCCTCGAAGTCTGTGTCCCCTTACCAGACCCTGGCGCCCCCAATAGTAAAAGCCGAAGGGGTTTGAGTAATTGTATTGTTTGTTTCCCGTTCGCAGGCATTGGTGACTGTTAACTCTGTCCCTGATGATTAAATGTTGAGTAAAGTAGTATACACACCTGTTCTATATATAATAATTATAGAGTAATGGTAATTGTAATATGGTGATTAGTGGAAAGTGGATTTTCGCGAATCTCCGGCCGACCGAATAAAATAACATTTCAAGACTTCAAAATAAGACTTTGAATCAATTACCGACGGTTGGGAGTCAGCCTAACGGTGTACTTTGCTGGTCAATGGCCGCCTTCCCGTCCTGCGGTTGCACTGAAGAATTTATTATTGAATCATCTATCGTCGTGTCGTTTGAAACACACGGTATTTTTTTGTTTAAGTGTTGTAAAACGTGATCCCTCCTTTTAAATCTTTTACCACATTTGGGACAAGAATGAGGCTTCTCTCCAGAGTGGACAGATTTCTTATGTCTTGTGAGATGGTGTCCGGAAGAAAACTTCCTCTGGCATTCCTTACAAATATAAATCTTATTCTTACCTGATAATACAATTTCTTCGGGTGCAAACTTCGATATCAATGGGGAAGAGCATTGTTCTTTATCAAAATCGTTTTTTTCATTAGAAAAAGAATCCTCTTGGCACGTGGATGTGGCGTTTGGAGGAAAAAGATTTGAATCTGATCTTTCAACGAGTAATTCCCTTTTGGGTATTCTACTTGTTGTTTTATGGATAAGCCTTTCAGGATGCGGTATTTTTACGTCGTTTGTGTCAGTTATCGGTCCCTGAACAGAAGTGGAAAGATTTGACACGGTGGATGGGGTGGAGAAGGAATGTTGTTGCAGATGCTGTTGTTGTCTTCCCTCGGAATTAAGTGCTATAGGGCTTCTAGACGATTCTCTGGAAATGTTTAATGTTACAATGTTGGGAGACTTAACTCTTTTTATTAGTGATATATTCGGATTCACTGGGGAATGAGGAGCAGAATGAGATATTCCGTTTATGTTCTTGTTGGAGATGTATAATAAAGGGTTCAACCCCGATGGGCCATTAGGCCGCGGGAAGGCAAGGTTATTATTTGTCATGTCAAATAATGGTTGAGCATTTGAGAGATCGTTAGATGAATTCAATCTCGACAGCGGTAATCTCGGAGAAGAAGCGGCACTGTTTGCCATTGAAGTGAGACTCATGGCTACTATGTTGTCCTCGTGGTCTGTAAGCATTGATGTTTGCGAAGTTTCTTTTTTCAATAGCTTACTTGAAGGTTGATCTTGAAATGATGAGATTCTTTTCAATTTCAAAGTGGGATCCTCTAACGTAGGCTCAACAATGTTAGAATAGTCTTTCATACGTGATAGTAAAGGTGAAGAAACACCTGAACTTTTTGATCTTAAACTTGAGAAATGACCCACATCTGGACTGGTAGATCGAAGTGAGCTATTTTCCATCTCTTTTAATGTCGGCCTGTGAAGCAAGGGCATGGCAGAGTTTGGCAATTGATTGAGGGATATCGTGCCTTTTGACTCTTTTTTATTATAGCCTTTCCAAGATTTAGCCAATTTTCTAACATCTATTTCCACGGAGTCTGAAATACAATGACATTTCCCAGCTTTCTTCCCAATCGGTAGCCACTCTTCCAAGGCGAAGTTGACCGACTCGGCCAAGTTATATCCATAATTGAACCCAGCATGATAACCATATGGGTAAGTAATCATGAACTCACCTTCATGATGAACAATTTCGTTGCATCGTATGCCGTTTTCTTGCAGCAGCTTGGGCGAAGCTAAGAACATTTTATGTCTTAAAAACTCAGGGCAGTTTTTGGCTTCTTCAGGGAATTGCTCTTGCATGAACTTGTAGAATTTAAACCTATCCTCTTGCGGTATCGAATACCATTGTTTTGGAGCGCCAAAATGGATATAATTTATGGAATAAAGGTCCTGATCCTCCAAGTGCCAAGAAAAAGAAGCCTTCCATAAACCAGCGTACAGGTAGGAGTCGTTTACTCCGGGAATGTTGGTTTCCATGTGATCTAGAATGTTCGGTAGTTTTGCGACGTTCCAAACGTTAAGTCTTTCAGGGAAAATTGATCCTGGTGTATCGGCACCGTACATAGGCGTAGTAAAATTTAAGGTCTTCCAATAATACTCTTCCAAGAACTTTAATCTCTCTGGATTTTGGAAATCAGATAAATCTATCGTATATTGCGTTCTAAACTGTTCAAAATCATCAATTTTGAAAGAAGATTCATAATTTTTCAGTTTCAATTTCGTAGATTTGGAAACAGATCCTTTCCTAGGGTTCCGTCTCGCTTTAGGGTCCTCTGGAGGTACGTAGTCCTTGGAGAGATCCTTCCATTGAATGATGTTATAAGTCTTGTTTTTCTCCACATTTTGCACCATGAAAAGACCTTTATTACCAGAGATGTGCTGCTGAATTGGCGATTTTATCTTGATCTTTTGAAGTGTTTCCGCGGAATGGGGCAGATCTAACTTGTCCTTCCATTCTTTTGGCGGAATAACCTTCACGATACCACTTTTCATACCGTACTTGTTTATGGCTTTGCAAAACGTATAAAAATCTTCGAATTGCTCATATGTTGGTTTGAAAACGGGTATTCCCCCCACAATTTCTGAAGGAGTTATCAGTCTTGTCATAATGTTACACAACCAAAATCCTCGCCAAGACTGTCTTATCCTTTTTTTATTTGTTTCTTTTTCGTCTTTAGTAAATTTATGAGAGTAATTATAATAGTACAAAGGTAAACTCCCCCTATTTCAAAGTAACGCTGATAAGATAATTATACGGAACGCTTAACAAAAACCCCAAGTGGCTACTCTAGGAACAAGTAACACCTTCGACAGGAACTCTATACTCTGTTGATAATGATCTAAACCCAGCGTCTCAGACGGTTTCAAAAATCTTACTAGCCATTGCTACTTAAGGAGTGTATGTGATTAATTGCATGGCGATGAGGTTACCCTTGAAAAATTTAGAAAAGATTTTTCCAAACGAAAAGAAATTAATCTAAAAAAAAAAAAAAAAAAAGAAATGTTTAGGGGAGAGAGGGCAAAAACAAATATTTATGAGGTGTATGGGTGGACTAAATGTAGGGCAAATTCTTATTATTATTTAGAACCCTTAGGGCAATATAGGTCTTGATCAGGGCTGTAGGTCTATTATTATTTAGCCCTGAAAAGCAGTTTCTTAGGGTTGGAAAGTTGAAAAAAATGATTCGCAAAATCTACCATTATAACAGTATGCTAAGGTAAAGTGCAGAACACATTGCAGCATCGGTTTCGAGATTTAACCGTGTTAGTGAGCTTGATAGTGTTCTCTCGTGCATGCTACGGTCTACGGTATCTCTACTGATGAAAAGCGTCCCCCAAAACACAATGACGAATTCTAATTTTGCCTTAAATGCACCAAAGATCACCTTGACTAAAGTGGAACAACATATCTGTAACCTGCTTAACGATTATACGAATCTTTACAATCGGGAGCATAATAATAGTCGGGAACCGCTGATACTTCGGATCACGGGAGGGTGGGTGCGGGACAAGCTGCTGGGACAAGGCTCTCACGATTTGGATATCGCCATCAATGTTATGTCAGGTGAACAATTCGCTACTGGTTTGAATGAGTATTTGCAACAGCATTACGTTAAGTATGGAGCCAAGCCTCACAACATTCACAAGATCGACAAGAACCCTGAAAAATCCAAACATCTGGAAACGGCCACTACTAAGCTTTTTGGCGTTGAAGTGGATTTTGTAAATCTAAGATCTGAGAAGTACACCGAACTTTCTAGGATTCCTGAAGTGTGCTTTGGAACACCTGAAGAAGATGCCTTGAGAAGAGATGCTACGTTGAACGCTCTTTTCTATAACATTCATAAAGGTGAAGTGGAAGATTTCACCAAGAGAGGACTACGGGATTTGAAAAATGGTATTCTGCGTACTCCACTCCCAGCAAAACAAACTTTTTTGGACGATCCCTTAAGAGTTCTAAGGTTGATCCGTTTTGCTTCTAGATTCAATTTTTCCATAGATCCAGAAGTGATGGCTGAAATGGGCGATCCTCAAATCAATAATGCATTCAGTTCCAAAATCTCTAGAGAACGAGTTGGTGTCGAGATGGAGAAAATCTTGGCAGGACCAACGCCGTTATTGGCTCTGCAATTGATTCAAAAAGCACATCTAGATAATGTTATTTTCTTTTGGCATAATGACGAATCAGTCGTGAATTTCAACGAAAAAAATTGTCAAGATATGGACAGAATCAATCATATATACAATGATAAAATACTGAACTCGCATTTGAAAAGTTTTATTGAATTATATCCTATGTTTGTAGAAAAACTTCCTGTTTTACAAGAAAAAATTGTTCGCTCGCCAATCTTTCAACAGAATTTTATACTAAGCGCGACTTTGTCCCCTATGGCTAATTTACAAATTATCGGAAACCCAAAAAAGAAAGTTAACAACCTAGTTTCTGTCACAGAAAGTATCGTGAAAGAAGGGCTAAAGTTGAGCAAAAATGATGCAGTGGTTATTTCCAAGACTGTAGATTCACTAAATTCCTATGAGGAAATGCTTACCAGATTTGCGGATCCCTCACAATTGAAAAAATCTGAAATCGGTGTATTTTTAAGAGATTTTAATGGCGAGTGGGAAGCGGCACATTTTACGTCCCTGTTGAATGAATTCTTGAAGTCTTCCAAGTGTGACATCGAGAAAATTGAATCGCTTTTCCAGACTTACAATAAATTTTACTCTTACATATATGATAATAATATGAATAATTGTCATGAACTAAAGCCCATAGTAGACGGCAAGCAAATGGCAAAACTACTTGAGATGAAGCCTGGTCCATGGTTAGGTAAAATCAATAACGAAGCAATTAGGTGGCAATTTGATAATCCTAACGGAACTGATGCTGACCTAATAATTCATTTAAGAGCCATACTACCAAAATACCTGTAGTAGCTTGGCAATCTATAATCAATTGCATATACATATATATATGCTTATATATACGTGAATAATGTAGAGAAACAAGATGCACAATTAACTTCCATTTTAGAAAATTGGTACTCATTTAAAAAAGAAATAAAGGATAGGGTATAAATTAACATTTTGAGAAGCCAACCTACTATATATCATAACTAAACCTATTCAATAGTTTCAAATGTTAGTAATTTACCTATGCTGCCATATGTTTGATATCAAGGAGCAGGCCTGTATGTAAAATTATGAGTTTTATTATATTTTATTTTAAAAATCCCCACCAATTTTTAACTTTCTAAGATATTTATACTTGTTATTGCTTTTACCTTTTTTTTTTAATTATTATTTAATATTTTTAGTTGCTATTATCGAAATAAAAAGACTGTAAATTGTCAATGTCTTTGTTTGCAATCGGTGCTGAATTTTGGTTGTTTGGATTGTCCACGGATGAGTTTGCTTGGTACTGCGGGCCAAAAGTGTGACCATCATAAAAATTTCTTTCAATATTGTTTGAAACGTTTGAACCGATCAAGTCTCCTAATGAAACAGTTGCTGATGTATCTGGAGATATATTTCCTATGTATGTGTCAGCAGACTTCGGTTCATTCATATGAATAGCATTATTACTGTTATTATTGCCGCGGCCCATCTTATCCAGTAATTTTGATTGCTCATGGAAAAACGACTCTGGGTTCTCAAAATCAAATTCAGTATATACTTGCAAATTAGCCTTGGCCGTATCAGTATTGTTTGGTACTGAGCCACCGTATGAAACGCGATTACCCACATTATTAGATTCTGATCGAGAGGCATGCTTCAATTGAGATCTAATAAAATGATCGAGATTTGCATCACTTAGTCCCAGTCCCGTATTCACCAACGTGTATTTATCTTGATCTTGAAAGTAGTTTCCGGTCGCATTGCTTGTTGTGGTGGACATTGAGTTTGTCATTACTGAATCTACGATGCTGCTACTAGTTGTACTACCATGTGGCATCAACGAGTTAAAGTCTAAACTATCATCCTTCCTATGAGTATCCATTCCAATCATATCCCTTCTTTGAAAATGAGTAGTATTTGGAGTATCTTGCACTAGCACATCCTCTTCCTCATTCTCTTCTAAAGTGGATCTAGGTATACCTTTTAACGCTGGTATATTCTCCATTGGTGTATTCAATTCAGATAATTCTCCAGTAGCGTCATTTTCGTTGCCATATTCTTTTTCAAAAGAGGATAAATTACTAGACGGACGGAAACTTGTAACTGTATTGGCAGCTGAAATAAAATTTATGCTACTGGTATCAAGAACATTTGGAGTTGAGGACGCTGAAGCCGAACTTGGTAACGTATAGCCTGTCATATAGTAAGGTGGGGTCACAAGAGAAGATGATGGTGTTGTGATATACGAATTTGAATTTTGATTTTTTTGGGCATCGGAGATAGATTCTTGTTTCTTTCTATGCCCAGCTTTGGAGCTTCCATTCTTATGCTGAGGTTGACCATCCAGGAACATTTCGTTAACCGGGGTTGTACTATCTATTTCGGGCAAATCAGTGACACTTGGTAAAGAGTTTAGATCTCTTGATAATCTATAAAGAGAGGATCCGCGTGTTCCGGATCTTGCTCTTCCAGGGGATGCGACCCTTATCGGCGAATAACGATTTGACATGGATGATAATGAGCCGACTGAAGTTGTTCTTTGAGTTGGCAATTTATTAACTTTTATATTTGATTGCTGAATAGTTTGTGCAATCGTGGGTGAAGCTAGCGAACACGTGGACCCGCCAGTGTTGGCTCGTTTTCTAGTAAACATTTTACTAAATGCAATAGAAGCGTCATTTTCCTCCGGTACTTTTATTCTACTTTGTGAGTCTCCGCAGTTGAAGGATCTCGACGTTCTTGGTGAATCAGGTGAATGCTTTGTAGAGTGGGGAGTTTCTAAATCTGAATTCAGACTTGGGGATGACTTATTATTACTACAACTTTGATCTTTAAAGTTGAAAGATTCAGTAGAGTGATATAAGCCGCTTTCTTGTAATCTTTGTCGGTCTAAGCTCTGAGGTGCTGCTTTATTATACTTCAATCTTGTCGTTTTCGTGTTCATGAGAGGTATACTTGATAAATTGGAGGTATTGTTTCTTTCGCTTTCTGTAAATCTTGATGGTGGCTTGGCTAATGAAGGATCATGGGTTGATTTCGGAACGACTTCTTTTTCGGAACCAAAATCATTATTGTCAAAAGACATATCACTAGTGCTGCTCATCATGTTCAATGATGGGAAGGACAAGCTGCTGGAGAAAGAGGCCTTACCGTGAAGTTTGTTATGTTTCAAAAAAGAGTTGTAAGATCTTTTGGTAGTTAATAATGAATTATCCAGCCCACCTTCTGAAACAGAGACGCCCGGCTGATTCTCTGAATCCAGCTGCAGCACCATTGGTTGTTCTTCGACAATATCTTCTATATGCTCGCTCTTTGATGATCCAAATATCTTTAGCATCCTCCTCTTAGAAGATTTCTTCTTTAACTTCGCCTTTGGGGTTGGAACAGAAACTGGTTTGGTTTGTAACCCAGTATCATCTTCGTTAGCCGTATCTTGTACAGTGTAATTTACAAAGACCATTTCACCTGATCTCCTTCTATTAGTCTTCTTCGTCTTTGCATTGCTGTCCCTGGAATCCTCCAACAGAACCTTTTTTGGACTGGACATAACATTCATAGTAGATAACACCGGAGTGCTACATACGCCAGTTGAAGAAGAGTTCCTGTCCGGCGAAGCTTGCGTACTACCACTAGTAGATCTGCGATAATAGTGCGGAATCTTCCATTTAGTAGTAGATTCCGTAGAACGATTCTTTGTGGAATTTACCGAACTAGAACGATGGTGGTGACTATTTTTCGGCATGTGCTATTAACTCTAAGCGATAATATCGAGATCGCTTTGCTTCTAATCTTAGGCCTCCTTCTAAGCTTTTTTGAAAGACTTCCCTAAATGGTTGATCTGGTGGTTTTCCTTATTAACAACAAATCCACTGTCCAAAAGTCAAAAGTTTAATAGATTTTAGCGAATGTTTACCAGAAATAAGAGTGAAAGACGTGTAATAAAAAACTATGACTATTCCTGATTAATATCCTGAATAACTAGGCATGAACCTTCTTTTCACGCAAATAATAACAATAAGCCTAGAATTTCTATGATAAAATTAACTTTATGTTAGTATAAAAAGCTATATTCAATAAATATAGTCTCTCACCTAGGTAATAACATACGTATCACGACTTGATTAATTCTTAACTCTGCTCTATAGCAAGTTCAAAAGAATCCTTTGGTTATGACCTTGATCATTTTTTTGCCAGTTAATGGAGAGTTCCCAGCGCTGGAAAGTGCTGGCGTCAGTTTTCCATCGGAAGAAAAAATTAGCCCACCATTGTGCGTCCTTGAATGATAGGGATCCGGGTTAATTGCGAGTTTTAATAATAGAACAAAGAAACCCACACGTCCGCCTTTAAAGGATAATAAGAGAAAAGTGTCAACAATGGAGTATGCATGGATTATAAGGCATATAGAGTGATGTTACGTAGTCTTTTATATACAGCAGTAGGAGAAAATGCAGCGACCATGGTCAATTATCAAGATTAATTGTTCTGTTGGGTTCCGATCAAGGAGGCTGCGTTTGTTATGCCCGGTAAGTCTAGAGATGTTCTTGCCCTTTCAACAGAGTAACGGTGGTCTAGTTGATGTGTAGCCATCATCCGTTCTCTCGTACGGTCCAAAGAAGACCTGAAGTTGGTAGGAGGAACGGCTCCGAGTGCTTGAGTCTGCTGAAATTGGGGCGATTGAAGAAGATCTTGTGTTTCCTTTGGTGAAGTCATCCAAGATTCTGGCTTTTGATATTGGCTAGGACTTCCATTTTCAGGTTGGATGAATGTCATTGGAATTTCTTCGGTAATAACACTGTCTCTTGAATAGTTGGATGCACCTAAATTGTCAGAAAGTGTTATGCCTTCTATAATCTTTTCTCCGTGTTGCCCCGCCTTCGTGACTTTGGGTCTGTTGGGGTCTGTCGGATCATAACCAGCTGGATAGTGGTCAAAATGGCCATGTTGCCACATTTCTCTTATTATTTCCACATCAGTTGGGTAAAAAAATTTCTGAAAACTGTCATATGTGAAACGAGGTAGTAAACAGAATAACACGGCAACAAAGAATACAGCCCAGAAAGATGGTGTTCCATAGATACGTGCTGCAGCTTTAAAGAATTCTCTGCTTGCTATTGCAGAAGACCATATCCCAGTCCATGCAAAAACTACAAGACACGACAGCGCAATGAATAGTCCGCTAAACCAATCCCACCTATATTGGTGTAGTAAAACATATGTGTTACATGACATAACGGCAATGGTGGTCACGTAAACACCAACAAAATAACGATGATCCAATCCCAATCCATTACTTGTAACTACCATATTTTTGTGATAAACTAGATAGGGGAAAAAAAAGCAAATGATGGATTGGTATAATCCGTCCAACATGTACCATAAAAACTTTCTTTGGTTCCATTCTTTTCTTAAGATCCCAACACGGTATAACTGGGGAACCACTAAAGATATAGTGTCATTCACATCCTGGTCCAAAATACCCAAGAAGATAACTGGCAAGGATGTAAATGCCAAGTTATAGAACATCATGTATGTGTACTCATACAAATATGACCCATCGAAATCATTATAGATACCATACCAGAACAATGCCAAGGCAAATATCATGTTTTTGTAAAAAAACTCAGGAATCATTTCAGCCAATCTCTTATAGGACCACCTACCGTGAACAAGTACTAATCTAGCCAGATATCTGAATTGACCAATGGCATAATCCGAGCACATAACGGCCTGTCGCCCTTCTTCACCTGCAATACCAATGCCGACATCTGCTGATTGAATCATAGCAACGTCGTTGGAGCCATCGCCAATGGCAAGGGTCATAACGTCTAGCGAATCCTTAACTAATTTAACAACTGCTGCCTTTTGAGAGGGTGAAACCCTGCAGCATAAAACAGCTCTGCAGTTCTTGCAGAGTAAAAGAAACTTTCTTCTTATGTCCTCACCATATAGCGCTAATTTCAAAGCATCTCCATCAATAACAACAGCGTAATTACCCTTCGGAAATTCATGATCTTTCTTTGCCTCAAATATCTCCTCTTCAGAACCGTGTAGGCCAAAATACTCTTGCAAGTACTTAGAGAGTAAAGAATCTACAACTTCACTTGGTTCTGACCCAAATTCCTTCACGTCGTCACCCGATGTCTTTATAACCAATAGTTCCATTTCATTATTTAAAAGGTTGCATGAAAATCCAATATTTATGGCAGTTTCAACTTTGTCACCTGTAAGAACCCATAATTTGATCCCCGCTTCCGCGAGCAATTCTATACAATCTGGGACACCATCTTGTAAACGGTCCTCGATAGCCGTACCACCTAATAATATCAATTCGCGTTCGATAGAATCTGCAACGACTTCCAATTCATCTTCTCTGTTGGCTAACGATGCAGCAGCAATATCATATTTTTCATTCCATTTCTTGTATTCAGGCCAACTCAATTCTCTCTGAGCTATACATAGTGTTCTTAAACCTTCAGTGGCATACTGTTCTAGGTGCAAAGCAGTCTTCTCTAATACAGTTTCATTATTGCTACCACTCTGGCGGCTTAATCTTGAATATATAATGGAATCAGCACCTTTACAAATTAAAAGGGCTTTAGGCTCATCTTCTGGGTTTAGACCGGGAATTTTAACAATACAGGACATTCTTTTTCTGGATGAATTGAACTCCAGAATATTCAGGATCTCAAACTCCTTTTGAATACCTTGCATTTCAACTATTAAACCCTTTTTAGTTTTTCCAACAAAGCTGAACCCCACGTCTCTAGCCGTGGCCACTAATGCTGCTTCATCTGGAGATTGAGCCTTTAAATCAAGTTTTTTTGGATCGTCCGGATTTGTTTCAACCAGAACAGAATGACACAGAGCTAAAGCTAGCATAAAGTGTTCACAGCACCTTTGTTGTATGTCGCCACTAGCACCTTTCAAATCGCGAACGAACTCTTTTGATACGAAAGTAACCTCTTCAGGATAAAACTGTGAGTTTCCTGATAAAGCTCTTAGTTCATCAATCATTGTATCCCTATCCTTGGCAATTTCGGCTCTCTCACGCCGCCCTTCGGTTTCAACATCTATACCTTGTCTTTTCCTCAACCCTGCTAAAGCTTCAGTATAGGCCCTTCCATATGAAATACCATTAATGGTACATTTTTTGAACTCCATTACGTTTTGGGTTAATGTACCTGTCTTGTCAGAGAATATATACTCCACTTGACCTAAATCGTCGGAAATATTCCAAGATTTTGGGGTACAAGGATAGTCCAACTTCGCATTGTAAAGTAAAACATCTCCGTAAATAAAAGCCGCTTGCGCAGTTTTAATGATCTCTACTGAGATATACAATGAGATTGGGACTAAGGATTGATAAAGAATAACAGCAACCCAAAATGAGACGAATCCGTTTGTCGCTGCTGATCCAGCAATTGTTCCAAATTCATAGGAAAACCGTGATCTGCCTTTCTTGTCATAATATACACCATTGGCAATACCGGAAATAAAACACAAAATGAAAAGCAGCACAAAGTTGATTATGACAGAAAAGTTTAACTCTCTTGAGATTCTTGATTTCTTGGTAGGAGTAATACCAGAGTTCAACATGATTTTTGTATCATCACCAGTAAACATTACGATACCCATTGCCCACTTGGTATTCCTAAGAGTGCAGCCACGAAGTAAAACATTATTGATAGTAATAGGCTCATTTCGTGTTTCGCCATCTGTAAGACTTCTCCATTTCATGTTACCTTGATAAGTGTACAAGTTTGAGTGAGGTCCTTCACTTTCAATCCAGAACTTTGTTCTCGCAATATCTCTTGATGTTCTTATAGTATTGGTACATTTCAACGATTGACGTACCTTTAAATTTGTTTCACCATCCAAATTCTTGGTCTCCACGTAACACGCCCCATCTGCATCTGATGTTGAAAGTAAGATGATGTCAGCAGGGATTTCATCATTGTTATGGATACGAACAATGTCACCAACCTTGACACTTTTCCAATAGCTCTTTGCGAACTTACAATCCGTTCTTGGTGGAAGAGATCTATCAACTATATTGGCTTCACCAACCCCTTGTTCCAAATTATCATAATCTAGTGAAGGACGACCATAATCTGCGGACACTCTGTAGCTATCAATGGAGTCTAAGGAAGACCTCGGCCCACTTGTACCAATGGTCTTTTGTACTCTTAGTTCATGGCGTTTTCTTTGCATTCTCTTCGTTTTTCCTTCTTCAGTTAAATGTTCTTTACAATATTGTATAAACTTGAAAAGAAGTCTCGAATTTGCTTTCTTAAACTTCCTCCACAATGAAATATTATCCGTTGAGACATTTTCGTTGTCAACACCTTCTAAAATATGAGTCTTGGTATTGTTCACCTCTAAATCTAGGACAGTTCTTCTTGAATCTTCAATAGCATCCTTAATTGCGGTAATGATAACAATAACAACTAATGGGACGGCACTTAAACCAGGGTTAGTAACACCAAAGATCTGGAAAGCACCCAAAATAATTAAAACCAAGAAATAAACATTCGCAAAGTTATGAAACTGGAATAGAATGTTCTTGGGTAAGAATGTTAGTGGGGTATATTTAGTCGTTCTGATCTTATTACGAGGATATTGTATAATGGGATTGCCTTCTTCGTCTATCATGTTTTTAGGTAAAGGCATGTTATAATATACAGTCCTTAGCTCTTGAGCGCGATTTATGGCACCAGGGTCAATATCATCTTTCGTAAAATCTTCGAAGGGGTTTGGAATGTTCTTTCTAGCCCATTTCAAAGTCTTAGATCTCCCGTTTATTGGGTTTCCTTTTTTATTCCTTTTTGTGCCCATCCGGAATCGCTTCATACCATCGTAGTTGGCATGTGGCTCTCCATTATCGTTGTCTAATTCCACATCATCGAACGTCCCAGATCCATTATTAGGCTTCGGTGTTGGCTGAAAGGAATGGTTGTCGTGTTCTGTGTCATCGTTGAATGTGAATTCTTCCGCGTCTTCACGCTTACTTTTGGGCGCCTCGTCATTAAAGTAAACCTGTGGCCGGCTGTATTTATTACTTGATACGCTATCACCGATATGGGTGGGCCCGATATGAGTATCTTCGTTGCTGCTATTATCTTCAAATTGAAACGTGTCTTCAAACGGCGACATGGGAGTATGCCCTTCACCTGGAAATGTACTTGACATAATTATTCACTAATTTTTTTTTGTTGAGTTGATTGCCTGTTGTAACCCAACTTTAATGAGGAAATGAAAACTATTTATTACTGTTACTTTTCTTTTTCCTTGCACGATTAATGGCTAACTTTTGGTTAACTGCGACCCTAAAAATTACTTTAAAAAATTGCCGAGTTGCGTATTACGATGACCTTTCGTTGTTAAAGGTCAAATATCATATAGCAAAAGCTAAAGCAAACTTTGCCCGGGAAATTTTATCAGCGTCGTGCCTTCAGCTATTTGAATACAAAGGTAAATAGCAATGTTTTCTTTACTTGATTTGTCACTATTTTGTAAACCAATATCTTGCTTAAGCTGTTGGTCTTTCCCGTGTTACTTTTGTCCAATTTCGCGAAAACTTGTGATATATCGTTGATAATGAGACATATAAAAGCCGCAATCAGTGAATTTAAGAATAAAGATTGATAAGTAGCAATACGATACTTCTCTTGACAGTTAAAAACAAAAAACGTTGCCATTTGTCAATAAGAGCGAGTATTTAAGTTACAAAGGATAATAACTAGTATTTAGGACAAAAAAGAAAGGAAGAAAAAAAAAGACGAGAAGTTTGTTTAGTAGGAAAAGTAGGCAGTTATATAAAGCATTAAGCTTGCTCAGTTTGTTGTTCTTGCTCCTTCTTGAAAGATTCATAAGCAGCGGAAGCCTCTTTATAGTGTTGTTCGAACAATTCATCGTTTTCCAGTAATGGGAAGACCTCTTGAGGTGGCAAATCCAAAATCATACCAGTAATTTTACCAGCAGCTTCTTCGTTTGAAGTCTTAGCAGAAACCTTCTTGTATAACTGTTCTCCTAAAGCTTGTCTTTGCTTTTGTTGATAAAATTGGTTGTTGTCATTGGCGTTTCTTGGGAAACCACCTTGTGGAGGGACACCGTAAACTGGACCATTTCTAAATTGTGGTGGCATACCGTTCTTTGGCATACCTCCCATTGGGTTCATTTGTTGTGGGTTTGGACCGTTGAATGGAACACCTCTTGGTGGCATAACACCATAGAACATTGGAGGCATGAACTGACCTGGCATACCGGCAGCTGCGGCAGCTGCGGCAGCAGTGGCCTGTTGATATCTCATTTGGTTTCTGGCTTGAATTTGTTGAGCTAATTGAGAACGTCTTACGTCTTTTCTTTGAGCAATGGCAACGTATAATGGCTTACCAGCAACTATTTGTTGGTTCTTTTCAGTGATGGCCTTGGTAGCTTCTTCTGGGGTGGAGAAACAAACGAAACCGAAACCCTTAGACTTACCGTTTTCAGTTCTCATAACCTTGGCGGAAGTGATAGTACCATATGGAGTAAACTCTTCTTCCAATTTTTCATCGTCAACGCTGTCATCCAAGTTCTTGACAAACAAGTTAACACCTTGATACTTGGCCATTTTTTCCAATCTGTAGGCTTCGTATTGCTTCTTCAAGACATGCATACGTTCATTCTTCTTTTGAGCACGACCGACGTATAACTTTTCACCATTTAGCTCGGAATCATTCAAGGTTTCAACTGCCTTTACAGCGTCTTCATGATTTTCGTAATTAACGAACCCGAAACCCTTCAATTTTCCATCCGCATCCTTTTCCAAAGAAGCAGAGACAATTGGACCAAATTGGGCAAACAATTCTTGGAATTGTTCATCTGTAGTTTCAGAGTTGATGTTTTTAACATAAAGGTTAGTGTAGTGAGCCTTGGTCTCTTCCAATTGAGAGTCGCGTTCCTTTCTGGACAAATGAGGAGCAACATAAATTTCTTGACCATTCAATAGCATACCATTCAAAGCATCAATAGCTTCCTTGGCAGCACCTTCTTCTTCGAAGTGAACAAACCCAAAACCTTTGGATTTTCCGTTTTCATCAGTGGCGATCTTACTGGACAAGATGTCACCAAAGACAGAGAAAGTATCATATAAAGCCTTGTTATCGATATCAGGATGCAAGTTCTTGATAAAGATGTTACCAGAACCCTTCTTTCTCAATGATGGGTCACGTTGAGACCACATGATGCGACATAACCTACCCTTGATTGGAGTATAGTTCAATTGCTCAATTGCTTTTCTGCCGGCTTCATGGTCATTAAAGTTAACATAAGCATAACCCAAAGAGGTCTTGGTGATGGCATCACGGCAGACACGGATGGAGGAGACTGAACCGATTGGAGAGAAAATATCATATAAGTGGGCTTCAGAAACAGAAGGTTCTAAGTCACCAACATATAATGATGCAGAAGAGTTTTCAACAGATTGGCCTTCTGAACCAGCGGTGGCTTGTTTTTGGTCATCTTGAATATTCAAGTTTTCCAATTGTTCAGCTGTCTTATCAGTAATATCAGCCATTTTATTTTTATTGGTTTTTTAGTTTTTTTTGTATTTTTTTTTTTGAGTTTTTATTGAATAAAAAGCCAGATATTAGGTGGTGATACCAGGGCCTGCTCTATGCTTCAAACGGTTGTTAAGTAAGAATGTTACTTTGTAGCTCACTGTCTTTAAAATGCAATCCAAACTAAAAGACTTTATACAAGAAAGAATATGTACGAAAGTATACAATGACACACTCCATTAACTAAATCAGAAAACTCTTTCTTGGATCTGGAGTGAAGTGAAAGAGAACAATTATTGTCCCAGCACTTGCGATGGTGATGGCAAAAAGCGCAAAAAAAATTTTCTTTGTAAAAAGGAAAGAAAAAAAAAGAAACAATCTTCGGTTAACCACATTCGTTTAACATGATATATTATAATGTGCAATTACTTAACAGTAAAGTTCCTCCTCTCTATCTATAGCAGGATTTAGTAAAGAATTATTATTTATGGTACCGTATAATACACATACATACACATGTATACATACATTCATATATTCATATATATTTATGAGGGGAAGGAACAAAAAATTGACATAAAAAGCGTAAAATGAAGGAACGATGGAAAAAAAGAAAACAAAATGTGGTAAAATATCACCTACTTCTTTTGTGACTCTGTTATCTTGTCGTACATTGCCATCAGTTTAGTGCTTTTAACATCTGCTGGCCAGAAGTTGGCGCTATATGACCAGAGATGCTTACGAAATTTGTCTGGACTTGTTTTTCTCGATGAGCCCTTCTGTGATTCGATGTGGTTACCAATCGTAGTAAGCTCATTTTTCAAAATTTTGGCCCACTCTTTACGATCGAGTCCTTTGCCGCCTCTTCTGAGACGTTTCAGAGAAGTACGTATGGCACTCATTGTGTGCCGACAATCTTCTTCATCCATGCTGTCGTATTCTTTCTCGTGGACATTGCCGTTGCTGGGGTTGTTTGTTTGCCTTGTAGTATTATCCCTGGAAGATTTAGACTTCAATGAGAGGGAGGAATTGTTTGGTGAAGACCTTGTGCTGTTAATTAGGGCTGCAGGACCTTTTGGAAGGGCCTTCATACGTTTGCTTGGTGGGCCATTTGTGGACTCAGAATTTGTGGTTTCTGGAGTCATCGACTTGCTATGGTTGGCGGGTTTTCTTTGTCTCTTTTTGGAGGGACCAGTGGGGAGTTTTTTTAAGCTTGGTTCAGCACTAGGACTTTTTGCACTTGGGCCCTCTCTTAAAAAGGACAGTAGATAGTCGACTCTTCTACCTAAGTGGATGGCGCCAGGTACCTTTTTGGAAGAGCCAGTTATCCCCTTTCCCTTCTTTGCGGGAGTTGGTGTTGTGTCGGATGAACTTGCCAAAATTTTCGGTGCAGAGTTGTGAACTTCATTCAAGAATATTTTATCTGTAATGCCTAAAAATGGATCATCTCTTATTTGCGCCCAAGAACCATATCCATATTTGAAAACACCAATCAATAGCTTCTCATCTTCTTCTTTCGACCAATCAGATGTCCAGTTCTGTACAGGCTTAGGCGTATTGTTACCTAAACTAAACTTTAACGGATCATTTTTGTAGTTTGAATTTATTAAGTTTTTCAAGAACTTTAGGTCTTCCACCCTACTTAATAAAGACTCTGCGTTTAAGGATTTCACACCTTTATAATTGAAAAGGACGGCTTTCTTTTCTCTTTTCTTCAGTGACAATCTCGTCAATGGATTATCCTTTGGTTGATTTTCTGCCTTTATTTCCCCGGTTTTCAACTTTGCTCTATAAATTGTAGCATCCTTCTCAAGCTTCTCTAAGGTTTCTTTTCTATTTTTCTCTTCTTCATTGACACATTCTTTGGCAGTGTCCATTATTTCATCATAGGTTTCGCCGTATTTTTCAAATGATTTGACAGGCAAAGTCCCATCAGCAATCAACTCGTCCAAAATCTCCTTTAGGTCACCAAACTTTAAAATGGCTTTATACAAAGCTCTGACCTCCGCTTCACCAATAGAATCCATATCATTAGCTCTTGCCCTTCTTCTAGATGATCTAGAAGTACTATCTTCATCAGAATCTGAGTTGGTAGCTGTTCCATCGCCATTAACGCTATTCTTTATTTTCTTCAGAGCATTATCTCTTCTGTTCATCATTTCAAGTTGTTCTTTGACATATTCTTCATCCTTACGTTTCTGCTCTTCATCTTGAAGTTTCTTCAGTTCTTCTTCGGGAATGATATCATCCCAATCCACATCAGCTTTATAATCTGTGACCTCGAACTGCTTCAAAAACTCTTCACCACCAAGGTGCGACTCTCCTAGATCTGGAGTAGTAACGTGGTCTTCCGCATGATTCAAAACATCATCCAAATTAAGATCTTCTAACTTTTTTTGATTGTCTCTAGCAGTGAACATATTACCTGCACCGAACTTCAAAATTGCAGATAATTCACCAGCATTTGGCTCATTTTTCTTAGTGTATTTATTACCATCTGTCACTCCAAGGGAGATAATAGCATATTCTAAAATCATTTTCTTGCGTGCTCTTTCTAGAACCTCTTCTTCTACAGTATCTTTTGAAACCAATCTATACACCATAACGTGATTCTTTTGACCAATACGATGAGCTCTTGCCATTGCTTGTAGATCGGCCTGAGGATTCCAGTCAGAATCAAAGATAACAACAGTGTCAGCGGTCATCAAGTTGATACCCAAACCACCGGCACGAGTGGACAGCAAAAACACGAAATCGTTTGAATCTTCAGAGTTGAAGTGGTCGATAGATATTCTTCTTTGAGCAGATGGCACTGTACCATCTAATCTTTGGAAGTTGATACCTTTGATAGATAAATAATCACCCAAAATGTCAAGCATTCGAACCATTTGTGAGAAAATTAACACGCGATGCCCATCCTTCTTCAATCTGGTCAATAATTGATCTAAAAGTACCATTTTACCCGAGGACATGATTAACCCCCTTAACACGTTTTCTCGAGTCATTTTACCATCCCCAAATTTCTGTAATACGCGCTCCTCTGCGTTATCAAAAAGATATGGATGGTTTGATGCCTTCTTCAATTCGTTCATAATATTTAGTAAAGAAAAATGGCCCCCTTTAGCACCTGCAGTTAGAGCCGAGTAGTTCTTTGTCAGGATGTTCTTGTAGTACTCAGTTTGCACGTCGGATAACTCAACTCTTAAGATACGTTCCGTCTTTGATGGAAGTGATTTTTCTACGTCTTTCTTCAAACGACGAAGAATGAAAGGTTGTATTCTTCTATGTAAATCATGAATATATTCTTCTTGTTCTTCATCTTGATTTTCAAAATCAATCTCTTGATCAATCGTAAACCTTCCAGGCATCAGAAAATTAACCAAGGCGGCCAATTCTTTAATATTGTTCTGAAGAGGAGTACCTGTAATCAACATACGGTTCGCAACCTTGAAACTATTTAACGACTCATATAGAGATGACTCGGCATTTTTTAGCCTATGAGCTTCATCAACAGCCATAAATTGCCACTTTATTCCTCCTAATTCAGTACGGTCTTTTAAGATGTATTCATATGTTGTTAATAAAACATTGAATTTCATTGTTTTCTTCCCCTTTGCTTGTGGATTCGTGTAAAATTCGTATTCCCTGATGGTATCCCTGGATTTTTGATTGCCCATATAACATATACAGTTCAGATCTGGTGCCCATTTTTCAAACGTATCTAACCAAGCAGGCATTGTCGATAAAGGAACCACAATTATGTGAGGTCCGTTTTGTCTACGTGCAAATATCAGCCAACTGATAAATGCGACTGTCTGGACGGTT
This sequence comes from Saccharomyces jurei, assembly GCA_900290405.1. Lineage (NCBI taxonomy): Eukaryota > Fungi > Ascomycota > Saccharomycetes > Saccharomycetales > Saccharomycetaceae > Saccharomyces > Saccharomyces jurei. The sequence goes on along the minus strand of LT986468.1, from coordinate 508,366 downwards.
TTTCCCAGACCCATCTCATCTGCCAATATACCGTTATCGCCCTTCGACCACAAAAACGCCATCCAATTGATACCAGTCAGTTGGAAGTCTCTTAGTTCCCCACCTTTTATGAACGGTGGCTGTACGCTCAACTTTTCAAAACGTGGCCTTTGTGAAGTATAGTTACTAGAATATTGTGGAAGAATTTTGGAATTTTCTCGGTTTTGGAAATGCTTAACTTGTTCAGGTGCCAATTTCACGATATCAGTCGCATTCTCCCAAGTAGCTTCATCGTAATTTAGACGGCGCCATTTAACTAAATATTGCAATTGCGAGGTCCCATCTTCTAACGAAGTACGTTGACTATCTATAATTCTTTCTGGTACATGAAACTCCTCAAATTCATCAAGTCTACGCTCACGTTCCATGTCCATGATCTCAATATCCTCCGCGGTAACGTATGGGTCTAACCTTATTTGTTGATCTTCGATGATAAATTGCTTACAATAATTATCTAGTCTTTTCAGACCACGAACTTGACCAATAGATTTATAAGTTTCCCACGTATTGTGCAGATGGGATTCATCTGTCCATTTGATTAAAAATTCATAGTTTTCCTTGCAGTTGTTGAGATCAGGGACAGTCCTTTCCAAGACCTTAGATTCTTCCAAAGATGTTTTTAGTCTATGATTGATAACAATGTCAATACCGTGGAAATCTTCAGGCTGAGGATTCACCGGTGCTTCATACGTATTTTCCTCCGATAAACCGTCTTCGGAACCGTAATCATCTTCAGATTCTAAAAGGTCATCATCGCTGTAATCAACGTTATAATTTATAGTTTTGTTTTGACGATTAGAAAACCTTGTTGGTATTTTCGCTGTAGATTGCTTTGTGGATTGAGATTTTGGCTTGGATTTAGGATTTGTTTTTGTTCTTGACTTCGCTTTTGAACGGTTTAGCTTTTTGGGAGAGCCATAATAATCCTCATCTTCTTCAGAATCTGCTTCTGCCTCGCCTTCTTCAGAATCATCCTGGTCTTCTTCGTCTTCAAATTCGTCTTCTTCGTCTTCAATGGTCGTCTTTCTACTTCTTCTAGGCCGCTTAATATTATCTTCGTCATCCTCATCATCGCTATCATTGAAGTAGTTTTGCTGATGGGCAGAAGCTCTATGAGAACGCCTCAGCCCATATAACTCAGGGTTATCGAGAACTTCGGTGGATATGTCCTTGGCTGCCATTATAAGCTAAAATTAGAATAGAAAGGGTTTATTGTTGAACCGGATATCGGTTTTAGAGAGATAACGGGAAAGTCTTGAAGCCAACAAAAACTAAAACCTTGGTCAGCTCTATGATTAGTGGATTATGCAGGCTACTGGAGCTCAAACCTGGGGTAAAAAGATAACAGTTAAGTCTATTCAACTTCCTTCTTGGAGAGAAAAGAATATGAGTATATAAAAGAAAGAGAAGACAATTTCTTCGAACTTGCTTATCTTGACTGTGACAGCTCCAAACGATTAACAATGTGCCTCAGACGTTTAAATAAGGATACAGCAGCAACAGCTAGATGTTAAGAAGACAGGACTATTTACTTTACAACGGTTCTCGTGGTACAGTTTCGAAATTGAAAAGAAGGAAAGAAAAGAAAAAAAGTAAAAATATACAACGAGAGGGTAACAGTATAGCAATCGACTACTAAACTGTGACCTGTTTGACAAGTGGTGCTTGTTGCATGCCTTAATTGGTATCAATAGTTGACATAGTCTTATATCAGGTAATGATATCAAAGGAAAGCTCTGCAATAGCTTGAGTGTACGTACCAATGTGGGAATGGGGTATGACGGGGATTGTGAACGTTATTAAGTGTTCCACATAAACAAAAGTTGTTTGAACCTTCTCGGACATTGAAGTCCAAGTCCTTAATTTTAGCGAGTTTTGTTTTCAGCGTGTGAGGTAAGGTAATCGGTCAGTGGTATTTTTCAGGTTTACGAGCAAAACATAAGCTCTCAGCTTGTAAACCCTGGTCCACAGATTTCACCATGCACTGCTAGGTTGAAGGAAAGTATACAGCAATCTGGCTGTTTGAATTTGTCATCATATAACTTTTTTCATATATGAGCGGGTGACAAAACATCAAATCAAATGCCAATAAAAGAAGGTTCAAAAAGCTCTAATATAAAGGCTCTCCCTCTAAGGATATTACGAAGGAACCGAAAACGTGATTTAGAGTCCAACGTGTGTAGAAAGATCGACCTCAAACAGCAGGGTATGACGAGAATCATAAAACGTCAAAAAAATTTCCTTTGTTATGGCCAGTTCACCAAAACCACGGTTGTCACTCCATAGTGTGGACCTTTCTGTAGTAGAGACTATGGTAATGGAAATCCAGAACAATCGAAAATCTTCTCAATAACTACAAACGTAGACCCGATTGACTTTGAAATGTTACCACCATCAACTGATTAGTAGAAGCAAATAACGAGGAGAAAAAGCACACGGCACGGTGTGACCTACTTCAAAAACATGCCAACTAAGCGATGACCAGTAGTTCTTATATTTCTAAGCTTTAAGATAGTTAATCATACTTCTTGGTCTCTCTTTCTTAAACTCCCTATCGGTTTATATGAAAGGAGAAAGAGAGAAAATTTGCCACTCCAGTAAGGACTTCTTTTTTTGGTCTCGCTAAGGAACCGGATAATTTAGCGCTTCTTGGTAACGTTGAACGGCAAAGTCATATTAACTGTAAGCTTAGTCTCGAGCAAATTTATTCGTGCAAAGAAGAAGTACGGCAATTGATTGTAGCCTATGAACAGTTGCACGACAAAATGACTAATGACAATAGTGGTATCTGGGTCCTAGGCTATGGATCCCTCATTTACAAGCCTCCACCTCACTACACGCATAGAATACCTGCAGTTATCCACGGTTTTGTTCGTCGGTTCTGGCAGAGTTCCACCGATCATAGAGGTACGCCTGAGGACCCTGGTAGGGTGGCTACGCTGATCCCGTATGAGGAAATTATAACTCAGGCTGGCTTTCTGAAGAATGTGAATCGGTATAGCCAGAGCGCGCCGATTCAGGGCCCAGACGACTTAATTACCATAGGAGTAGTGTACTATATTCCTGCTGAACATGCTGAAAAGGTCAGGGGATATCTGGATATTAGGGAACAGAACGGGTATACTCTCCACCAGGTTGAGGTGCATCTGGAGACCAATCGGGAACACGAGACCGAACTGGGTGAGGCACTAAAGCGATTGCCCTGCCATAACAAAACGGGTAAACGGGTTTTACTTACTACAGTGTATATTGGCACTGTTCACAACGAGGCATTTGTTGGACCAGAGACCGTGGATGAAACTGCGAAAGTCATCGCTTCGTCGCATGGACCCAGTGGTTCTAACTATGAATACCTCGCAAAACTGCAGCAAGCGCTAGGGCAAATGGCCTTGGCAAAAGAACGAGGGATGATTACAGACCATTATCTTGCTGCTTTACTTGAGAGTGTTAATAAGTACAGGAAATAAAATACGTATACCTATATTGATAGAATGTATAAAGTGCCTTTACTTTTCCACCACCTATATAGTGCGGCGGAAAATAGAAAATGTAGTTGGTTATATGTGCACGAGATCTGCAAATGGTACCGGGTGCAAAGAAGACAATAGACAGAGACATAACGGTTTTATAATTCCTCCGAAATGAATGAAGACCTGTCGAGGGAATACTTTGAACTCATTAGGAAAGTGCTTAAAGAGAAAGAGACGGAGAATACTCCTTTAAGTGGAAGAAGGAGACTTAGAAGAAGGAATAAGCCCCTACCAGATGCGAAGAAGTTCAAAACTGGATTGAACGAATTGCCAGGTGAAAGCGTTGTCAGTGTGAACCTAAACTCTTCAGATGATGATATCATTACGGTAATGTCGGATGATAGTGTAGAGGAAATCCAATCATCAGAAGATGGTTATAATTCCGATGATTTTGAGGATGTTACAGGTGAAAGTGAAGTAGCTGGTGTAAAAGATATATCTGTCGAAATCAAGCCTTCTAGCAAGAATATTAAAGATTCTAAAAGAGCGGGCCGCAACATGTGTTCCAACGATGAACGGAAAAGGAGAAAATATTTCCATATGTTGTATCTGATTTGCCTAATGGTTCATGGATCTATACGGAATGAATGGATTAACAGCAACCGCATATCTAGAAAACTGAGCAACTTAGTTCCTGAGAAAGTATTCGAGTTGTTGCATCCTCAGAGGGATGAGGAGCTTCCACTCAGAAGTACGAGGAAACTATTAGATGGGTTAAAGAAATGTATGGAACTATGGCAGAAGCATTGGAAAATCACCAAAAAATACGATAATATGGGGCTGTATATGAGAACTTGGAAAGAAATTGAACTAAGTTACAAGGACCAGAAAAAGTTCAAGACGTTGACAAGATCTAACTTTTTAAGGGCCATCAGTAGAGGTTACGGAGATTCTGACATTTCGCTGCAGGGTTTTGTTGCTATGCTGCGAGCCTGTAATGTGAATGCTCGGCTTGTTATGTCATGTCAGCCCCCAGATTTTACCAATTTAAAGATTGGCGCTTCACTAAATTGTAATACTGCATATATAGATATGGTAAAGTACCCAATTTTTTGGTGCGAAGTGTGGGATAAGTTCTCTAAGAAATGGATAACCGTTGACCCAGTAAACCTCAAAATTATTGAACAGGTCAGGTTGCATTCTAAGCTGGCACCAAAAGGAGTAGCAAGCTCCGAAAGGAATATGCTAAGGTATGTAATTGCTTATGATCGAAAGTACGGCTGTAAAGACGTGACTCGAAGGTACGCTCAATGGATGAATTCTAAGGTAAGGAAAAGAAGAATCACCAAAGACAAATTTGGTGATATATGGTTTAAAAAAGTTATGGCAGCCCTTCATCGTAGGAAGAGAACTAAAATTGACGATTACGAAGATCAGTATTTTTTCCAAAGAGATGAAAGTGAAGGCATACCAGATTCAGTACAGGATTTAAAGAACCATCCGTTTTATGTGTTAGAACAAGATATCAAACAGACTCAAATTATAAAGTCAGGATGTAAAGAGTGTGGATATTTAAAGGTGCATGGGAAAGTAGGAAAGGTTTTGAAAGTATATGCGAAAAGTGATATAATGGATTTAAGAAGTGCTAGACAGTGGTATATGGACGGCCGCATTTTGAAAACTGGCAGCAGATGCAAAAAAGTAATCAAGAAACATGTCGGAAAGCTTAGAGGAGAGGTAGAAAAAGAGGATGAGAGGCTATATAGCTTGGAAGACACAGAATTGTATATTCCACCACTAGCAGGCACAAATGGTGAAATCACGAAAAATGCATTTGGAAATATCGAGGTCTTTGTACCAACGATGATTCCTGGTAACTGTTGTTTAATTGAGAGCTCAGTGGCAATCAAAGCAGCTAGGTTTTTAGGGGTAGAATTTGCACCTGCTGTAACTTCTTTCAAGTTTGAACGTGGCAATGCAGTCAAACCAATTTTGAGTGGCGTTGTTGTTGCAAAGTCACTAAGGGAAGCTATCGAAGTTGCAATTGATGGAATAGAGTTCATTCAAGAGGATGATATCAGGAAAGAACATTTGCTTAATGCTTTGGAAAGCTGGAACAACCTGTTGCTAAAACTGCGTATTCGAAGCAAACTTAACAACACATATGGTAAAATTGCAGAGGAGGAACCCAAAATTGGTAAAGAACAAGATGTTGAGAAAAGTGATGGTAGCCGTGATGATTTTTTGGGTGGTGGATTCCTTCCTGATTTAAGCCATCAAGAAGTGCAGTCATATAAAGAATCTTCGGAAGCAGAAGATAGTTTGGATTATGTTCCTATCAGCAAAGAGAAGGAAAGTGCTACAGACGAGGAATCTGAAGAGAATTATTCGGATTTTATGAAAGAACTAGAAATGTCTGAAGGAACAGACTAAGTTTGAGAATACAAAGCTGCTTGAGGGATTGCCAGGCTAATCGATCATAATCAGAAAAAATCTGGGCTAAGAGACTTAGTATATAGTTTTATAATGAAAGAAGTTCAGAATTTTGGTTTCCAACTTCGTCAAACATGATTATTTTTGTCCAACCAAGATAATACCACATGGATAGGTGCCACGGATTAATATATGAAACAGTATAATGGATAATATAATTATATAATAACTTGACGAGGAGGGCATGAACTTGAGTTTTGCTCAAATTGGAATATTCTAGTTATGAGTTTTCTTTCCAAACTTTCTCAAATACGAAAATCAACTACTGCACCAAAAACCAAAGTTCCGGATCCATTACCAAGAAAGAATGACGAAGAATATTCTTTGCTACCCAAAAACTATATAAGAGACGAAGACCCTGCAGTAAAAAGGTTGAAGGAGCTAAGGCGGCAGGAGCTGTTAAAAAATGGTGCTTTGGCTAAAAAGAGTGGTGTAAAACGGAAGCGTAGCACCTCGTCTGGATCTGAAAAGAGAAAAGCGGAAAGGAATGATGATGATGAAGGTGGCCTTGGAATAAGGTTCAAGAGATCTATTGGAGCCAGTCATGCTCCACTAAAGCCCGTGATGAGAAAGAAGCCTGAACCTATCAAAAAGATGTCTTTTGAAGAACTAATGAAACAAGCTGAAAATAATGAAAAACAACCATCAAAGGTTAAGTCACCGGAACCCGTAATTAAGGAGCGTCCACATTTCAACAAGCCTGGCTTTAAAAGTTCAAGAAGGCCACAAAAGAAGTTATCTCCTGGTGCACCGTTGCGTGGAACACCTTCTAAAGATAAAGGCATGAAGTCATCAGAAACTCCCAAGCCCGTTAGGCTCAACTTGCCCACGAGTGGGCTTGCTCAACCTAACAGGAGATTAAAAGAGAAGCTGGAATCTAAAAAACAGAAATCGAGGTACCAAGATGACTATTATGAAGAAGACAACGATATGGATGATTTTATAGAAGATGACGAGGATGAGGGCGATCATCGCAGATCGAGACATAACGATGGTCCTGGGTATGACCGTGACGAAATTTGGGCCATGTTTAATAGGGGCAAAAAACGCTCAGAGTATGATTACGATGACCTTGAAGATGACGATATGGAAGCTAATGAAATGGAAATTCTGGAAGAAGAAGAAATCGCAAGGAAAATGGCAAGATTAGAGGATAAACGGGAAGAAGCGTGGTTAAAGAAGCACGAAGAAGAAAAGAAACGTCGTAAGAAGGGTATTCACTAACAAATGGTATCTGATATAGTACGAACCTGATACCATCACCAATGAAGTGCGCTAAACAGGTTTGGTCCATAGTTGTGTCGCACCCTTGAAGTAAATTTCATTAATGTTCCAGCCTTTATGTAAATATCTTTCAGAATTGTAGTTCCTTTTCTTTTGTTTCTTATAGGCCATTTCTTAAAAGTATCAGATATGGTAGGTATCAGTTGGGCCAGGATATATATCTGTTCTAAACACCTTCATAATTTTATTAACTCAAGTATGTAAAAATAAAAATGCACGTTCAGTATCCTTTTCAAACTGAGCTGATTTTTATTAGATTCTTTGATTGGAACTCTATAATAAAAATATTGGCAAAACCAATCATCGGTTTACCGTCTTAAATAGGTTTGATAGCATTGGTCCCTTCAGAACTATTTACTTTTAGTTAAAAAAAAGATGGTTCGGAAGCGCTAAAATAAAACTTTTGAAGGAAGCATCATCGAGAAAAAAGACAATGCTTATTTTATTAGATTATTTTTAATAAAGCAGCAAATAACTTTGAGAATTGTAAGAGTTTTGAAATGATTATTAAAATTCCATCGTTGATAAAGGCAATATCTGTTGGAATGAAAACCAACTAGCGTCTATTAACTAGTAGTCATACTACTAGTGTATTATCACATACGGTGTTAGAAGATGGCATAAGTTATGAGAAGCTGTCATCGAAGCTAGAGGAAGCTGAAACGCAATGATTGATAATGTAACAGGATAATGAATTACAACATATAAAATGACAATAAAAGTGTATACAGAATTATGTCCAAATTACGGATTCCATTTATTGGATTCCTATACCGTCGAGGAGAACTTCTAGTATATTATATATACCTAATTATATTGCCTTTATCAACAATGGAATCCCATCAATTGTCTCAAAATTCACCAGTATCTCAGTATCGTCATAAGAATGTCTGCATTCACTCACCCAGCATTATTAGTATCATGTTAAAGAATGTTCGTCATCAACTACTCCAATTTGTACGAAGAAATGTATAGTCACAGTCACTTACTCCAACAAATTCTCGTTCCAACAAATAATAACAATAAAAAAAAAAAAAGTTGTAGCATGTACACTCGTAAAAATGACTAGTTTAAACTACATATACTAAAGTTCTTGTTCCTCGTGGCCCAATGGTCACGGCGTCTGGCTACGAACCAGAAGATTCCAGGTTCAAGTCCTGGCGGGGAAGAATTTTTTTTGCCGTTAATAAAACCATTATGAAGTTACCCGTAGTATGTTTTCTAGGGATGTTTTCATGCTTTTTTTAGCAGTCGTGTATTATGACGTTAAAGGCGAAAGAATCTTTTTGTATTTAAGGAGGCGAATTTTCCACGCCGAATGTTTCTTTTTTATTTTGTTCCAATCGCGTGATTATTTCTATTACCCTTAATAACCATAAAACTGCGAAAAGGGCGTGCAATGCATTGAGAAATAAAAGAGCAAAGGAAAAACGTATACAAAAAAGGATTTATTTTTTCTTGGGGGTTTCAGAGCCAAAAACGGAGAAGATAACACGACACGAAAAATTAGAAATAGAAAAAGAAATAGAATTTTTAGGAGAACTACTACTACAGCAGCAATTATTCCATTTTAATGACAGACCAACTACCATTAACGACGCAACTACCACCAATAAAACCGGAACATGAGGTATCACTTGATACTGGGGCTAGTGCAGTACCTAACATGGACAACAACTTGGATGACAACAGCCAGCTAAGAGACGTCTTCGATAGAATAAAGACACATTTCCCACCGGCCAAGGTAAAAAAAATAATGCAATCGGACGAGGATATAGGAAAAGTTTCCCAGGCCACACCAGTAATAGCGGGTAGGTCACTGGAGTTTTTTATAGCGTTATTGGTGAAAAAAAGCGGGGAAACTGCAAGAGGACAAGGAACCAAGAGAATAACCGCCGAGATACTGAAAAAAACTATACTAAACGACGAAAAATTTGATTTCTTAAGGGAAGGTTTATGTGCAGAAGAAAGTCATATTCAGGAGGAGGAAGAGAGTACGTAAGTATGAACATGATGATGTAACGTAATGTAATATAAAATCAAATCTACATATATTATATTTTATTATAATGGACAAAACATAATCACGTTTGTAGAAATAACGAACGGCGTACCTATGTACTCTGTACCTTTTTTTCTTTACATTCATGTACTACAACTATGTCTAATCCCATTTAGGAAAATATCAGTGCTATTCTTAAGGTTTGCGAATAAACGTGCATCACCCCGTACGATCCCCGGAGTGTGTCCCGCAGATGGGTGTGCGGATGCTCAGCCTCCTATACGACCTAGGAACGAGATGCTGCGCCGCAGTCTTCGAACCCCCTTATTTAAGATTTTTAGATATTTCATCCGTAAGCATCCTTCTAGCTGTGCCTATATTTTCCAGACAAAAAAAGAAATGAGGAAAAAGAAAAGCTAATTTTTTTTCAAGTGCCAAAGGAAGTGGACGAAGGGCTGGCTCGAGGATTCTTGCAGCAGCGGAATGAGAAAGCGTGAAAAATCGTTAAGGTTCTCTCGTAGGTTGCACTGCGTTGCGTTCCAGATACCAAAGAAAGCATATTTGTAAAATACACTGATAAGTAAGCTTTAGCGGTCTGGTTGTTGGTTTCTTGTTTTTGGCTATTGCTTGCTATTATTAATACCTCAAAAATACAAACTTTGGAGTATAATATGGGCTTGTTCCTTTTGTTTTCTTTTTCTATTTACACTTGACTTCGTCTCTATATAAAACTGTTCTATATACAGTAAACTTTTCACATTCATCATAGACCAAGTAACGGAAAGAAAGCTACGACAAAAGATTTTTTCATCATTATCATAACTTCTTTTTTATTTTTTGCTGTTAAACAATAGAATCTATTCTAAGAGGCTAACTATAAAATCACAACCGCTCGTTACTACTTCCACTCACTTTTAATTAATATGATACAGCAGAGTTCTACCTCGAGAAGAAGTTTACATGGTAATGATTTTCGCACGCTAACGCCTTCTTCAAGGGGTGATTATTTGAATATTCCTAGGGCTGTGGGTGCTAGATCTGCCTCTACGATAGACCTGTTCTACATACCAAATGCCACCATCTCAAGAAGACACTCCACACTTGTGACTGCTAGGTCGGATAATAATAGTAATGGCGCACCGATGCACCATTATAATAAGCTTAGTTTCGCTTCCTCCTCTACTTCATCTCTGCCATCGACCAAAAATCGTCCTTCTCGCTATGAAAAAATGAATAATAATAACACTCCGGATTACAGAGCCCACCCACAGTACAACTGCAAGCCAAACTCGTCTAGGCGCCACTCTTTAATGACAATTCCGGAGAAATATTCAGGTAGTCGCTATAGTCTCCGATCATCCCCACCCACATATTCGAATCCGCGTGTTAGAAAAGAACTTACTCCTTTCCAGTTACAAAGAAGGCAGATGAAGACTGCCTTCCAGTTCCCCAACGGTGAAAGCTTTACACCTAGGAACCAGATAGCAAGCTTTCCACCGTCTTCTCCGACTCTTCCCGACTCCCTCTCTGCTTCATCATTTCCTTTGGCACCAGCCGGAAGCTCTTCTTCACCGATAGATAACCCTTGCATCGCTCCCACAACGGCTAAGCTGTCTCATAAGCAAAACATTGTTACTGATTCTGACAACAGCACCGAATTTGAGTCTCCGAAATCAATCAGATCAAATTCTAAAAAGATATCTCATTTTTTCAGGAAAATCTGGTCATCCAAATCATCTAGTTCTACAGATTCCACTGGAGAAAATAACAAGACGAAGCAGAAAAGGAAAAATCCAGAGAAAACTGTTTCAGAGCCGATTACGTCTCTTGAGCAGCCGGTTGAAATTCAAAAACAAAGTCTTTCTATTGTTAACAACCAAGAGATTGTTTCACCACTAATTAGGGACTCTAGTATGGTACAAGACTTGACTGCACTTGGAAACATGAGTAAAATACCGGTTCTTCCTCCCCCCAGATCGCCCAATAGACCCACTCTGTCTGATAAACGAACCACAAAATTATACTACGGCAATCAAGACTCGCTTCATGAAGATATTATTGCTCCAGAAGAGAAGACTACCGTTTTTCTGAGACGTTTACAGGGTGAGTGGTCTACCGTATATTTAAATAAACTACCTTTGACCGCTTCCGTGCCATCTTCTCTTTCTACCACTGCCGACCCGGCCAACTCTTCCTTCATAAATTCTCCAACGTCATCACCAGTTCCCTCCGCGTCGTCCTCGTCTTCTTTAGTTTCTCGTGAACCAATGCAATCCACATCTTCTTCAGGATCATCAAAATCTAAAAATGTGGTCAAATCTTTACGTTTTGCCGATGAGATTTATGTGAACGATACATGGTCATCTGTGGACTATTGCAGATGTGACAACACTTTTTTAAATAATTTCTCTAAAGTAAAAAGCCAGGACATTGTCAATCCTTCCACTTTTGTCGGCAACAATCTCTCATCTACTAAAAACATATCCAATATTGAAATCAAAATGGAGGTGAATGAGTTCAAAAGGAAGGAAATGCGCGTTCATAAAGATAGCGCTAGGTATACACATTACTACCTATAGTGGAGTTGTCAAGTTTATTTCTCCAATTTATTTTCTTGTGACTCTGCTGTATCTACTTATATATTCTACTTTATTTCATATGCATCAAACTTTTTCCAAACTTAAATATTCATTACGATTGAAATAATTGCTACAGCAGGTTTATTTCTGTAGTCTTCCTTTCTATCCATTTTCTTTGAATTGAAGTTTTTGCAGCGGTGAAAATTCGTAATTAAAGCGACCATCTTTGTAAAACTGGCGCATGAGGCTTCTTGAAACAAAGAACATGATAGTACTAAATATAGATCGAGAACAAAGTGAATTTTGAATATAATTGTTGGAATTTCATTATTGATAAAGGCTATATTATTTGATATACAAAGTATACTAGAAATTTTCCTCGAGGACATAGGGATTCACAAAAGGGAATCAACAATTCTACAAAATAATATACCAGTAACATGAGTACTAGCTAATAGGTGATAGGTGATTTTTATTCCAACACATCTAATCTGCTTTGCGCTTTTGCGTGGTACCACCATTAATATTGTTGGAATGAAAACCAACTACCGTCTATTAACTAGAAGTCATACTATTAGTGTATTATCACATACGGTGTTAGAAGATGACATAAGTTATGAGAAGCTGTCATCGAAACTAGAGGAAGCTGAAATGCAAGGATTGATAATGTAATAGGATAATGAATTACAACATATAAAATGACAATAAAAGTATAGACAGAATTATGTAGAATTACGGATTCCATTTATTGGATTCCTATATCGTCGAGGAGAACTTCTAGTATATTTTATATACCTAATTATATTGCCTTTATCAACAATGGAATCCCATCAATTGTCTCAAAATCCCCCATCTCTCAGAACCATTGGGTTTAATATAACCAATCAGCGTGTGTTTTATATACCTCTCTTATATAATTTAAGAAAGAACGACTTATTCTTAATTATTACAACTTACTACACTACTAATTATCAACATTTTAAGTAATCGTTGGTACTTCAACTGCAACATAGCCGATATTGTTTAAAGAAGAGAGTGTCGTTTAGCACCTTGAAAGAAATGAATTGGATCCGATATAGTGTAACGGCTATCACATCACGCTTTCACCGTGGAGACCGGGGTTCGACTCCCCGTATCGGAGTGTCTTTTCTTTTTTGAAGAGCTTCTTAAATATCTTAAGTTACTCCCTCACCAAGAAACATAAATTTCATGGATGTCAGATTCACATATATACAAAAACATTAGAACTATACAAAAGACTGGTTAGGTTATTTTGTTTGAATATTCATGCCACCATTTCTTAACAGATCTGCAACTTCTTTGGCAAAAAAATCTGTGAAGACGTCCAAATACATAATATCGGCGACTTTGTTTTTAGCCAATTTTCCATTTTCTGCCAATTCAGTCATAGTTTCGTAATATTCTGAATAAGATTGCGTAATTAACTCCTGCACTGCATCCAATAGGCTAATAACAACTTCTTGATCATCAATATAGTTCAATATCTGTTCATATATTCGTGGTAATCTGGCCTTTATATTCTCTCTTAGTTTTATGTTTTTGGTCAATAAGTCCTCATCACCCTTGATATCTAAAGTATCATCAATGAGCTCCAGAGAAGTATTTTCAGTGAAATCCTTAATGACGTTTCTCAGCTCAGATATTAGTTCTGTACGTGCATCTACCATATTGTTTACCACTTTTGGAACCAGCTCTCTTGCCAAAGTCAATATTGAAGAAGATTTCGTTTTCTTCAAGACGTTTCTACCATTTTCTTTGAGTGATTTGAAGAACCATTCAACACCAGAAAAATCCAAGTAAGTTTCATTAACTGTATATTGAATGTTAAAGTTCTGTATGGAGTCACGTAACATCAAAAGGTTTTTCAAGTACGCCAATGAAACATCCAAGTTGTTAATATCTGATTTGCCCGCTGATGTTTTTATTACCATGTCATAAGCATTTCTCAAGGATATGATACAATCATGGACAATATGGTGAGCCAAATCATCAAATACCACGGAATTAATCATTTCATATATTTTGGATAACAAAGCTAAGGTTTTTAACAAGGGCGGATAATACGTTTGCAATTGGGAAACTTTATAAGAAGGATCTTCCAAATTCGTATATTCATCACTTGTATCATTGGATGAAATGGACAACATATCTCTATTTTTAAAAGAGGCTAAATACGATTCTATCAAAGGATCTGAACTGTTTTTAGTAGTAACAGTATTTTTTTTATCACCATTCAAGTTAGTCTTCGATTTTCCTCTTCTATTTGATATCATAAAGACATCCTTTGTTGGCTTATAGCTTAGAATATTCTGTTGAACATAAATTTGAACTCTTAAGATCAACCTAGCTTGCACCTTTTGGACAATCGGTTCGAACAATTTATCGTATTGAATATCAGTAAATTGCTTCAAGTACTCTTCAGAACCTTCTTCAAATTCATAGTATGGTGCAAACAAAGTTACTGAGTCACACAAAGTAGAAATATCTGTCTCTTTCAGAACTTTGATTCTTACAGAATCATAAAGTGGCTCACATAATTGTAAGAACCACTGGTTGATCTTGAAACGACATTCATTTTCAGGGAAAAATTCAATAAAAAGCTTGTACTCATTCGCACATAACTGCTGAAAGTAAGTTTTACCATCTTGAATAAATTTAACCAAATCTTGATCCTTATCTTTAACGATAATTTCATCAATATGTGACCAAATAACTGGGGTTAATAGTTTCAAACGTGTTTGAAAATACTGATTGAAACACTCATAAAGAATGGAGTTTAATTCATCGTGGTATTTGTAGTAAGCCTTGTCGTTGCTTCTCTTGACAATTTCCGACACCTGCGTTTTGAAAGTATCACCTATAGTAGAAAATTTACTATATAAGAAAGCGTCTCTTGTACTTGATGGTAATCCAACTAACAAGTTCTTATTTTTGGTTTTATCCAAAATATCCTGATTTATTTGTTTCAACAGGTTATGCAAAAAATGGGATATCAGTTCACAGGCTCTGATCAAGCATTGCTTGAACTTGATTCTATACGCCGCAGCATCTTTAAGTTCGCTATTACCATCTAGGAACTGCAAAGATTCATCAATAGTGGCCAACATCGTTGAGAAGGAACCTTTCTTGACGATAGAGGGAGAACTAGCATGATTTAAACGACGCATGATAGGATCCAGTACTTCAAAATAATGCAGAGTCCTGGGAATCGATTCAGTAAGCTTGCTTAGCCGAGACTGCTCTGTGTAGATCGACTTCGTTTCATCAATGAAAGCCCCTGTCTCCTGCGAGATTTCCCGGAATTTTTCAATGGAACCATTCAATTGATCATTAACTTGGCGTGTTTGATCGAGAACGACCTTGTATTCGCATATCTTAGCGTTTAACTGGTCCAAATAGGTGTTATAATACGAATACTTGTCTGTCTTATTAACGTTCACAGAAGATGTGGCCTCGGACTCATAAATTGCTGAACAGCTTTCTGAGCCATCACTACTCTTCAAACTATCAGAACTCTCCACAGCTAAAGATAGTTTCTTAAGCTTATCAAATAAATACGAATCGTCTAGTAAGCCCACAATGGTCTGAGCGTCTGAGGTAGTCGGGTGTGATGCAATATCCCGGACCAACGAATTTCTTCTACTTCTGACCATTTCTAAATGCGTGGATAACGCGTTGAATATATACAGTGCTACAACATCTGCTAAGATTGTTCATTATGCCACTATATAGCCAAGATACTTTGTATAATAGTCGACAAAACGACCACCATTCAGGGGGGTAACCTCAACATTAACCCTTATATTATTTTTTTGTCTATATTTCAGTGACTGGCTAGTATTCAAGGATTACAAGACTAAGTATTGGAGTATTTTGGTATTGTTACTACGTCGCCATACAGATGCGAATCTTGCAGCAATACCTTGACCTTGAACTATCAGGTCAATGTATTGATGAATTATATTTCCTCTTTTTTCAACTTTTTCACTTTCTTCGAGCGATGGGAACGAGAATCGCGAAAATTTTCTGTCAAAATGAAAAGAAAGCAATGAGCTGTTCAGATTATCGATGTTGTGGAAGCAAAAACTACAGCCACAAGAGTCTGCATGAATAACGTGAAAAGAATAAAGCTGAATCACAAAATGGCTAAGCAGATTTGTACACATTCTGGATCTTTCCATGCAGATGAGTCATTGGCAGTATACATGCTTAGGTTACTTCCCGAATTTGAAGATGCCAAGTTAGTCAGATCGAGAAACCCTGAGGACTGGGAGGCCAGTGATATTTTGGTGGACGTTGGTGCCCAGTATGATGGCGTGAAATTTTTTGACCATCACCAGCGTGGGTTTTTTGAAACCTTCAACGAGAAATACAAGACCAAACTTTCGAGTGCTGGCCTAATATTCAAGCACTATGGTCGTGACATTATCAAAACCATTTTGAACGACAAAGTTAGCAGCTCTGATCTTGATATGCTGTATGACAAAGTGTACAAACAGTTTGTCGAGGCGCTGGATGCCAACGACAACGGTATTAGCAAGTACACTATTCCTAAGGGCTGCGACCTGGAACCCAATTTTAGGGATAATGCCATTAGCATCCCTGGGATAGTTTCTGGCATGAATCCTAACTGGAACGAGGATAGCTCCGATGAGTCTTTCGACAAATGCTTTGCTCGCGCAAGCAAGTTTATCGGTGAGGTCTTTGTCACCTTGGTGAAAGGCTACGGTGAATCGTGGTTGCCAGCCAAGGCCCTTGTGGCACAAGCGATTGATGAAAGGATGAATGTTGACAAGAGTGGCAAAATCATTGTCTTGCCCCAGTTCTGTCCCTGGAAGGAACATCTATACGAGCTAGAAAGAGAGAAAAATATCGAGAAACAAATCGAATTTGTTCTCTTCACAGACTCATCTGGTGCCTGGAGGGTCTCTACTGTACCAATCAACTCCACTTCTTTTCAATTTAGAAGAGGTTTGCCAGAACCACTAAGAGGCCTCAGAGACGACGAGTTGAGTACCAAGAGTGGCGTCCCAGGATGCATCTTCATCCACGCAGCAGGATTCATCGGCGGTGCCAAGACCAAAGAGGCCGTTTACGAGCTGGCCAAGATGTCTTTGGTATAGTCTCAGACAAGTCCCCAGCGCAATCTTTCGTTTATCAATAATATTTAATAGTATTTTAACAATTCCTCTATTTATTTTGTAAAGTAAGTAAATCTCTAACGCAAGCAAAAATCTTGTCGCCGCGAATCCTGAAACATACTCCCCTCGGTGAAACACAGTTCTGAAAACAACCTGGTTACACAAGACGTGAGACGGCTTCTAGAACACAAAGAACAAAACCAAGAGAAGCAAACTACGTTGCAGCCACTGGTCAACGTCTGCGTAATCAAACATTCTCTTT
Source organism: Saccharomyces jurei (assembly GCA_900290405.1). Taxonomy (NCBI): domain Eukaryota; kingdom Fungi; phylum Ascomycota; class Saccharomycetes; order Saccharomycetales; family Saccharomycetaceae; genus Saccharomyces; species Saccharomyces jurei. The sequence goes on along the minus strand of LT986468.1, from coordinate 491,075 downwards.
CATTTTTAATATACTGATTTCGTACTCCCCCGTTCCCGCTACACGCATTTTTTTCTTTTTTTCCTTTTTGGTTAGGATACTGCAGATCAATCCCATTTTTCCAACAGAACAAACAAGCAAACGTTTCAGTTTAAAAGAATACACAGTAGTCGTGCCTTTCTGAATAAACACAAAAAACTAATAGCAAGAGCCAAATGAAAGGTCTTCTCTGGTCTAAGAACAGGAAATCTTCTTCGACAAGTACTACCTCAGGCTCAACTTCCACGTCTCAAAAGACTACTTCTGCGTCCACAGCATCGTCGTTGTCGTCACCGTCATCATCCTCTCAAACGATTAGGAACTCGACAAGTAGTACTCCTCAATACATGCATTCCCATCATCACCATGGTCAGGGTCACGGTTATTACAAAGGAGAGGACAGCAACAGAGATAAGAGAAAAAGTTCCGTATTTGCATCCTCCAAACAGTATACATCTACCAGTTCTAGCCAAGTCAACTTGGGAGTGTATAATTCCGATACGAACGCTAGGTCATTGAGAAGCGTCGCCTCTACGCTAAAAGACGATTCTCCCTCTGTCTACTCCGAAGAGGTTGCTAGCAATTCTTCCAGTCAGAAGTCCTATGCCCAAGATGAAGCTTCCATGGCCCACAAGAAGAGTGCACATTCGAAAGATATGCTGCTGCCCTCGCGTTCATCGTCTTTATCACCTCCTCAATCTCGAAGTAGCAATGGAACCGCATTTGAAAAATCACTAAACTCCGCTGGCAACAGCAACAACATTAATAATAACAATAATAACAATGGTAACGAGGTGGAACCAAGACAAAGGAATGTTATCCACCTAAGTTCTGACAACTATGATACAACAGTTTTCAAGACTGGATGGGTGAACAAATCTCATGGACAAACTGTAGCAACAAACTATAATAGCTCTATGACTGCCTCCACCTCCACCTCCACCTCTTCTTCTCAAAATCTTCGTAATGATGCTTATTCCAAAAACCGGGAAAGCAGATTTTATGGTAATGACGGCTCGTCTTTGAAAAATGATGATAACACGAGTAATTCGACCATAAACAATGGCAGTGATGTTGCCTCGACAAGAAGTAGCATGGCTTTAGATCCCCAAATGCTAGTACCCGATTATCGCCTCTATAGGGCGCAATTAAAAGGTTGCGTGCTCAACCTTTACAAAAGTGGTTTGAATAGTAATGTCAAATTTTTCGATCCAAGTTTACCAGCGTCAAATAATAATATAGCAAATGAAAGTCATCAACAAAAGAAGCAACAAACCAACCTCCAAGCGCAAGCAGAAGCACAGCTCCAAAGGCAATCATTTGACCAAGTGGGTGAACTTATTACATTAGAGTTGAAATACTTATCTGAAATTTATCCTCATCCAGATTTGAAACTAGACAATGAAGGTAAAATTATATCAGGAACAATAGAAAGTTTATGCCATGCGGTCTTGTTTTACTCTGGTTCAAAGAATTCAGGTATACCTAGTGAAAAATCCTTATCAAAGACCCATAGAACCGTCATCAATTTGATACTGATGTTTCCATTAATAGATCATTTCATCAAATTTCTGAAAATATTCAATCAGTTTGGTCTTTCTTTTACCAAAAATAAGTCTAGATTGACAAATAATTCCACACAATTCTACAACATATCTCCAACTGTGGATGACTCCATGACCCAAAGATTAGCTTTAGCTACTAAGACGATCCTTGATGTTTTTCCAGGGTTTCTTCTTGATGAACCAATGCTCAAGGCTATAATTTCTTTATTAGACACTATATCTTTGCATAACGATGAAATTTCGAATAATTTAAAAATTAAAATTGCCAACAAGCATAACGAATTAATGAAACTAACCGCATTTAGTCGATCTCTATCAACGGCAACATCATCAACGCATGAATTGGAGATCATTTTAGATCCAAGTTATTTCCTGTCTTTAGACATTAAGACATTAGCTGATGAAGTTCATCAAATCAATTTAAAATTTGATAAAGTTTGGGCTCCAAAATTTGATTACTCTCTGCTCTATGATTCCAAGTTTGTTAATCGAAGAATTGTTTCATTAAATCCATTGGTATTCAATAACAACCAAAATATCCATTTTCTAGGACGACTATTGGTATCACATTTATTTCCAACAAATCCTGCATTTAGTAAAAAAGTGACTCCTAAATTGAGAGCTGAGTTATTAAATAAATGGGTCCAAATTGGATGTAGATTTGAACATTTGGGCGACATGGTATCATGGCTAGCTGTTGCTACTATCATTTGCTCTATTCCTGTACTAAGATCATCGTCATGGAAACATGTTCCTGATCAATCTTTGAAAACTATTTTCAAAGATTGGGTTCCTACAATTATTCAACTAGAGAGGCGACAAAGGACATCTAAATCCACAAGCAGTGTTTTCATCCTCGCTCCACCTAACTTGGACGATGATTTTACAAGAGCTAATGTCATTTCGTACTTTGGAGACTTGCTAATCCACGCTGATGATTTGCCATCCGACGCGAAATTTAAGTACTTAGAGAAGAAAATTAACAGAACGAAGAACGCTTTTCATAAATGGCAACAAAGATTACAGGCAATTGACTCTACAAGAAATAAAACCAATTCATCTGAAAATACTGGGAATAATGATTCATCTACCAGCGTTGTCTATCAGCTCTGGAAATTCCATTTATCACAACCTCCGCTGAACATTGAAGGGATAATGAAACTAAGTCTTCAACACGAACCTCCAACAATTGATCAGAAGACGTATTCTACAATTGGCTCTCAAAGAAGCGCTTTAGTAACTGGGAGTTATTTGCCGATTTTATTCAATGAACTACTGCCAAATTATTCATTGTTCCCTAAAAATACGCTAGTAGGTGCTGCCAGTGACGCAAAATTACCTCCACCAAGATCATCTGCTCGCCTTTCGAAGTCACTTTCGATTAGCGAGCCAATACCAATGTCTTCCAACAATCACACAACAAGCCCATTCACAAATGACGTTCTGTCCGCAACGAATGATAATAATAAAGTAACAGGCGTTGGCAAAATCGATGGACCAGTGATCAAAGAGATGTCATCAAAACAATCAAATAAGCAAAGGTTATTAAAATCTGTCAGAGATGTGTTTAATATTGATATGGATGTATTTCATATATCTGATGATCTAGTATTCAAATCTGTATACGATAATGATGGTAAGTCCCGTCCTGCTAGTATGGTCATAGAAACACCAAAGAGATTCTCACAGCACTCTTCTATGCTTATTAACAATATCGCTACTCCAAATCAGAAAGGGAGAGATTCCATGGATACCGCCGGAAGATTAAGTAAGACTTTAGAGAATATGGATTTTTTCAATAATATTGGTCAAGTCTCAGATTCACTAAAGGAATCCATTATTCATGTGGTACTAAAATCATCGTCACTAGAAAAGATTTTCGATTTACTAGTATTAACAGCTAATATTTTCTCAAAGTTGGTTGATACTAAAGATCTTGAAAATTATTACTACCATCAAAAGCAGAGAGGTCATTCTAATAGAGGACCTTCCGATGATAATATAGGATTATTAGATTATGCCTTCATTAAACTAACTATGGACAATGATATTTTCACAGAAACATTCTTCAACACATATAAAAGTTTTACTACTACAACAGCAGTATTAGAAAACATGGCGAAACGATATGTTGGTGCCAAAAGTTGCAGTGTGTCAATTTCCAAGATTTTGGATCGCAATGGTGATTCAAAAATGAAAATAAATGAGGATGCAAACTTGGTAAATTCTTCATTATACGACCAGAATTTTCCCGTATGGGACATGAAAGTAATTGATGATGAGAACATAAACCTCATTTACATGGCGAAAATTCAAATTGGCGCTGCCGAAGCTATACTACATTTAGTTAAAAATCATTACTCTGACTTTACGGATGATTTATCTAGCAACTCCACTTTATTGGACATCATAAAAATAATGGAGCAAGAAGTATCTACCGAATGGCCTACGAGGATTTCCAACCTCAAACTGCAAAAGGGCTTGCCAGAAAACTTTATCGTTGAATCAGAGAATTTATTGACTGTACTAACAGATCTATTCCACAGTACTAAATCAGCTTACCAAAAGCAGCTATACAGACCCATTGGTGTTAATAGAACTCAGAGGAGAATAACCGACAGTTTGAACTCTTTTAACACGTTCTCCTTGACGGACCTTAACAGTATTATTTGTGATTCTTCTTTCAACGATGACATGATCAAATCATTTCAAAAGTTACGTTCCACCAATTATGAAGACATACTAGAGTGGATCTACCAATTAGATAACTTTATTTCCAAGAAATTCAACTTGGTTTCTAAAAAAGACTGGATAGTTATTTTTCAAGAGTTAGAGCTGCTTTCAAAGGAATCTTTAGTTTCTTTCTTTAATTATCCATTACATTTCAAGTCAAGCAAACTGATAAACCCCGGATATTTACAATTACATGAGTTTGAGATTTCCAATCTTTTTACATGGATTTCTACAATAATTCTCAAGGATAGCGGAAACAAAGATAGTCTTTTCTTTGAAAGACTACCCCAGTCTATACAATTGTTAATAAGGCTACACATGAGTCTAACGACATTTTTTCTAATGGAAATTTCAAACGTCCACAAGAATAGTAGTGAAAGGTTGATTACTTGTAAAGTAATTTTACAAATATTGAACTATATTCGCTGGAAAAATGGAAGTTTGGATTTATTTGATTCAGAAGAGGATGAAAGTCCCCATGCCATATGTCCACATATTCCAGCTTTCGTTGAAACTGCTATTGCGCATGCCATAATTTCACCAGAGTCAAGGAACTATGAACTTTCGTGGATTAAAGCTTCTGAAGGCCTTTCAGACACTACTAAAGAAACCCAAAATCTAAGATCCATTAGTAACATTTTAGAGAAAATAGATGACACACACATAAAGAGGTTTATTGAGATTGACGATGTATTCAGCAAAAGCTGCAAGAATTTATGCCCCTGTCCAGGTTGGTTTATTTCAAGGTTGCTGGAGATATCTCAGTTTGTCCCTAATATGAGTATTACCAATTCCAAACTTATCAACTTTGACAAGAGGAGATTTGTTAACAACATAGTATCCAACGTATTAGACTTAATTCCTAACGAGAGAGAGCTTCCATTTGATTTTGAACTAGCGGAAGAAAATTCGTCAAAAAAAACTACTTTTGGCCGTATTCTGTTCAATAACTTCGAAGATCTGAATAAAACATACAGAAAGAAGACCAAAAAAGTTTCAGAGTCAGAAGCTATATCGGAAAGGTTTCAAGAGCGGGGAATTTTTAATGAAATTCTAGTCAATGAAATTGAAAAGGTTAAAAGAGAAGCTAGGAAATTGGAGGTCCTACTCGACCAAGAAAAGACCTCGAAGAACTCTGCTGCTTTACATCAGACTGTTCCGAAGAAAAATAGAAAGTCTGTTATTATCACAGGTAATCATGGTGACAACGATCACAACTACAGTCCTAGTAAGACTGTTGGTCAAACATCATCTCTGGTCAGCGTTATGGACAGCAGTAATTCAGCAAGAAACAGGAGAGATTCAAGAGCTTCATTCTCCACGAATAGATCTTCAGTGGTATCGAATTCCAGTCATAATGGGGTTAGTAAAAAAATCGGTGGATTCTTCAGAAGACCATTTTCAATCGGCGGATTCAACACATCAAGTTCTAATTATTCACTAAACAGCATATTGTCACAAGAAGTTTCGAGTAACAAATCCATATTGCCAAGTATACTTCCAGAAGTAGATCCCACGCAACTACATGACTTGAAACCTAGTTATACCTTGAAAACGTTCGAAATCAAATCAATAATGGAAATAATTAATCACAGGAACATTCCAGCTTACTATTATGCATTCAAGATAGTTATGCAAAATGGCCACGAGTATTTGATTCAAACGACTGGTTATAATGATCTCAGTGAATGGATGAAAATGATCAAGGCCTCCAAGAGATTCTCATTCCACTCAAAGAAATATAAAGGTAAAACCCACAACAAGATTTTTGGTGTACCATTAGAAGACATTTGTGAAAGAGAGAACACGTTGATTCCTACAATTATTGTAAAACTATTAGAAGAAATTGAACTACGTGGATTAGACGAAGTGGGGTTATATAGAATTCCTGGTTCCATCGGTAGCATAAACGCGTTGAAGAACGCCTTTGACGAAGAAGGTGCCACGGATAACTCCTTTACATTGGAAGATGATAGATGGTTTGAAGTAAATGCTATTGCAGGATGTTTTAAGATGTATTTAAGAGAATTACCAGACTCTCTGTTTTCTCATGCCATGGTAAACGACTTTACCGACTTAGCCATTAAATATAAAGCGCATGCAATGGTAAATGAAGAATACAAGAGGATGATGAATGAGTTACTTCAAAAGTTACCCACATGCTATTACCAAACTTTGAAAAGAATTGTATTTCATTTGAATAAAGTTCACCAACATGTTGCAAACAATAAAATGGATGCATCGAATTTGGCTATTGTTTTCTCCATGAGTTTTATAAACCAAGAAGATTTGGCAAATAGTATGGGGTCCAGATTGGGAGCAGTTCAGACGATCCTTCAGGATTTTATCAAAAATCCAAATGATTATTTTAAGCAATAAGCGACGTACGCGATATATATATATATGTTCGTATATGTATATTGGTACCGCTACTGAAAGGGTAATTTGATAATGCTTGTAGAGACTTTCAGATTTGTATGTTCATATTTACAGAAATATAGAGCGTTTATTTATTTTTTGTTATTAATGAAATTTGATTTGTGAAGAATTTTGATCTTCGAGTTCTGTCTCTTCTCCTTGAAACTTTCTTGTAACTTTTTCTCGTTATCTTGCATTAGTTGCCTTCTTTCTGCCTGATCTCTTGCCTTTTGAATATTGTGTTTTAAAGATTGGAAAATCCCCATATTTTCCGTAGAGGATGTGCCAGTAACGGGTGTCCTTGGTTTGGCCACTTCTGTTATCTTCAGTTTGGAACGAACCCATTTGTTTCTTAAAATGAGTGTTTGCAGGACAGAAAAAGCACCATTGAAGGCAAAGTAGAGAACCACGGCGGATGACAAGTTCATAGTGGCCGGAATCGAAATGATGGGTAGAATGGTGAAAAGACGCTTCATTGGGGAACTAAATTGTTGAGAACCGGTCTCACCACCCAGCCTTGTAAACGAGATGAATACCGCTGCAGTAATTACCTGCAAACCCAAGTAGGGGTCTGCTTGGGTCAAGTCCGTAAACCATGCGGCACCTTGATTAGCGAAACCATCTACTGGGTAATTAGCCATATGTCTCAATGCGTTGAAAAACCCTAAAGCTATTGGTATTTGTAGCATGGGTGCGGCCAGCCATCTGTTCTTAATACCGTGCGAGGAGAGCAGCTTTTTTCTTTGCATAGCCACCAACTGACCCTGCTGCAAATCTGTAGTGGACATCAGCTTATTGTTTAGGGCGTCCAGCTCAGGCTTGATATGGGAATTCCTAGCAACAGTGTCTGAGGACTTAACATAGAGCGGGAACATGAGACATCTAATGAGAATGGTAGAGGCGGCGATCGTCCCCCACCAGGGCAAACCGGAGTAGACGTGAACAGCCTCCAAGACGTGCTGGATAACGTCTGAGGGCCAGTACCAAGTTTGAGCCAAACCGATGCTATTTAAATAGCCTATATGAGAAGAAAGTTCGCCCACTGTTTGCGTCGTGTTAGCGATAAGGTCCGAAGTGGAGGCTGAAAGAGAAGATGCTGAAGAGGTCAATTCATCGATGGAGGGCAACTGGGTCTGAATTTCCGAAATATCATTACTATTTGGTCCTGTGGAATTGAATCTTTTGGCTGGAAAAGAGATCCATAACGGAAAGGGCCGAGGTGATACTATAGTGCGAGCCGTGGCAAGTCTGGAAGAGCCGGCAAACCTAGATGTGACGAGTCGAGAGCTTAGTTTAAACATCGTCGAGGAGGTTGTTTGGTGCTCGGCTTATATGTGTTCAGATATGTATAGAGACGGACGCAGTAGTTGAATTTTTCATTGTACGGATTACTTCCGTGCTGTTGGTTAAAAACGAAATCTCGGCATCTGCATGCTTTGAGTATTCAAGGGAACATTTAAACGTGAAGAGCATATAATGCTTTAGCTTGAACAAGATCAAGACCGCGAGCGCTAACCACCATGTTAACCATCGCGAAAAGACTATTGAGCATCGATGTGCGGTCGCAGATACTGCTGAACTGTTTAAACGGAGACATGCCAAGCGCGCTGGCTCTGCTGCGTCAGCAGAAGCAGACCAGCATGGATGTGGAGCTGCTGCACACGATGCTGGCGCGGGCAGCTACGCTTGCGCATGCCGACACCATAGCATACATATGGTATCAGCATGTGATGCCACGCCGAGTAGCAGTAGAAGGTCGCCTGCTATGTGACATGGCTGGCGTCGCATTACACCAGGATAAACTGTTCTTGCCCGCACAGTTCCTGCGGCACTACCAGACGATGACCTACCATTGTGGCATCAGCCCAGAAAGCCGAATGGTCGAGTTTGAACTTAGACGGGTCAAAGTGGAGGCGTTTGCGCGTGGTACCATGCACTCCACAGCTCTGAGGGAGAAGTGGAAGGTATTTTTGCAAGAGATGGATACGCTACCGGGGCGGCCTCCATTGAGGCTACGGGACTTCCCGCAGTTGGTCACGTCCATGGGTATAGCTGCTAGGCAGCAGGAAGAACAGATAGCCGTTTTAGCGCTGTTTGAGCGCCAACGGTTAGTTGTAAAGAACGAATGGTCGCTACCGCTATTGTTAGCTGGCATTCTGTGGCATGTTCCCGGTCCAGCACAAGCACGACGCGTTTTAGCGGAGTTCATTCAATGCTATCGCGGGCTGCCGCTGGTGGATGCCGAACAGGTGATAAAGAGAAGAGGATTTGAGATCACTATGTGAACACGGGTCAAGCAGAATTGGAACAAAAAACAGTAGTGCTAACAGGTAGTAATGGCGTATAAAGAAATAAATTTCTTCAAAGGACATCCAAGTTCGAGACTGCTGCCTCGAGAGGCGGTGATTCAGGCAACTGCGGATGTACTTGGTCCCGAGACTAGAGAGTACGACGATGACCCCTATAATAGGCATCCACTGACGTACGGTTCTGATGAAGGTGCGCTGTGGGTGCGTGAGCAGATCTGCACATTTTTGAACGAGCAAGTGTTCAAGTTCGACGACGGGGCTCGGACGAGGACACAAGCGAGTCATTTGAATCTAAATAGTGGGGCCTCGTACGGCATGCTGAACATCCTTCTGCAAACGACCTTGCCGCATAATGGGTACACTCGACAGGCGTTCATCATCACGCCAACGTATTTCTTGATCAACGATTGTTTCACAGATGCCGGATTCAAGGGCCGGATAACTGCTATCAACGAGAGGGGCCACGATTCGATTGACTTTGAGTCGTTGATTTCCGTCCTTGACCAGTACGAAGGGGAATCGCAGCCCCACGGTACTACAGAGATCATTCAGGGTCCAACACTGACCAAGAAAATATACAGGTATGTTTTGTATTGCATCCCAACGTTTGCGAACCCATCGGGCAACACATACTCGCTGGAGACCAGACGCAGACTCATCGACATCGCTCGGAAGTACGATATGCTGGTCATCAGTGATGACGTTTACGATATTCTAGATTACACGACGCCCTCGAACGAACTGGCTTCTCCACCTCTGAGGATGGTACACATAGATAGAAGCACAGCGCCCTCGGGGCAGAATTCGTTTGGAAATACGATCTCCAACGCCACTTTCTCCAAGCTGATTGCCCCCGGGCTCAGGTTCGGGTACCACGAATCCATCAATTCAAACCTCGCCAGGCAGCTGTCCAAAGGTGGAGCGAACGTCTCTGGCGGAACGCCCTCGCAACTCAACTCCATGATTGTGGGAGAATTGCTGCGTAGTGGTGCCGCCCAGAGGTGCATCGCGCATCTGAGGTCCGTATATGCTGAAAGAGCCACTATCTTGACTGCAGCGCTCAAGAAGTACATGCCAATAGGAACGGAGGTCACACCGATGAAGGGCGGCTATTTCACCTGGGTCACCTTGCCTCCAGCGTACAATGCCATGGAGATATCAACTGTTCTGGCCAAGAAGTTCAATGTCATCCTTGCCAACGGTTCGAACTTCGAGGTCATCGGCGATGAAAAAAACTGGGGTCAGTCATCCTTTCGGCTATCCATTAGTTACCTAGAGGTTGACCAGATTGAAAGAGGAATCGAGCTCTTTGGTGCAGTTTGCAAATCTCATGTGATTACCAATAACATAATTATGTAAAAAGAATACGTATATAGCCGAATACTAAGGGGGGGTAACTTCACTACCGGCAAAGGAAGGAAGGAAGGAAAAAGACAACGAAAGAAAGAAAAAAAATGAGATAAAACAAACAGCCAACGACATAACCAACGCTAAAAGAGATTATAAGTAAAGGGAGCCGCTCAATACTAAGTCAAATTCGTCTGCTACCGTCGCCCAGGTACCTTTTTTTTCTTTTCTATCGTCACAATGAATATGCAAGACGCTAACAAGGAGGAGTCGTACTCGATGTATCCTAAAACTTCTTCTCCGCCGCCACCTACCCCAACAAATATGCAAATCCCCATTTATCAGGCTCCTTTGCAGATGTACGGCTACACTCAAGCGCCATATTTATATCCTACCCAAATGCCTGCTTATTCGTTTAACATGGTCAACCAGAACCAGCCAATTTACCATCAAGGCAATAGCCCACACCATATGCCTCCTCAAAACGGCATCAACAGTGGGAATACTACTAATAGCAACAACATAAGCAAGAAAAAGTGGCACTCCAACGGTGTTGCTAACAGCGGAAGCAACAACGGCGGTAGCCAAGGTGCCAACTCTAACGGTAACGGCATAAACTACAACAAGTCACATGCCTACCATCATAGTTACTCAAACAACCATATTCCCATGATGAACTCTGCAAACAATGGTAATAATGTGAGCATGAAGAAACAGGCCACTCCTTCGAATGGCAACGGTCCTTCGGCTACTTCATCGTCGTTCTCTTCTTACAACTCTTCATCACAGTATGATTTATATAAGTTCGATGTAACTAAATTAAAGAACTTTAAGGAAAACTCATCAAACTCCGTTCAGTTGCCACTGTTCATAAACACTACAGAAGCAGAGTTTGCCGCTGCAAGTGCACAGAGATATGAATTAAACTTGAAAGCTTTAAGGTTGGACTCTGAAAGCTTGGGAGAACAACCTGCGGCAAAAGACTCCGCTCATCACCACGTTATAAGTCATGATATACCAAAGCATAATGAAGAAATAAAGACAGAAGCTCATGGAGAAGAGGAAGATACATACGATAAAAGGTCATACGCGAGCAAAGACACTATTGAACACAAAAGGAAAATAGAACCAAAGGAATATGAACCTTCGCTGGAAAATAATGAAAAAATCAACCAAGAACCTCGACCTAACGCTCCGCCCATGGTGGTGGACGAAAAGGAACCAGCGGAGTCCACTGAAGGAATTACTCCGAACACATCCTCACCCACACCTCCAACAGCGAAATCTTGGTCTGCCATAGCATCTGATGCGATTAAAAGTAGACAGGCTAGTAACAAACCAGTCCCTGGTTCGACCATTACTAAAACATCCACACCTGGCACAGCTTCAAGTGCTCCACCATCAACCACAAGCACAGTCACAACCGCTATAGGAAAATCTAGTTCTCCGCTCTCGTCCAAGCAACCCCAAAGGAAGGATAAAAAGTACGTCCCGCCTTCGACAAAAGGTATTGAACCACTTGGCTCTATTGCATTAAGAATATGTTTTGATCCTGATTTCATCAGTTATGTTTTACAAAATAAAGACATCGAAAATAAAATTCCACTTCATTCTATTATTCCAAGGGGCATAGTAAACAGAGCCAACATTTGCTTTATGAGTTCCGTGCTACAAGTGTTACTCTACTGTCAACCATTTATTGACATCTTGAACGTTTTAAGTACACGAAACACTAATTCAAGAATTGGCACATCATCCTGTAAATTACTAGATGCATGCTTGACTATATATAAGCAATTTGATAAGGAGAATTATGAAAAAACTATGGAAAATACAGAAGATACTGAAAAATCGTCAGAGAATGATGCAAAGAAAGCGTCGAAATCCAAGAACTTCCACCATAACGCCATTGCGGAGGCTGTTAAGCCTGATGAATTTTATAAGACTCTGTCTACCATACCTAAATTCAAAGATTTACAATGGGGCCATCAGGAAGATGCGGAAGAGTTCTTGACTCATTTACTAGACCAATTACACGAAGAATTAATTTCCGCAATTGATGGCTTGACCGATAATGAAATTCAGAATATGCTGCAAAGTATCAATGACGAACAATTGAAAATTTTCTTCATTAGAAATTTATCACGTTATGGAAAAGCGGATTTTATCAAGAATGCCAGCCCTAGATTGAAGGAGTTGATAGAAAAGTATGGTGTGATTAATGATGACTCTACGGAAGAAAATGGTTGGCACGAAGTGAGTGGATCTAGTAAAAGGGGCAAGAAAACCAAGACTGCCGCCAAAAGAACCGTGGAGATTGTTCCATCACCAGTTTCCAAGTTATTTGGCGGCCAGTTTAGATCGGTATTGGATATCCCAAACAATAAGGAATCTCAATCAATTACATTAGATCCATTTCAAACAATTCAATTGGACATTTCGGACTCTAGTGTGAATGATTTAGAAACTGCGTTCAAAAAATTCAGCGAGTACGAACTGCTGCCATTCAAGTCATCATCAGGCAATGATGTTGAGGCCAAGAAACAAACTTTTATTGATAAATTGCCACAAGTTCTTTTAATCCAACTTAAAAGATTTTCATTTATAAATAATGTGAATAAAGATAATGCGATGACGAATTACAATGCATACAATGGACGTATTGAGAAAATTAGAAAGAAGATTAAATACGATCATGAATTAATCATACCCGAAGAGTCAATGTCCTCCATAACGTTAAAGAACCATACTTCAGGAGTTGATGATAGAAGATATAAGTTAACTGGAGTGATATACCACCATGGTGTAAGTTCAGATGGCGGTCATTATACAGCCGATGTTTATCACAAGGAGCATAATAAATGGTACAGAATAGATGATGTAAATATTACAGAATTGGAAGACGATGATGTTCTGAAAGGTGGAGAAGAAGCTTCTGATTCGAGAACAGCCTATATTTTGATGTATCAAAAGATATACTAAAATGTGGAATTAATATTATAGAAAAAATACATAAAATATTATATAACAGTAATACGATAGTATATATGACCTTAAAGTGAAGAAAAAAAAAGGTTTATACCAATTGATATGATAAAGTAAAAATTGATTTCGCCCAGGATCGAACTGGGGACGTTCTGCGTGTTAAGCAGATGCCATAACCGACTAGACCACGAAACCGCTTTATGTTGAAATTTCAAACGTTTTTGATAGAATTGATTCAGTACAATTACATGTAATGACTGAAACATCCACAAAATAAACACTGGGTACATGAACTTCTGTAGTTGTTGGAATGAAAATCAGCTATCGTATATTGAATGGTAGTTATAATACTGGTATATTATCATATACAGCGTTAGTAAGATATTGGTGAATTTTGAGACCACTATTGGGATTCCATTGTTGCTAAAGGCAATATAATTAGGTACATAGAATATACAGAATTATGTAGAATTACGGATTCCTTTTATTGAAATAAAGAGCTGTTTATGACCTTGAATTCCAACATCACCTCCAAAAAAGAACTTAATATCAGCACAGAGGCATCACCTTCACATGCATAGATTGACCAACAATTGCCTCAAAATTCACCAATCTCTCAGTAGTCAGGTCTCTTACCCTCGTTGAAAACTTTTTGCGAAAATGTGAATTAATTATTGAGAAGCATGAGATTTTCTTCCCGTAGTTCCATTTCCTATCCAAGGCCCAAACTTCTTACAGCGCAGACAGATTAAGTAAATTAATCCAAACGAATTGAAAAAGGAGAAGCAAAGAGAAGGCAAAACGAAGAAACGCAGTCACATACATTATCGTACGCAAAAAGAATATTGATCTTTTTTTTTTTTAAATAGTAAGTATAAAGAAGAACTATAAAGAATACATTGAGAAATACGATATCAAGAAAAAAATATATATCTCATCCTAGAATAAATTTTCAGTTTAAAGCTATTTTGATTATAGTAGCATCATCACAGCACCAATCAAGCCCAGAGTACCTGGAATTTTCTTTGCGTTAGCCACGTTGGCATTTGTCTCTACGTCATGTGTAGAGGAAGTTGAAGTTTCAGATACAGGCTTCTCAATAGTACAAGGACAGTTGGTAACCGTCAGGATTGTTGGAGCAGTAACCGTGTAGGTAGCATTATTCGTTACGAAAGTTGTAGGTTCTGGACAATAAGTGGTGAATTCACTGACAACTTCGTACTGAGTTGTAGTAGCAGTGGAATTGTAGAATACTGGTGCAGTAGTTGATGGAATTGGTGCAAATGTCGAGGTATCGTTACCAGAGACAATAGCATCACTAGATGGAACCACAATCACAGGTGAGCTAGAATTGGATACCAATCCGAAAGCAGTAGGGGCCATAAACAATGGTAGTAAGAACTTTGCGTTAGACAACATTATTAGTAATTGACACTGATTTTTGTTTTGGTTGTTTGAGAATATTCTCGGAAGGTATCAAGGACAAGAATGGGGCCAGGTAAGAAGATGACTCCAGCAAAAATAATTCGATCTTTTATATAGATATAGTTACACTTTTTTTCAGTTAGAGGGATGGAAAAGCCCTCATTTTGGGTATCTGACGCCTTCGAGAACTTTTATTCTTTATCCGGTAGAGTTCTTCCGAAAGAGGCTATAACAATAGATCTTCTATTGGGCCTAGGGGTGAGGGGAAGGGAACGTCATCGCCAATTAGGGAGATCAATTAACCAGATTAGGTAACTGGGGTTCCGAGCCTTGTCATAAGTTACTCGCGGGATTTGGGTTCGAGACCCGATAGGGGCTCCCATCCCAGTATAGCTTCATCTCAACATACTCTCCTCCAGCAATCAAGGATCAAGGGTTACAGCAAGCACTAAATGCGAAGATGGGTATTGCATGCAATACTCCTCCTTTAATCTCTTTGTTCATATTAACCTTTTCTCCTCAAGACTTGGAAATAGAACATAAACTAAGATACGCGTTATAGTAGCAAGTTTTTATTCATGTGGGGATGCCCAAATCACTGGCCCCGAATTTTAAGATGATTTTAAACGCACATTCCTTTTAATATGTCTTGCACTATTCAAAGGCTTTTTTCTCTTGTCGTTACATCAGGTGCTATGTATGTATGTATGTATGTATATTGGGAGAAGTATTAAAACTTCTCATTGGAATCGCTTCGATTGTACTCTTTTTCTTGGTCCAGTCGCGCTCGCGTCAATAAACATACATGATAAGTATGCGTTTGGTGACGATGAGGATATTGTACAAGTAGCCTCGGTTGAACAAGGTGTAAAAGATACAAGCAATCAGTCAGTGTGCTCAAGAAGGAAAAGCAACAGCAGCAAACCAAGTTTCATGCAGAAATTCGATTTAGAACTTTCAAGAAAGGCAAACCCTTTGCTTTTTAGTCCGGAAAGATATGAAGAGTACCCATTAAAATACGATGAATTGAAACAGTACCTTCTTTCCCAAAACCCCTCCCATCCTCATCATAACAATAGACCATACACTTCCGTTGATTACTTTGACTATCTTCTGTATAGAAATAAAAATGACGACTCGGAAATAGACCTTGATAAAAAGCTGGTGTCAGAGTTTGCTTTATATTACGTTGAAAAAGAGCACTTAAAGTCTGATGACTCGGACCCCACACTTGATGAGCTATTAAGGTTGCAACCGGGGTCTATACAATGGTATGAAATGATGCTAAAAATCCTAGAATCGGTCAACACTACCGGGATAAATCAGCTCACCAAAGAGAATAATAACCATTTTCCGCATACTAAAAGTGTCATGTCTTCCACTAATTTCGGCAGTACGGACAAACTTAATAACAGTAGTGATCGTAATGGCAATGTTAATGACGATAAAAACGAGGTACTCCAAGAACTGACCTCTTTCTTGATGTCAAATTCCATTCAAAAAGGCATTGATATCAAACCTATACCATTAGATGACCCTGTGAAGTTTTTGAAGAATGGTATAAATTCAATATTGGATACCTGCGTGAGCTTAGAGAAAACAACGGCTTCACCACGCACTTCACTAAATGCCGCTGTAATTCAAGAGAAAGGCTCTTGTAAAAAAGTAGGAGAATTAGAGACGGCGTTTAGTGATTTACAACTGGCACACAATTTCTTGACTAAACAGTTTGAGAACGACCGTGCCGAATACGTGCAAGATATTGAGAAATTGACGCGGACGAACAGAGAATTGCAAGATAAGTTACTTAACTACCACTCGAATCTGAGTAGAACTGAAAAAAAGCTTCACGACTTGGAAAAAACAAATAAAGAACTTGAAAAAGTGAATAACAAATTAAGTTCTAATAGACATAATTTTAATATATCGTCACCTGTGAGCTCGCCGGTCACTTGGGGTCCTAGTTCACCTTCTTCTGTAGGAAGTCCCACAAGCGGTTCTGGGTCACGATCACTTTCCATCATGACAAGCGAATTCAAAAAAGTCCTTACAAGTACTCAAAGAAAACATGAAAAAGAGCTGTCAGATGAGCGTGAGCATAGGTACAGGCTAGAAAGGGAATTAACCCTACTGAGAAGTGCAGGTGCAAAAAGCCCGATGGCACTCAATGAAGAAGGCCCATCAGATATGTTATGAAAATAGCGTTCGATGCGCATAAAAATCACATTACAAAACATAGATAAATAAATATAGAGTAAGAATAATACACTATAAAAAAAAAATGTTTGATAGTACAATTACGTATTCTTTTCTACTTGTTTACTTTGAGAACCACTAATGACTAAGAAATGGAGCAAATAAAAAGACCCTCTTCTTCTTACATCTTTCTAAATTCACTCAGCACAGGGTATATAGCTTCAAAAGCTTGGTAAATCTCCTCCCTCTGCTTCGCACCAGTAAGAACAATCTTACCTGAAACGAAGATTAACAATACAATCTTTGGTTTCACCATTCTATAAATCAAACCAGGAAATAGTTCCGGCTCATAAGAGGAGAAAGTCCCATGACTGAATGCTAATCCTTCTAGACGTATAGGAAATTTAACATCACACGAACCGACAATATTTTGTATTTTGAAATCCGTGAATTTAGCAGCAAACCCGATCTTTTGAATAATTCTTGCATACTTTCTACTAGCTAATTTTGAGTCATCTTCGCTTTTCGCACCAGTAACGACCATTTTTCCGGATGCAAAAATCAAAGCTGTAGTCTTTGGCTCTCTAATACGCATGATGACAGCAGCAAAACGCCTGGGGTTATATTCCGCGTTACGAGCATGTAGTGCAACTGTTTTCAAATCCAACCTGCAACCCAAAGTCACAGTGGCCACAATATTTTGCAGTGTTGGGACAATACCTGATGTTGCAGATGTGTCTTTTTCGGATTCTGGGGCCGCTCTTTTTATGTCTTCTTCACTTTGAAAAGTAGTTGCTGGTTTTGCACCGTCTGGATTTTGGTTTTCCCATACTTGTCTCGTATTTGGATCAAACACTATCTTGTTTGCCTCTTTAAACTCCTTTAAACGTTCCTCATCGGCCATAATTACAAAGTTTCTTTTTATACACCTGTTTTTGTTGGACCAGAAGAAAAAAAATGCAGTCTTTTAGCTCCTTGCTTTTTCTGCAGAGTACTTTAACTAATAGTGGTTTTTTTTCTTATATGTTATCTTTCCCTTGATTTTATAGTCCAAAAAACAGTCACTACTGCAGTTTCCACGTCGGTTGTTTGCTTGTTACCATTAAAAGCGCTTTCTAAGACGAAAACTCATCAGTAATCCTTTGAAATGCTTTATTCTTCATGTCTGTAGATCTTCAATTTTTTTTTCCACAACACTCGCGTAAGAGACTTGAAATAAAGTAACTATTCACGGTCCCATAATTAAATACACGAAGAGATGAGTTAGATCTATGAACAATAGCAACCTCCCAAGCCAACACATCACCGTTCAAAAGAGAATTAGAATTGGTTGAAGTTAAGTCATCCTGAAAGAACTTACAGGATTAATGGATCATTTTGGCGAGAAACTTAGTATTTCACAAGCATACCACCTAGCACACGAATTTCGAGACCATGCCTATTCACATGCGAATAAAATCGGATCTGAAGAAGAGTTGAAACAGTACTATTCCCTGATAAATATGGCTATCCGGATGTTTCAATTACTAAAGAGGGAATGTACCCTCTCTGTAATGGAGGATAGTAAGATTACGTTCGAGATGGTGGAATTACTAATACAAGAGACGTATAATTTTGATTTAGCAGAGCTTTACATTTCCGGTTTGAAAGAACGATTGCAAACGCATCAGAGCAGCATGGATTTGGTAGAAGAAGTCATGCGTTGCGAGTTTCTGTTATTGCACGATTTGCCGCTGATGAGGGATAGTAAGTTCCACTACAAGATTGCACTAAGAAACTGTAACGAATTAGGGCAGTACCTGGCAAGTTTGCAGGATGAAATGTACCGGAATTGGGCATCTGTATTCAAGTACGTCGGTCTAATGCTCTGTGTCAAGCTGAAGCAACACCGTCGGGTGAAGACAGGTTTTCGTGGGTTACTCTCGCAGTGCCCGGGGCAGTCACGATGGAAGTGGTTTCTGAACTTGTACTACGTGAACTATTTACTGAACGAGAGGTTTCCGATACCTGAAGAGGCTCTGCAAGATTTGAAGAACACGAAGCTGGAGACGGTGGGGCCCGAGCTATATGCATGGAAGTTAGCGTCAGAGATGGTTATCCAGCTTTACAAAGACAAGAACATTACGGAACATCTCAACGAATTCAAACGGTTTTTCGACACGAACAAGCAATCTCTAGTCAGTGATGAAGGTAAGGGGTGCTTGATTAGACTTATGCCACGCATAACGTTGAGAGTAGACCTGCCAATGATTTTTCACTATAAGGAATTGAAGAATGTGTTGCTGCTATTGCAGAGTGTGAGCTATATTGTGAACTGTTATGACGAAAAGGGAAATTTCTCGAGGAAGTTTCTGCCCAAAGTATATTCCACCACCCAGAAGCTGATAAAGAACATCGCGGCCAATGGTGTTTCGATGAATGAGCTGGACTCGCGCATCCAGACATACAAGAGCATTCTTGATTTTTGCGAGTTCTACAAGGTGTGGGAAGAAATACTGTTAAGGGGAACTATAGTGGAAACAGAGTCGTCGAAACTAGGGCCGTCTCCAGCTTATGTGAAACTGCTGCGAGCAATGAAGGTTCAATTTCAAGGTGAAGGGGCCGTGGACGAGTACACGCGGCTTGCACGATCCGGCGGTACGTCCAGTGAGGTAAAGATGATATCGCTACTGAATTGCTATACAGTGCAGGCGGCAAGAGTAAGCCGATGTACTGGGGACGAGCGGAACGAGCTCGTGGAGCAATGCAACAAAGTCTGGTTGCAAGTGGAAAGGTTGCTGCAAGAAACAGACCTGCAATTCAACCCCATATGGGAGTGCACGGTGACCATCCTATGGCTTTTCAGTCATTTTGAGCCATTTAGTTGGAACCCACTGCCATGTAGCGATAAGGAGCGCGCTGGCTACATGTCGAAGCTTCGCGAGTTCTACTCCAGCAACAAGTTTGCTGGAGGAGAAGGAGATGCTGGGGACGGCCGCTTCAAGTTGAAAAAAGCCCTTTTGTTGCAAGTACTAGTGAACTACCTTGGGGGCCGGATGCTGGAACACGATTTGGGAGAGATCCACGCGATCTCAGGAAAGTGCTTCGACATGTGCCGCCAGCAGGGCGGCATGGGCAAGATCCAATACGTAGTCGGAATATGGCATTTAATGAATTGTACGGTGGGGATGCGGGGAAAGGACGTCGCTCTTACAAACGCGAAGCTGGAGGCGCTGGTTAAGCAAATTACCAATGTCAATTAACACAAAACAAGAAAAAAAAAACTTTTTACATAGTCTCCTTTATCTATTTTATACTTACTTATTATTATTATTATTATTATTATAATATTTTTATTTTCTTTTTTTCTTTTTTTTTTTGAATGCACTATCTCTATACAAATTCGCGTTGTATTTACCTTTTTATGACGCCTGCGTGGGGGTCTTTTTGCCGCCTGGGACAAGGATGGCAATATTGTTGCCGCTTAAAAGCATTCTACCATAGTGTTGCATAACTTTCTCATTCCTACTTTCGTCCTCAGGATCGATAAGCCACTCGACGGCGTCCTCAAGTATGACATTGACGAAGTCGTCGAAACCGACCAATGTTCCCTCAAACTCGCGGTTCGATTGCAGTACAATCAGCACTTTTTGGTTGATTGTTTTATCTATGACCTCCAAAGGCAAAATCTCCGGTAGACTCATTCTGCGCACTGCTGTGTATATGCTGTGCTTGTAGAGACCATTCATCTGCCAAAAGAGCCTTCCTTCTTTCGCCCTTCTTGTTCTTTTTTTTTTTTTTTTCGCCTCAACGAGAAATTAAACAACTTGTTACCCGGACGTTTAATTACACCCTTAACATCCGGGTAATAAAAAAGAAGGTCCGAATCAGGGTGCCAAAAAAAAATGTGTGGTGAGAAATAGTGCCAACAATAAGAAAAACGCTATATCCATCCTTCTCTTTCAGTCATCTCTGGTCGAAAAGTTAATCTGGATAACCAAAGTGCATGCTCTCCAAATGTCTTCTCTTTCTTCTTTTTTCTTTCTTTCTTAATTTCAGTAGCTACCAACTCTTGAGACATCAAACAAACGCTAGAGCATCGAGACCCAACCCGGCATTGACAGACACTCTACGCCAATCAACAAGAACACATCGGGGATTCCTCTCAGGTCAGGGTGCAGAAACACTACGGTGCAGAAACACTACGATTACAGTGCGCGAATACTGCTGCTGCCTTAAACGAGCAAGTACGTTTGGTTTGCTGCTGACTGCCGACTCACGGGCAGAGACCGCTATTTCCCCCCGCCCGTGCAAGCCGTGCCGAGCACTGTCGCAGCGTGTAAGTAGGTGCGCATTTCAGTTCTCTTGCCCAGAAAGATTGGAATAATGCACCCGATTTCTACTTTAATGTTGCAAGGCCCGGTGACAGCGATGGACTATGGCTATTCAGGTTGAGCCGTTAGTTATATAAAATGCTCAAAGTGAGCAAAAAAAATACAGAGCAGGACAGATTATGTCTTGGCAGTAGTTTTTCCCGCTAGGTCATCACGCATATACATCTCGCCATGCCTAACAAAGTGTTTAACGTGGCCGTTTTCTTTGTTGTGTTCAGAGAGTGTTTGGAAGCCGTGATTGTTATTTCCGTGCTGCTATCGTTTTTGAAGCAGGCCATTGGGGAACATGACCAGGGGCTGTACAGGAAATTAAGGATTCAGGTCTGGGTTGGGGTCTTACTCGGGTTCATCATTTGCTTGGCCATCGGTGCAGGTTTCATCGGTGCGTACTATTCGCTGCAGAAGGATATTTTTGGAAGCGCGGAGGATTTGTGGGAGGGTATCTTCTGTATGATCGCGACAATAATGATTTCGATGATGGGAATTCCTATGTTAAGAATGAATAAGATGCAGGGTAAGTGGAGAGTGAAGATTGCACGGTCGCTAGTGGAGATTCCTCACCGTAAGAGAGACTATTTCAAGATTGGATTCTTGAGTAGAAGATATGCGATGTTTCTTTTACCCTTTATTACTGTTTTGAGAGAAGGTTTGGAAGCCGTTGTGTTTGTTGCCGGTGCTGGTATTACTACGCAGGGATCACACGCTTCGGCATACCCGTTGCCCGTTGTCGTTGGTTTGATCTGTGGTGGTCTTGTCGGGTACCTGTTGTACTACGGTGCTTCTAGATCTTCTCTGCAGATTTTCTTGATTCTATCCACCTCAATCTTGTACCTGATCTCTGCCGGACTTTTCTCGCGTGGTGCGTGGTACTTTGAAAATTACAGATTCAACCTTGCCAGTGGTGGTGATGCATCTGAGGGCGGCGATGGTAACGGGTCTTACAACATCAGAAAGGCCGTCTACCATGTCAACTGTTGTAACCCGGAACTGGACAATGGATGGGATATCTTTAATGCTTTACTTGGATGGCAAAACACTGGGTACTTGTCATCCATGCTGTGTTACAACATCTACTGGTTGGTTCTTATCATTGTCCTAAGTTTGATGATTTTTGAAGAAAGACGTGGTCACTTGCCCTTCGCCAAGAATTTGCAATTGAAGCATTTGAACCCGGGGTACTGGATCAAGAACAAAAAGAAGCAAGAATTGACCGAAGAACAAAAGAGACAACTATTTGCCAAGATGGAGAATATTAACTTCAATGCGGATGGTGAAATCAATGTACAAGAGAACTACGAACTGCCTGAGCAGACTACCAGTCATTCCTCATCCCAAAACGTCGTCGAGGACAAGGTGGCCCCCCACGTTAAAATCGAATCTCTTTAATTGAAGGTTAGCTAGCACAATGTGGAAGGTTCCCTTTCTGTTTCTCTTTATCGATGTACTATATACATATATATTGTACAGTAATTTCTAATATTGTTCATGAACTTGACTTGATTTTGGGCTGTGGAGTTACGTAAGACAAAAGCTGCGAAGAAAATAAGAAGGAAGCAATGTAGGAAGCAACCTTGATTCAACTGATTTACCGAACATTGAACTTTTTTTTTTTTTTTTTTTTTTTTCTTGCGCCTCACCTCAACACATAGAGTAAATAAATACCTTCTATATTTAGTTGTTAATCTCCAGCGTATGTAATATTCCCTTCCTTCTCGTCCCTCCACACAAACAGGTGCAAAGCACAATGGGCTCAGAACAAGCCTTAAGTGAGGTCGGTGAAACGGCCAGGGATCGGTTCGGCAGGCTGAAGCGTTTGGTACAGAAGTTCCTTGAAGATGATGACGTGCCACAAGAGTTCTTGCCTCTGCTCAATGAATGCGTCGAAATATGGTCTAGTTATGAAGACGTGTGCCATGAAATATCAATGCAAGCGCCCAAGGAGGACGCTAACTGTTCGTCAAAGGCGCTCCTCCGATTAAATGAAACTGGTTTCATTTATTACATGATTGTATTTACGCTCTTGGAGGATACTCTTCCGAAACTAAAGGGGTTTTCGAGCAGTAAGGAGAAGAACATTGAGAAATTGTACAGGGAAAGAACCCAACTTTTACAGAATGATCCCTATATTGAGCGGATTCGGAATTATATAGAAAACTACCCTAAATTGCTACATTTCCACACTATAGACGCTAGCAAACTAAGTTCAATGTTGCATTTCCATGGCGACACCATCTTGCTCGTCGATGTACGCCCCAGATCTGAATTCACCAAGGCACATATCAAATGCAAAAACATCATATGCGTCGAGCCTGTTTCATTCAAAGACTCTTTTACGGATCAACAGCTTGAAAATGTCTCTTTGATCACTTCACCAAAGTCAGACGTCGATCTCTTCTCAAATAGAAACATGTTCAAGTATATTGTGCTGTATACTGACACCCAATTGCATGAGGATTTCTGGCAAAGGCAAACTTGTACCCTTGCTAAGATTCTATCCCAACAGTCTATCAACAACCCGCGAAATAGGACAAAAGTTCTCATATTGGAAAACGGGTTTTCTAACTGGGTTAAATTAGGCGGTGCATATCAAACATCTATTACGGAAACGGCACAACTCACATCTTCCTCTTCGACCCCGACCCTCAGTAAACCGAACGTTCCTGTACGCCTATTTAACCGGGAATCTATCCCTCGACCTAGGGAAAAGAGTATTCCATTGGTGTCTATGAATACTCAACCTTTACAAGCGACTGTTCAGAGGCCTCAGTTGCCCTTGTACTATCCAGAAGTTCCCATCATCCGGCAGCCAAGGCCCTCCCAAAACTCTCTTGTGTTGCAAAATATTAACCCATATCCATTAAATGCCCTCCCAAAACTCAATTCCCCATCATTCGTCAAAAATAAAGTCAACACTATAGTCAAATCATCTCCAGATACTCGCGCTAATCAGATCGACATCTGTTTACCTTCGGTATCCAATGTCTGTCAGCCGCGTATCCCGCCTTTGCCACAGCAGAATTTGTCTTCATCGAGACAGGTCATTCTGAACAACCCACAAGTAGTTGATCTAGATTTTATCGTAGGGCTGGAGAACATGGGTAATTGCTGCTACATGAATTGTATACTTCAATGTTTGGTGGGGACACACGATTTAGTCCGCATGTTTTTGGATAACACATATTTGAATTTTATTAATTTTGATAGTTCAAGAGGTTCTAAGGGGCTGTTAGCTAAAAACTTCGCTACTTTGGTACATAATATGCACAGAAACAGTGCTTTCATGCCAGTCAACTCAAGGATAACTCCAGTTCAGACCATTCAGTTCAAAAAAATATGTGGTCACATCAACTCCATCTACAGCGATTCGATGCAGCAGGACTGTCAAGAATTTTGTCAGTTCTTACTTGATGGACTGCATGAGGATTTGAACCAGAACGGTGGTAAAGAACACCTTAAGCAGTTGACTGAAGAGGAAGAGCAAAAGAGAGAGAAAATGTCCTTACGTAAAGCTAGTGCTCTTGAATGGGAAAGATTTCTACTCACTGATTTCAGCGCAATAATCGATTTATTTCAAGGACAGTATGCATCTAGGTTGCAATGCAAAGCCTGTGAACATACTTCAACAACGTATCAAACATTCTCTGTCCTTTCCGTTCCTGTTCCACGAATCAAAACCTGTAACATATTAGATTGCTTTCGGGAATTCACCAAATGTGAAAGACTAGGTATTGACGAACAGTGGTCGTGTCCTAGATGCTTGAAAAAGCAGCCCTCCACCAAGCAACTCAAGATTACTAGATTGCCCAAGAAATTAATTATTAATTTAAAAAGGTTTGATAATCAAATGAATAAAAATAACGTGTTCGTTCAATATCCTTATTTTTTGGATCTTACACCGTACTGGGCAAGAGATTTTAATCGTGAAGCCATAGTTAACGAAGACATTCCCACCAGAGGCCAAATACCACCCTTTAGATATAGATTATATGGGGTTGCATGTCATTCGGGAAGTTTGTATGGTGGACATTATACTTCTTACGTTTATAAGGGACCCAAAAAGGGCTGGTACTTTTTCGATGACTCAGTTTATCGTCCTATGAGGTTTAATGATGAATTCATCACACCTAACGCATACGTATTATTTTACGAAAGAATCTTTTGAAGAGATTTTTCAGTTGAGAACTATGAATGTTGCACAAGACACAGAAATAATTTGCATCCTATAATACACTTAACAGAAGTATAATCATATATAATAAAAAAAAAATAAAGGAAAACAATCAACGGAAACCATGAACGTGTACATTGTTCTTCTTGTATAATCACTTACTTGTCTATTTGCGTAGTGGCCTAAAAATGCGTACCGCCGTTTACAAAATCGGTGGTTGGTCACTGAAAAAGAAGCGATGCTGCAAACTCTGCATTTCCACCAGTTTGCTTTAAGGCCTTAATAACAGCATCTCGAGGGAATCCCAAGTCCATGAGCTGCTTGATTGTTTGTTCTGGGAACGTTCTCGCAGTCGTACTTGTAACACCAGCTGTGCTTCCCTCACTGGGTGCTGGACCCCTACCTGTTCTTGAAGCAACCGCCGGAACAGCTCCGGGCTGTGGCATAGTACTTGAACTAGTTCTGGTGGGCAAAAGTGGCTTACCGGATGAAGTTGCGACTGATGTTGGTGCTGGTAACCCTTCTTGGAAACTTTTTGGAATTTCCCCTTCACTCAGAAATTTGGTTTCCACTTCGGCTATTTTAAGAACGTTTTCCTTTAAGTCTACGCAAGCCAAATGCCTTTTCAACATGTCTAATCCAATTAAAACATCTATGTCAGTATCCAAGACAGTGAAGCTACATGGAATATACTGTGTTTCTATTTTGACTTGGGCTTGGTGAACTCTTCCAATTATTTTGCCGGTTCCGACACCACGAGCTTCTCCAATAAACCTCTTGTCAATCATTCTCGATAAACCAGTTTTCTTTGCTAATCTAGTAGACATAATTGTTGTTTGAGCACCAGTATCCACAAATGCTTTTACGGGGTAGTTATTTATTTCGATGTTGATATAAAGCATAGGGACTTGAGTAAACATTTCAGGAGTATATTCGATGGCATTACGTAACTGCTCATCGATTGCTTGTTGGTCTACAAGCTCGGCGATCCTTTCTCTGTTATCAGGATCATCAGGGTTGGACATTAGTCTATCGTATTCACCTTGCGGAATGCCAAACGGATTCATAGCGACGTTGTAGCCACCATAACGTCTTTGTAATATAATTGGGCCTAATCGTTCTTTAAACAATTGTGCATCATTTACTAAATCATTCAGCGCAGGAATCTGTGCTATGAGTTGTGATCTAAGCATTTGATTATTTATTAACTCTTGTCTAAACTGCTCTATGAATGCTTCGTCGGATAAAGTAACAGTATCTGTCTGAACGGAATCAGAGATCTTGCCTCTAATCAATAGTAAGTCGTCAGTTTTGAGTCCCAATTTGTTCAGAGATTGAGCTTCGTTTGGGTCCAGAATATCCATATTAAAGTATAGGTCGTGCTTTGTCTTGTCAAAACCACAATCTGCTTGTAGTAACGCTATTAGATCGGTCAAAGCCATATCTTCACTGACTTCAATTGGTCCGTAAATTTCGCCGGTAAGTTCGTTTGAAATAGTTAAATCCATCTCTAACAATATTCTGTGCTGTTATTTGCTGTCTATAGTCTCTTCTCCTATAATAATTGAGGTATCTATTCCACCTCCTTTACGCTATCATCTTGGTATACTATCCTCTTTTCGGTGGCAATGAATTACCAGGGCGGGGTAGTGGCAGGAATTCTAACGTAAGGTACATCGCAATCCTAAAATCAATAAGTGTGAGTCACGTACCCAGAAATGATTCAAAGAAGTAGCACTTGGTACTTCAAATTTTATCTACAAATTAGAGGGAGGTTGCTTTCAATGAAACCAAAAAGAGATTACGATGAGGTGACAAAAGTTGACAGTGTCAAGGAGATAATGAAAGAACTAGGGTCTCGGTTCGAAAATGTTGGACTTCCTGAGGAGTATAGCTCCAGACATGAAGAGAAGTTTAATGTGGCTTGCCAATATATTTTGGAGAAAGATCCGTCCCTTTTTCCTCTGCTGAAAAATAACGAATTCTCGTTGTACTTAAAGGGGACACAAGTCCCTACTACACTTAACGGTTATTTTGTCAGACTTGCAAGTACTATTTTGTCTCAACAGATCAGTGGTATAGCAGCAAAGAGTATCAAGGCAAAAGTTGTGAGTCTCTATGGCGGTACTTTTCCTGATTACAAAATGCTTTACGAAGACTTCAAAGACCCAGTAAAATGTGGGGAAATCGCAAAATGTGGGTTGAGTAAAAGAAAAATGTTATATCTGGAATCTCTTGCTGCCTATTTCACTGAAAGAAACAAGGATGTTAAAATACTTTTCAGTCAAGAAGATAATGACGATGAAGTAATTGACAGCTTGGTTACAAATGTGAAGGGAATAGGTCCATGGAGTGCGAAAATGTTCTTGATTTCTGGACTAAAACGAATGGATGTATTTGCACCTGAAGATCTGGGTATTGCTAGGGGTTTTTCAAAGTATCTTTCAGATAAACCAGAACTGGAAAAAGAATTAATGCGTGAAAGGGGAGTAATAAAAAAGAGTAAGATAAAACATAAGAAATACAACTGGAAGATATATGATGATGATGTGATGGAGAAATGCTCTGAAGTGTTTGCACCTTATAGGTCTGTGTTTATGTTTATACTTTGGAGACTTTCAAGCACGAATACAGAAGCCATGATTAAGGTGGAGAGGGATTTTGTGCAGTCTTGATTTAAGATATCATGTGTTACTGACATTTATGTAATTAAAAGGAAAAAAATAAATACACTCTATTTTTCTATGTGATGCTCCTAAAAAATACATATTTACAGTGTCATGGAGGAATATCAACATAGAATAAAATAGCACCACGCATACCATTTAACTGTGGAAGCGGCGAAGTGGAAAAGTAAATAAGCTATCAAACTTCATAATGAAAACCTTGTGTAATCACAATGGTTTGGAGGCAAGTTTAGAGGCTTCGCTCAAAATTTTGCCGCTAGTTACTTTGCTTGTATGTGGCAGAGTGATGATCATGTTTCTCATTGGAGCTCTTGCTTTCCGTAACTGGGAGGCAAAAACTAATGAACTTGTTAGCAACGCCAAAGCACCAGCTTGATGGATAGATGCTAATGATATTGGGACTAGATACAATATGGTCAAAATACCAAGGGTGGCTTGTAAAGTAACGACACCCATCATAACACGCAAAGAAGTCATGGCGTTCTTTGGAATAACGGCCTTCTTTTTGATAGCGTACATATGTGCAGCTAAAACTGATGTAAAAGCAACATACGCACATGTTCTATGAACTAACTGAACTGTGACCGGGTTCTCTAGTAGATTCCTCCACCATAAATCTTTCTTGTCCTCCCTTCTAGAAAAATTCTCATCCATCAATTCACGAGAACTTGGGAACCAACTTTCACCCATTTTTGGCCAAGTGTTGTAGATCCAACCGGCATCTAGACCGGCGACCATACCCCCACTCATAGCAGTTAGGAAGGACACCGCCAACAAGGCTAAAGAGATTTTTCTCATTGGCCGAATTGCAGAACTATCCAACTTTTTGAAAAGGTTTATAGCTTGAACAGGGTTCTTCATCCATTTACATTCTCTCAATATCTCTAGACCGGTCCAAAGCATACCCATGTATAAGAAAAAGGCGGTACCCAAATGCGTGGTCAGCCTATATTGAGAAACTGTTGGCTTTGATTTTCTTGCATCCAGTTGCTCTTGATCGAGACCAGACTTCACCATCCACCAACCTACGAATCCTTGTAAACCCAATAAGCCTGCTAAACCAAACAACCTCTTATTGACGTGACCTGAAGTTTTTTTAGACATGGCAAAATATACTGCAGGCAATATGAAAACGGCACCGATGGCACGACCCCACAGCCTATGAATCCATTCCATAAAAAAAATAAACTTAAACTCGTCTAAATCAATGTGAGAATTCAACAATTTGAATTCTGGTGATTCTTTATACTTGATGAATTCTTCTTCCCATTCCTGTTGGTTCATTGGGGGCAGCGTACCTGTAACAGGTTTCCATTCAGTAATACTCAATCCAGATTCTGTTAATCTAGTCAATCCACCAAGAACAACAATACCAAATACCAACCCAGAAGTACCGATTAGCCAGTAAGCGACGTTCTTTGACGTTTTCAAACGTGACTCAATGGGGTTTGATGATGAAGCAACATGTGGTCTTAAAACGGAAGAAGAGAACGAAAATGGACGGGTACCCATATATGTCTTAAAACTATGTGATGGAACCTTCCTAATCTGTTGACTAATAAAAGAAGTGCTCCTTGAGACCGTGACACTTTGCCAAGCCAAACGGCTCGAGGTCCTTGTTAGTAACTTGGCCGCTTGCCTGCCCACTTCTAAGTTTCTGAAAAGCATGACGTATGGTAGTTACAACTTTCGCGCACAGTATATATATAATATATTTAAGCAACAATACGGTACTAATTAAACAATGGAAAAAAGATTAATGTTTCATAAGGCAACTAACTTATAAACTGCAAAACAATAGCCTTTTAGTAATCAGGGTTTCTTTTTTTGCTCCTTGCAATATACGAAATATCCGAAAGCCGTAAGCCACGATAATTGCGGATCTTAGCTTACCATATTCTCTTAGACACCATTTTATAGCGAGCAACATTCTCAAGCGATCGTGGACTCTTGGCATCCTTCTGTCTTCTAATTTCATTTAAACTAGGAGGAATACATCGAGCAGCCAAAGGATTCTCGCTTTTCCTCGTAGGCGATAAACGTTGAATTTCCATTTGATTCTCTTTATTGTACTCACAATGTAATGTACTTCTTGTAGCGAAGTCGATCTTACCCATACCACCTGAGAGTAGACCTGGTACGTATTCCTTTTCGGTCACATTGGTGTTGAGAATTTGTTCTCTGGAACGTTGCTCTATACGTCTGCTCCACTTGACTAAAATAAGATCAAGAATGAATTTTGTCAGCAAGGCTAGTAGAAACACTAATGCCCCTATGAAGAAGATCCTGAATAGTGATGGAAGGTAGGAAGATTCTGGGGATTTGAAAAGTGTTGGCCTGACCATGACAATGAAGAGAACAACGAACGCAGGTAAAGGCAAACCTAGTCTATCTTCTAATTTATGCGTTCTGGTGGAGTAATCTCTGTGTATTATATAGTAGAACTTATCATATATCTGTGGGCGGATGCGATTAAATTTTGTAATATAGGCATGCTTGGCCCAATCCACTATTACTTCGCTCCCTACTACGCTGACCATTGGCCCACAGAGGATATTAATAACGGCCGATAGTGTAGAACGTGGGCTCCAAAAATCAAAATTTGAGTTTGATAGTGAGGATGTCCATGACTGGAGGTTTCTAAGACCAATTATTGACAATAATAGTGTCAACTTAAATCTCTCTACCACGTCTGCAATAGTGATTTGGAAGAATCCTTCTTTATCGAATTTTTTCAATACGGATGATTTAATCTCTGCAAATTGCATAGAGAGTAATAAAGTTAGTAATGCATTAGAATAGGAGTTCACTGCTATGTTCAGGGAGATTGCTTGGTAAACCAATACATAGCCGTGTATCGTCACGTACATCAAGCTCATCGATACTAATAAGAACTTGTGCAATAGTATCCGTTGAGAGTTCCTTCTAGAAAGCATAACGGTTAACAAGCTTTGGCCCAAGCTTGCCAACATTTTGTCCGCCATTTCCAGTACACTGAATAGCATATACAGTTTCATAGCACTTTGCCGTTTTATTCTGTGATACAGTTTTGATGTGTCTAACTTGCTTAAGATAATGGATGATGTCACTAGGATAAAAATCATACATCTTTCTTTATATTCCTTTGAAGTTATTATATATCGAAAAGACATGTTATGTTTGTGTCCAGACCTCTGCTGTAGGCGATAATGCTGGCGATAACTCTTGAACTGCTTCACATATCCCTTTATCAGCCGTATCGGTAATACGGTAAAGTAATATAGGAAACAATCTAGGCTGGCTAAAAGTGCAAACAGCATGAATTTCTCCAAGAACACCGGTATCCTTACCATGTTTAGCAATTGCTCTAATTCGTAATCATCCTCCTTTTCTTCTTCCTTTTCTTCTTCCTTTTCTGTATCGCTCCTTTTATCTTGTTCTTCGATAATGTTATGCCTATCTATGGTTTTCCATAGAAAACACCATTTTTTGTCCAATTGTGAAATAATATGTATAGCTGACGGCGCACTGTTCCTTCTCAGCAAACGTTTCTTTGTTATGTCCTTCGCTACAATGGTATCCTTGTGTTGCATGAGAATGCTGATCCTCTAGAGTATATTGTCTAGGAGTGAGAATGTGTTTATACCTGGTATATATATTACATTAATTTATTGATAGCATCGTAACATTTAAAAGTGACCAATTTTCCTACTTGATCTCTTCCCGATATTTTTGTCCGAAGAAGGAATGCTACAATACAAAACCAGCGGGCATCCAAAAGTGGACCATAAATAATGCAAAAGTTAAGAGGAAATATTTTGAGAAGTGAAACAGTTTATTGACATTTCCAGTTTACATATATAGATTAACAATCTTATTTCCAAAAAAAAAGACCAGAATTAAACAATTAAAAAAAAATGGCGACAGTTGAAGATATAAAGGAAACGGCGTTAATCCCCTTTCAAAAGCATAGGCAGCTTTCTATGCATGAAGCAGAAGTTATAACATTAGAGATCATAGGCCTATTTTGTGATTTAGAATGTAAGGATGAAAAAACATTGAAGTATTTAGGCCGATTTCTCACACCAGATATGTATCAAGACTTAGTGGATGAGAGAAACCTGAACAAAAGATGCGGATATCCTCTTTGTGGAAAATCACCTGAAAGAATACGTGATCCTTTTTCAATGAATGACACCACTAAGAAGTTTCTATTAGAAAATAATCCGTATGCATATTTATCGCACTATTGCAGTAAGTTTCACTTTAGATGCTCTCAATTTTATCAAGTTCAACTATCGGACGAAGCCTTGTTTGCAAGAACAGGAGTTCATTTGTTTGAAGATCCTGAACAGGACAAACATGATATAGTTTTCAAAATAACCTTGTTTGAGGAGCTGTTAAGGGAAAAAACATCGGAGGAAGACATCAAATCATTGATTTCCGGTCTCAAGAAATTAGGATTGGATCCTGATAATGAAAACAAAGATAAAAATGATACTGAGCTGGAGGATGATCTATCGAAATGGCTAGCACAAATCAAAATTGTTGAGAATAATAATCCAAACATTTTGGGTGATTTTACGAAAGAAGATTGATCGGCAGCATTTTAACTCACCCATTTAATATGCCTTATGAGCGTTTCATTTGATATACCCCAAAGTTATTCATCATCATTAGTTCCTACATTTGGTATTTTTTTTCACGGGAGAAGAGTAACCCAAAGTACATCCCAGAGTCAAAAGAAGAGTACTGTTACTTTATGTGTCGAAGTATGGTTTGCAATAACCTGCTATTTAGCGCTTTTATAACTTTATTATAGATTCTTGTATGCCATTTGGCGATTAACTGCATTCTTCACTGAAGTCTGCTAATACCCCATTCATTTATGTAACTGGTAGAATAATACCGACTACCGTCTATCAGCTAGTATTTATACTACTAGTATATTACCATGTACGATGTAAGGTGATGACATAAAGATTGAGAAACAGTCCTCGAAGTTAGTGGAGATTTAAACGCAAAAATTGGTATTTCAATAGGATAATGAATGATAGAGTATAAAACAAGAGAAGTGTTGGAATGAAAATCAACTATCGTCTATTGAATAGTAGTCATACTACTAGTATAATATCATATGCGGTGTTAGAAGATGACAATAGTTACGAGAAGCTGAAAAGCAAGGATTGATAATATAATGGGATAATGAATGTCAACATATAATATGACAATAAAAGTGTTGATAATTAGTGGTTTAGTAAGTTGTAATAATTAAGAATAAGTCGTTCTTTCTTAAATTATATA
The DNA here is from genome assembly GCA_900290405.1 of Saccharomyces jurei. Classification (NCBI taxonomy): domain Eukaryota; kingdom Fungi; phylum Ascomycota; class Saccharomycetes; order Saccharomycetales; family Saccharomycetaceae; genus Saccharomyces; species Saccharomyces jurei. The sequence goes on along the minus strand of LT986468.1, from coordinate 457,568 downwards.
AGTGTTGGAATGAAAATCAACTATCGTCTATCAACTAGTAGTCATACTACTAGTACATTATCATATACGGTGTTAGAAGATGACATAAGTTATGAGAAGCTGTCATCGAAATAAGTGGAAGCTGAAATGCAAGGATTGATAATGTAATAGGATAATGAATTACAACATATAAAATGACAATAAAAGCATATACAGAATTATGTAGAGTTACGAGTTCCATTTATTGGATTCCTATATCCTCGAGGAGAACTTCTAGTATATTCTATGTACCTAATTATATTGCCTTTATCAACAATGGAATCCCATCAATCGTCTCAAAATTCACCACATTCTCATGGTAGCGCCTGTGCTTCGGTTACTTCTACAGAAGTCCACACAAATCAAGATCCGTTAGACATTTCAGCTTCCAAAATTCAGGAATTTGAGAAGGCTTCCACTAAGGCTCATTCTCAACAGCCAACGACACCTCCCTCGTCTGCTGTTCCAGAGAACCACCATCATGCCTCTCCTCCAGCTGATCAAGTACCATTGCCACAAGATGGGCCGCACCCACAGCAGAGCATGATGACTCCCCAACAAGCCAATATTGCTGGTTGGCAAGTATACGGGCACCCATCTTTGATGCCGTATCCACATTATCAAATGACACCCATGTATGTTCCATCTAAGTCACAATCACAGTTTACACAATATTTACCATCTGGTGGGACAAATCGGAACACTCCATCACCCGAGTCCGAAAATTCATTTACTGATTCATCCTCAGCGAAGTCTAATATGACACTCACTAATAATTATGTCAGACCACCACCAATCTTAACCTCACCTAATGACTTCCTAAATTGGGTTAAAACTTACATCAAATTTTTGCAAAATTCAAATCTCGGTGATATTATTCCGACAACAACCGGAAAAGCCGTACGTCAGATGACTGATAATGAACTCACCTTCTTATGTCACACTTTTCAATTATTCGCTCCATCTCAGTTCCTACCCACCTGGGTCAAAGACATCTTATCTATTGATTATACGGATATCATGAGAATTCTTTCGAAAAGCATTGAAAAAACGCAATCTGATAATCAAGAGGCAAATGACATCGTGACACTCGCAAATTTGCAATATAATGGCACTACGCCTGCAGATGAATTTGAAACAAAAGTCACAAACATTATTGACAGACTAAATAACAATGGCATTCACATCAATAACAAAGTAGCATGCCAACTAATCATGAGAGGCCTATCTGGCGAATACAAATTTTTACGCTACACACGTCATCGATATCTAAATACGACAGTTGCTGAACTATTTTTAGACATCCATGCTATTTATGAAGAACAACAGGAATCGAGACTCAGCAAACCTACTTACAGAAGAAATCCGAGTGATGAGAGAAATGATTCTCGAACCTATATGAATACGACCAAACCCAAAGCTATAACTCGAAGTTCCCAAAAAACAAATAATTCGAAATCAAGAACAGCCAGGGCTCATAACGTATTCACATCTATTAACTCTCCCGGTACTGACAACGATTCCATCAGTGGATCAACTACCGAACCGATTCAATTGAACAATAAGCACGACCTTCACCTTAGGCCAGAAACTTACTGAATCTACCGTAAATCATACGAATCATTATGATGATGAACTTCCTGGACACCTTCTTCTTGATTCAGGAGCATCGCGAACTCTCATAAGATCCGCCCATCACATACACTCAGCCTCACCTAATCCTGACATAAACGTAGTTGATGCTCAAAAAAAAATATTCCGATTAACGCTGTTGGTGATCTCCAATTTCACTTCCAGGACGACACCAAAACATCAATAAAGGTATTGCACACTCCGAACATCGCCTATGACTTACTCAGTTTAAATGAACTAGCTGCAATAGATATTACAGCATGCTTTACCAAAAACGTCTTAGAACGAGCTGACGGCACTGTACTTGCACCTATCGTAAAATATGGCGACTTTTACTGGGTATCTAAAAAATATTTGCTTCCATCGAATATCTCCATACCCACAATCAATAATGTTCACACAAGTGAGAGAACACACAAATATCCTTATCCTTTCATTCATCGGATGCTTGCACATGCCAATGCCCAGACGATTAGATATTCACTTAAAAAGAACACTATTACGTATTTTAATGAATCAGATGTTGATTGGTCTAGCGCTACTGATTATCAATGTCCCGATTGCTTAATCGGTAAAAGCACTAAACACAGACATATCAAAGGATCACGGCTAAAATACCAAAATTCATATGAACCTTTTCAATACCTACATACGGACATATTTGGTCCCGTTCACAACCTACCAAAGAATGCACCATCCTATTTTATCTCATTCACTGATGAAAAAACAAAATTCCGTTGGGTTTACCCATTACACGACCGTCGCGAGGACTCTATTCTCGATGTCTTTACTACTATACTAGCTTTCATTAAAAACCAGTTTCAGTCCAATGTTCTGGTCATCCAAATGGACCGTGGTTCTGAGTACACTAACAAAACTCTCCATAAATTCCTTGAGAAAAATGGCATAACTCCATGTTATACAACCACAGCGGATTCCAGAGCTCATGGTATCGCTGAACGGCTAAACCGTACCCTATTAGATGACTGTCGTACCCAACTGCAATGTAGTGGTCTACCGAATCATCTATGGTTCTCAGCAGTCGAATTCTCTACTATCGTAAGGAACTCACTAGCTTCACCTAAAAGCAAAAAATCTGCAAGACAACACGCTGGATTGGCAGGACTTGACATCAGTACTTTGTTACCTTTCGGTCAACCCGTCATAGTCAATAATCACAACCCTGACTCAAAAGTTCATCCTCGTGGTATCACTGGCTATGCTCTACATCCATCTCGAAATTCGTATGGATATATCATCTATCTCCCATCCTTGAAGAAGACAGTAGATACGACTAATTACGTTATTCTTCAGGGCAAGGAATCTAGATTAGACCAATTTAATTACGACGCACTCACTTTTGATGACGACTTGAATCGTTTAACTGCTTCATATCAATCGTTCATTGCGTCAAATGAGATCCAACAATCCAATGATCTTAACATAGAATCCGACCATGACTATCAATCTGACATTGAATTGAATCCTGACTACCAACGAAATGTACTTCCAAAAGTACCAATCCCCACTGACTCCCCACCTCCTTCAACTCATACTGCAGAATCAACACCTGTTTCTACAACCAAGATTCGTGCACCCAGAGAAGTTGATCCAAACATATCTAAATCTAATATTCTTCCATCTAAGAAGAGATCTAGCATCCCAAAAAGTGCTGCTATCGACGGTACCGGTTCGGGTGGTATAAATAAATCAGATATTCCTCTACTTACTCCTTTGTCCAAACCCGACACACAACATTCGTATCAAGCCGATACATCTAATGATTTCAGTGACTCAGACTCACAAAGTGACATTAATGCTGACTATACGGGCGTGACGATACCCAGTTTGGGTGATACCAACGACAAAACTGATTTGCAGATAAGTGATCCAAAGACTGAGAAAAGGATTAAACACCGTCCAACTTCAATCGATGCTTATCCACTGAAAAAGGATTCATCGCACCATATTTCCCCTATAAAAACACCAGTTACTTGTCCCGAACAGAATATCGAGGAATCTATTATCGCTGATCTCCCTCTCCCCGATCTACCTCCACTACTTTCTACCGAATTCCCTGACCCATTTAAAGAACTTCCACCGATCAATTCTCGTCAAACTAATTCCAGTTTGGGTGGTATGGATGACTCTAATATCTCTACTACTATCAATAGTAAGAAAAGATCATTAGAAGATAATGAAACTGAAATTGAGGTATCACGAGACACGTGGAATACTAAGAACATGCGTAGTTTAGAACCTCCAAGGTCAAAGAAACGAATAAATCTGATCGCGGCTGTAAAAGAAGCAAAATCGATCAAGCCGATACGAGCAACCTTAAGATACGATGAGGCAATCACATATAATAAAGATATTAAAGAAAAGGAGAAATATACCGACGCATATCACAAAGAAATCGACCAACTGTTGAAAATGAACACTTGGGACACCGACAAATATTATGACAGAAAAGATGTAGACCCCAAAAGGGTAATAAACTCAATGTTTATCTTCAACAAGAAGCGTGACGGAACTCATAAAGCTAGATTCGTTGCAAGAGGTGACATTCAGCATCCTGATACGTATGATTCAAGTATGCAATCTAACACTGTACACCATTATGCGTTGATGACATCCCTGTCACTTGCATTAGACAATGACTACTTTATTACACAATTAGATATATCTTCGGCGTACTTGTATGCAGACATCAAAGAAGAATTATACATAAGACCTCCACCACATTTAGGAATGAATAACAAATTAATACGGTTGAGAAAATCACTTTATGGTTTGAAACAAAGTGGTGCGAACTGGTATGAAACTATCAAATCATATCTGATAGAAAAATGTGGCATGGAAGAAGTTCGTGGATGGTCATGTGTATTTAAAAATAGCCAATTAACAATTTGCTTATTCGTCGATGACATGATAGTGTTTAGCAAGGACTTGAAGGCGAATAGGAAAATTATAGCAAAACTTAAGAGACAATATGATACTAAGATTATAAACCTAGGTGAAAATGATGATGAAATACAATATGACATTCTAGGATTAGAAATAAAATATAAGAGAGGTAAATACATGAAGTTAGGAATGGAAAACTCATTAACTGAAAAACTACCTAAACTAAACGTACCTTTGAACCCTAAAGGAAAGAAACTTGCTGCTCCAGGTCAACCAGGTCTTTACATAGACCAGGAAGAGCTAGAACTAGAAGAAGATGATTACAAAATGAAGGTACACGAAATGCAAAAACTAATAGGTCTAGCATCATACGTTGGGTATAAATTTAGATTCCACCTATTATATTACATCAACACGCTTGCACAACATATACTATTTCCATCCAAGCAAGTATTAGATATGACATATCAATTGATACAGTTCATATGGGATACGAGAGATAAACAATTAATATGGCACAAAAGCAAATCTGCTAAGTCAGCAAATAAATTAGTTGTTATAAATGATGCCTCGTACGGAAACCAACCGTATTATAAATCACAAATTGGCAACATATTTTTACTTAATGGGAAAGTAATTGGAGGAAAATCCACCAAGGCTTCATTGACATGTACTTCAACCACAGAAGCAGAAATACACGCAATAAGTGAATCTGTTCCGTTATTAAATAATCTAAGTTACCTCGTACAAGAACTTAACAAAAAACCAATTACTAAAGGATTACTTACTGACAGCAAATCTACAATCAGTATAGTTATGTCTAAAAATGAAGAGAAATTTAGGAACAGATTTTTTGGTACTAAAGCAATGAGACTCAGAGATGAAGTATCAGGAAATAATTTGCACGTATGCTATATCGAGACTAAAAAGAATATTGCAGATGTAATGACCAAACCTCTTCCGATAAAAACATTTAAACTACTAACAAACAAATGGATTCATTAGATCTATTACATTATGGGTGGTATGTTGGAATGAAAATCAACTATCGTCTATCAACTAGTAGTCATACTACTAGTACATTATCATATACGGTGTTAGAAGATGACATAAGTTATGAGAAGCTGTCATCGAAATAAGTGGAAGCTGAAATGCAAGGATTGATAATGTAATAGGATAATGAATTACAACATATAAAATGACAATAAAAGCATATACAGAATTATGTAGAGTTACGGATTCCATTTATTGGATTCCTATATCCTCGAGGAGAACTTCTAGTATATTCTATATACCAAATTATATTGCCTTTATCAACAATGGAATCCCATCATTTGTCTCAAAATTCACCAATATCTCATATTTAATAGATGATAGTTGATTTTTCATTCCAACAGTGCTTAACGCTTACCCTTTTAAGTAGTTTCTAATGTTTCATTTACAACATAGCCATTACAACTAAGGTACTGTATATTGTTTCAGCCAATTTTTACCAATATGAATATTCGGTCTCTTGGCCCAGTTGGTTAAGGCACCGTGCTAATAACGCGGGGATCAGCGGTTCGATCCCGCTAGAGACCAATTTTTTTATCGTAGTTATGTTGTAGCATCCTTAAGCAAGAAATTTTGTTCTTGAAGTACTGTATAAGAGGGCTATATAAAAGAGGTCAACAAAACAATCGTGGTTTGATATTTTGCTACAGTCAAAAGGTGAAGACTCGTACCCTTGTTGGTGAAAGCAGACGACACTGCGTATTCTCAAAATTTTACTTGTAAGTTACTTTGTCTTAAGAGTGTTATTGTATTACTTATGATAATTCTGATGTATCTTTTTCTACTCCTACGTTAGCAGCATGATTTTTGTAGTAGGGAATATATGATGAATTCCTTTTCAGAAAAAAGGATACTATGTATGAACATTCTTAACTTCAGTTCCTCTATAAATCGATTCCTCTACCTTTCCTGTCAAATTGTATTTCCACGTACTGATTATTCTTTTTGATTTGCGTTGAGATGGTTTCACTATTTTTATTGAAATGTGTGGAGGTCATACATTATCCTGTATTAGTATCAACCATAATAAGTGTATATCTTTTTGCATCCGCGCTCGAACTTAGTACGGGACCAAAGGTATCCACGCACTACGATTAACCCGGTTCGCGATCAGTGCTGTGATCATTCGTAGAACTGTTATAGTGCTTCCTTTTTGTGGTTTTGGAAATTTTACAAATTCCACACCTAAATTCTTTTGGTTCTTTGATTAAGCCAAGATTTTCTTCATACTGACTATGTTCTGTGGAGTTTTGAATCTGTTAGACTCCTGGATGTCTCATTCCTGTATGTACATCATGCAAGGTTATATATGTTGATTTTGCTCAAGTATGGAGAAATGGGTAGGATTTATTGCATTGATTTTTGAGTCATTGGAAGGACGGTCAATCAAATCACTCATTTTTATGTTAATGACACTACTGATTATTTTTGTCTTGATTTTTACATCGTTGCTTCCCAAAGCTATGTCTTTTTACATAGTATCATTTTAGTATCTTTTGCTAATTTGTAGCAACTTATTATAGTATATTATACTTCCGGAACAAGGTATGTAAATGAACTACTATTATCAGTGCTGTTGCTACTGCTTTTTATTTTTATATAAGCGTATCCTTTAGCGGACACTGAGCTGTTTTCCCAATACCAAAGAATCTTGTACTACCATTACCTTCCTGATAAGTACGTAGTAAAGTTGCGTCCTTAGTCATATTTATTACTTAACCAGGATCAATAATTACCAGTTATTTACTGTGGTGTATTATCTCTCCTGAAACATCAATGACGTATTGTGTCTGATCACTAATTGGCTGGTTAAAAAAGTAACACGTTCGGACTCTAACACAATCAATGTAGTATCTTCAAGCGTGATTTCTAACCATATCTCAGGTGATAAAAATATGGTTTGGAACACACACTCACACCCGAAGGTATGACCACAATGTGCGAGTAAATCCTGATGGCACCGCCAAATTAAACCGCCGAAACGATCAACTTGCACGATTATCCCGCTAATATGTGCTATCCCGGCCGCCTCCATCACGGGTCACCTTTGCTGACGCTGGATAAAACTCCCCTAACAGCGGTGAAGGTGAAGCCCCAAAGGGACCCAGAACTACATTGCCGCACCAGACAGAGAGACGGATTCCTCACGCCTCCTGCCAACGGGCTGCCCGCAAAGATCGATTTATTATAGCCGGGACACTTTAGACAGGACTCCCCCGCCTCCGGGCAGACAGCTCTGCCCAGGACAAATTTACGACGGGGAAAAGACGGTTGCCACAACAGGGCACGGTGCGGAGCAGAAATCCACTCCTTGCCCAAAGGGCGTGCAATCCGTGTATGGCCGTGAGGAAGGATTTGTTCCTCGGCCAAAATTCCCAATGTATTCCATTCCACCAGAAAGCCATTACAGCCTAACAGTCCAACTCCTAGTGTTCTCTTTTCATGCTAATTTTTGTTTTGATTTTTGTAAAGCCAAAGATAGCGAACGCTCTTAAAGTCTTGGAAGAAAAACCGGTGTGATGAGATGTGCCTAATGCAACCTGGACATTATTATGAATAGTTCAAAAGGAATTGAACGTGACTGTAACAAAATGTGTGAGCCATCAAACAAAACCGAAAATGATATCATCAGGTTATCACAAGCTATGGATTCCCTAGCTAAGTTAATTATTTCAAAGCGAAATGATGGTTCTCAGTTACAAGTAGAGTATAATCATAAGCTAAAAGAACTAGAGAATTTCATTAATTTATTACTTGGTTTGAATGAAAACACTGGGAGCAATGTGATGAATACCAGTGCTCTTGACGTTATACTGCGGAATGGCATAGATATCTTGGAAAAAGATGATCAAAAATATGCTCTGATACCGATTAAACCCAAAAAAGAAGTGAATACAATAAATAAGTCTCAGTTTGCAACCAGCAAAAGAAGTACTAAAAAGAAAAAGAATAAGATAAAGTGTTCATTTTGCCACCAGGTTGGTCACACAAGAGCACGTTGTGATGTGAAATTGACTGTGCCGCCGAAGGAATAATGAGAGGAGTATCGGAATAGTAAACTTAAAATGTATCTTACTAACGTGGTAAAGTCACAGTGTACATATAGATTGCATCAGTATAATTCCATAGAATATAGTATATAATATGGGGGGGATAGAAAATAGAAAATAGAAAATGGAAAATAAAAAATAAAAAAAAAGGAAAGGGAATCAATCAGTGATGAAGCTGCCAGTTATACGTATATAACAAAAAAAATGAGAAATGAGGAGGGAATAAAAACAGTCTTTTCCCTCATCTATATAGTTCTTATTTGGTAAATATTCTCTTGTTATTCTAATCTATTTCATTTATTGGTAGTAGCAACTCGCTTAACAGGCACAGTAAAAAGACAAGTTTACCCTCTGATTATTTCATTCGTCGTAAAGGCTATGGGTTCATTGCTTTTCTTGTTCCTGTCTTTGTTTCAAAACTAGTGGATGGCCTGTTACCCTAAAGTAAATATCTTTAACGTCATCAGTCATAGATTCGAAATGGGAGGATGCATCGTATGATCTGGATAAGTAAACACTATCCTTAGAACCGTCCTCTCTTGGTTCAAATAATTCGGCAATGCCCATAAATTTCTCCTCGATTGGCCCTAGAAGCTTGAAAGCAGGTTCCAATTCTATATGTGGTTTATCAGTTTCGATGATTGTGGAAATAATAGCTAAGTAATGACCCTTGGAGCAAACGTTATGTGCGTCCGAAACAATCGCAACGTATATATCGCTTTTCCTACCTAGTTGACTTTGTGGGATGATTATTTGTAAGGAATCTGCATTACTGGTGTTTGGAACTGGGTGATTTAAAATGCAGATGGCTCTGATGACTCTTTGGCCGGTAGATTTACATTTTTCAGGGAAGTAGGTTGGATCAGCAATAACTAATGGAGCCTTGAAAGTTCCAAGTTTAGTCTTGACCCCTTCGAATTTCCCTGTGTCTTCCTTGTACAATACTTCATCAATTGGGGTGTCCAGCATATAAGTACCACCATAAATAGCCGACAAACGTGCAAATCCTTGTGGAAGCTCGCCTAACCCATACATAGGGTATAGATAAGGTGATTTACCGTAACGAGCAACACTTTGGCAATATAACAAGATTCTCTCAAACGATGGTCTGGCGGGCTGTTGTAAATAGTCATCATTGGTCCATAAAGCCATTGCATGACCAATAAATTCTTTGGTGGAATTGCCTAAACCGAATTTATAATAAACTTCATCCATGGTATTCTTGTCCAAGTCTAAACCTTGATGAGAGGATAAGTCATCTTCCTTGTAAGAACTAATCCATTCTAGGAATTTTTTCATTCTACGTTTCTCAAAAATACCCATCAATGGTGACGAAATGGCTTCTATTTCATTTGCTGGTACTTTGTAAATTTTTCCTTGTTTGAACACGTAGGAACCAGAAACTTGTTTGAAATCAACATATCTGGTCACGTCGGTATGTATTAAAATATTTGTGAGTTCACCATTGGCCATCAGAAATTTAGGAATCAAATCGACATTCCAGTCTCTATCTTTACCAAACTTAGATTCCCGCTCCTCTTTACTGATAGGATTCTGTTTGAATTTTTCATACAATTGAGATAAGGTTACGGAAGCAGCTTCACCACCATAATGATCTTGCTTGTCAATATGTAATACTTTTTTTCCATCGACAGAGAGTAAACCAGATAAGATACACTCGGTAATACCGGTACCTAAAACAATCACGTCGTAGTTTGTGTCTATAGTTTCCGGATCCATTGTGTTATGCTAGATAAGTCGCTATTCACTTAGAGTTATGATAGGAACGATAATAAAAGAGAAATACGAATGTAGTTCTGCTGAGAAAAATCTTTCTGATGGAAAGAGATAATAACAAAATTTGATGAGAAAGATGTATCAAGAATGAAACAAAGTCTCCTACTAGGTTAGTCGGGATAAATCAGCTGACATGTTGAAATTACAGTTACAAACAATCCCTCGCTGAAGTTTCCCACCGCCAAAAATGGAGGCCGCCAGGTGAGGGGAAACACCGCCAATGTAAAGATAAACGATTTGTAAGGCGGGTAACCACGGTATGATAGCATGTCCAGACCCTTTACGACCTTATATAGCTATGTAACAATAGCTGTTGATGTATAAAGGATTTTGCAATAAACTCTGTGGGAGAGATAATATGTTGCGTATGAAACATGAGCTCTAGAGCGTGTGATTTTTGCTTTACGGTATGATTATTTTCTTGATGAGTATATTCTAAGACGTTTTTTAAAGTTTTGCAACATCTACTTCATATTTCGGTAGCACAATCGAAGAAATAGCAAGTGATGATAAATAATATTAGTTAAGAAACATAGGAAAGCGCTGCTCTATTGGGTACGTTCCAGCGTTCAACCATGTAAATTCCAACCACTGAGCAACATTCGAGTACCCTTTGAACTGATACTAAATCTTGTAGTGTAAGGTATGGAGGTGTTTTAATGTTCAAAACCTTAAAAAAAAATGATTTCGCCCAGGATCGAACTGGGGACGTTCTGCGTGTTAAGCAGATGCCATAACCGACTAGACCACGAAACCAAAGCTTGCTGAAAATTTGGTGTCTCAAAGTGGGCTACCTTAGTATATAGTAATATTAAACTTTCAATCAAAACATTCATGAATCACATATGAAAGAGCCTTACTAAGAGATAGACAGTTTGGGCCATATTGGAATAACAGATGTTTTGTTGATAATTAGTAGTTTAGTAAGTTGTAATAATTAAGAATAAGTCGTTCTTTCTTAATTTATATAAGAGAGGTATATAAAACACACGCTGATTGGTTATATTAAACCCAATGGTTCAGACATGATACGGAACATTGATGATAAGATTTTGGTTATAACTCACCTTCTTATATACTAAGTTCTGGTCAATTAATTGATCTTTATCATATCACTGCAGTAAATTCTATTATTAGAATTTCAATTTATACGAAGAACGTATAATTAAAATCACTTATTCCAATTTATACGAGTAAATGTATAGTTGTAATCACTTATTCCAACATGTTTATTGTATTTCGGGAATATAAACCGATTATCGTCTTTTTTGGTGAGAGATTGGTGAATCTTGAGATATTTTTTGGGATTCCATTGTTGATAAAAACAATATAATTAGGTATATAGAATATACTAGAAGTTCTCCTCGACAATATAAGAATTTAATGATTGAGTCCGTAACCCTACATACTTTTATTGTCATTTTTTATGCTGTCATTCATTACACAAGAGAATAAATAAGTATATCATTGTACAGAACTATTGATTCTCTTTTTTAGATTCTTAGATCCTCAATGAGAACTGCTAGTATATTCTGTATACAAAATAGTAATACCTTAACCAAAAACGGAATCCCAACATTCATATCAAAACCCACACCATTCTCACTGTAATATTGCCTTTATCAAAAAGAATCCAAATAAACATTTTAGGATTCTATTTTCTTATTACTAAAGTGCATGAAGATGGTTAGAATAGCAGTCAACCTATAACTGCATTTAGTCTTCTATCATAACGGTGATTCGTCTCTTGTATATATGATACAGTGCAAATCAAGCACTTCGATTTTTAGAGTTTTCCATTCAGATAATCTTGATAAAGTTTCCAGGATGGTCCATTTTCTGGATCTCTTACATAAACAAATTTAACACCGTATTTCTCTACTTCTCTGTTCCTACTTTCATCATCAAATAAGCAAATCTTCTTTGATCTTAGATCATTGGTATCATAAAGATCCTTTAAACCATCCCTTAAATGACCAATTTTACTTCTTTCCCCCCATTGAAACTCATCAAATAGATTGGCTAACGGGGTTAAGGTACCATTATACTCGACCTTGAATATTCTCAATATTTCTTGAGCAATTTCAGGGGCCCATGTCCTTGATGCGGTCATTAACTTAACTCCATTATCCTTCAAATCAGCCAGTATACGTGGGATATCTTTATAAATAGTGACTTCGTAACCATCTCTACATACAATTGTGAGAACTTCGCCATTTTTACTTTTCACTGGCTTGAAAGGACCATGCAAATGGGTGTCACAATAGCAGGGCCACACAGTGTAATCCAAATCAAAAGCAGCTACGTCGGGGTATCCAGTCATAATGAACGTGTTGAAAATTTCTTATAATAGGTACTGTAGTAAATTTTTTTTATTTGAAGGCTTAATAGTGTACTGGTGGTCCCTCGAGGAAGCTTTTTTTTTCTTTTTCCAAAAGACCGCTCTAACTGTGCGAGAAACATATTCCACTCCTTATTAGGTTTTGAAATCGCCATGATCCCAGTGTAAAAATTGGTACTGACAAGCACTGGAAGCATGTGACCTTTGAGATAGAGATGGATTTTGAAATAATTGTTAGGATGTCATTATTGATTGAGACGATTCCAACAGTGAGAAAAATGTTTTGGAACTAGAACCGACTACTGTCTATCAGCCAGTATTCGTATTACTAGTATATTATCATATACGGTGTTAGAAGATGACATAAGTTATGAGAAGCTGTCATCGAAACTAGAGAAAGCTGAAATGCAAGGATTGATAATGTAATAGGATAATGAATGACAACATATAAAATGACAATAAAAGTATGTAGGGTTACGGACTCAATTATTAAATTCTTATATTGTCGAGGAGAACTTCTAGTATATTCTATATACCTAATTATATTGTTTTTATCAACAATGGAATTCCAAAAAATATCTCAAGATTCACCAATCTCTCACACGCAGTTGTCCCAACCGAGAAAGATAAAATTTTTCGAACTTTTTAAGAAACGGCAGCTTATTTCCTTATTTTTCATAAAAAGGTATATATTTCTTTTAGACAAAAGAAATCGTTAAAAGGGCCTTGTTGGCGCAATCGGTAGCGCGTATGACTCTTAATCATAAGGTTAGGGGTTCGAGCCCCCTACAGGGCTTTGTTTTTACTCTTCTCAACGAAGAGTGAATGGGATCTCAAGCTATGATCTCAAAGCTAACAACTTTTTAGACAATTCTTATTGTTGGAATAAGTGATTACAACTATACATTTGTTCGTATAAATTGAAATTCTAATAATAGAATTTACTGCAGTGATATGATAAAGATCAATTAATTGACCAGAACTTAGTATATAAGAAGGTGAATTATAACCAAAATCTTATCATCAATGTTCCGTATCATGTATGAACCATTGGGTTTAGTATAACCAATCAGCGTGTGTTTTATATACCTCTCTTATATAATTTAAGAAAGAACGACTTATTCTTAATTATTACAACTTACTAAACTACTAATTATCAACACTTATCGATATCCCGAATAGTTCTTTTTTTGCCTCACATTTTGCTACTATCGATAGCAGCAATTTTGGGATGCTAGATCTCTTCTTAGACGGAAGAATATTAGATTTAGATATGTTTGGATCAACTTCTCTGGGTGCACGAATCTTGGTTTTAGGGACAGGCGTTGATTCTTCAGTACAAGTTGATGGAGGTGGAAAGTCAGTTGGAATTGGTACTTTTGAAAAGACATTTATCTGGTGGTCAGGGTTCAGTTCAACATCAGATTGATAGTCATGGTCGGATTCTATGTTAAGATCATTGGATTGTTGGATCTCATTTGACGCAATGAACGATTGATATGAAGCAGTTAAACGATTCAAGTCGTCATCAAAAGTGAGAGCGTCGTAATTAAATTGGTCTAATCTAGATTCCTTGCCCTGAAGAATAACGTAATTAGTCGTATCTACTGTCTTCTTCAAGGATGGGAGATAGATGATATATCCATACGAATTTCGAGATGGATGTAGAGCATAGCCAGTGATACCACGAGGATGAACTTTTGAGTCAGGGTTGTGATTATTGACTATGACGGGTTGACCGAAAGGTAACAAAGTACTGATGTCAAGTCCTGCCAATCCAGCGTGTTGTCTTGCAGATTTTTTGCTTTTAGGTGAAGCTAGTGAGTTCCTTACGATAGTAGAGAATTCGACTGCTGAGAACCATAGATGATTCGGTAGACCACTACATTGCAGTTGGGTACGACAGTCATCTAATAGGGTACGGTTTAGCCGTTCAGCGATACCATGAGCTCTGGAATCCGCTGTGGTTGTATAACATGGAGTTATGCCATTTTTCTCAAGGAATTTATGGAGAGTTTTGTTAGTGTACTCAGAACCACGGTCCATTTGGATGACCAGAACATTGGACTGAAACTGGTTTTTAATGAAAGCTAGTATAGTAGTAAAGACATCGAGAATAGAGTCCTCGCGACGGTCGTGTAATGGGTAAACCCAACGGAATTTTGTTTTTTCATCAGTGAATGAGATAAAATAGGATGGTGCATTCTTTGGTAGGTTGTGAACGGGACCAAATATGTCCGTATGTAGGTATTGAAAAGGTTCATATGAATTTTGGTATTTTAGCCGTGATCCTTTGATATGTCTGTGTTTAGTGCTTTTACCGATTAAGCAATCGGGACATTGATAATCAGTAGCGCTAGACCAATCAACATCTGATTCATTAAAATACGTAATAGTGTTCTTTTTAAGTGAATATCTAATCGTCTGGGCATTGGCATGTGCAAGCATCCGATGAATGAAAGGATAAGGATATTTGTGTGTTCTCTCACTTGTGTGAACATTATTGATTGTGGGTATGGAGATATTCGATGGAAGCAAATATTTTTTAGATACCCAGTAAAAGTCGCCATATTTTACGATAGGTGCAAGTACAGTGCCGTCAGCTCGTTCTAAGACGTTTTTGGTAAAGCATGCTGTAATATCTATTGCAGCTAGTTCATTTAAACTGAGTAAGTCATAGGCGATGTTCGGAGTGTGCAATACCTTTATTGATGTTTTGGTGTCGTCCTGGAAGTGAAATTGGAGATCACCAACAGCGTTAATCGGAATATTTTTTTTTTGAGCATCAACTACGTTTATGTCAGGATTAGGTGAGGCTGAGTGTATGTGATGGGCGGATCTTATGAGAGTTCGCGATGCTCCTGAATCAAGAAGAAGGTGTCCAGGAAGTTCATCATCATAATGATTCGTATGATTTACGGTAGATTCAGTAAGTTTCTGGCCTAAGGTGAAGGTCGTGCTTATTGTTCAATTGAATCGGTTCGGTAGTTGATCCACTGATGGAATCGTTGTCAGTACCGGGAGAGTTAATAGATGTGAATACGTTATGAGCCCTGGCTGTTCTTGATTTCGAATTATTTGTTTTTTGGGAACTTCGAGTTATAGCTTTGGGTTTGGTCGTATTCATATAGGTTCGAGAATCATTTCTCTCATCACTCGGATTTCTTCTGTAAGTAGGTTTGCTGAGTCTCGATTCCTGTTGTTCTTCATAAATAGCATGGATGTCTAAAAATAGTTCAGCAACTGTCGTATTTAGATATCGATGACGTGTGTAGCGTAAAAATTTGTATTCGCCAGATAGGCCTCTCATGATTAGTTGGCATGCTACTTTGTTATTGATGTGAATGCCATTGTTATTTAGTCTGTCAATAATGTTTGTGACTTTTGTTTCAAATTCATCTGCAGGCGTAGTGCCATTATATTGCAAATTTGCGAGTGTCACGATGTCATTTGCCTCTTGATTATCAGATTGCGTTTTTTCAATGCTTTTCGAAAGAATTCTCATGATATCCGTATAATCAATAGATAAGATGTCTTTGACCCAGGTGGGTAGGAACTGAGATGGAGCGAATAATTGAAAAGTGTGACATAAGAAGGTGAGTTCATTATCAGTCATCTGACGTACGGCTTTTCCGGTTGTTGTCGGAATAATATCACCGAGATTTGAATTTTGCAAAAATTTGATGTAAGTTTTAACCCAATTTAGGAAGTCATTAGGTGAGGTTAAGATTGGTGGTGGTCTGACATAATTATTAGTGAGTGTCATATTAGACTTCGCTGAGGATGAATCAGTAAATGAATTTTCGGACTCGGGTGATGGAGTGTTCCGATTTGTCCCACCAGATGGTAAATATTGTGTAAACTGTGATTGTGACTTAGATGGAACATACATGGGTGTCATTTGATAATGTGGATACGGCATCAAAGATGGGTGCCCGTATACTTGCCAACCAGCAATATTGGCTTGTTGGGGAGTCATCATGCTCTGCTGTGGGTGCGGCCCATCTTGTGGCAATGGTACTTGATCAGCTGGAGGAGAGGCATGATGGTGGTTCTCTGGAACAGCAGACGAGGGAGGTGTCGTTGGCTGTTGAGAATGAGCCTTAGTGGAAGCCTTCTCAAATTCCTGAATTTTGGAAGCTGAAATGTCTAACGGATCTTGATTTGTGTGGACTTCTGTAGAAGTAACCGAAGCACAGGCGCTACCATGAGAATGTGGTGAATTTTGAGACGATTGATGGGATTCCATTGTTGATAAAGGCAATATAATTAGGTACATAGAATATACTAGAAGTTCTCCTCGAGGATATAGGAATCCAATAAATGGAACTCGTAATTCTACATAATTCTGTATATGCTTTTATTGTCATTTTATATGTTGTAATTCATTATCCTATTACATTATCAATCCTTGCATTTCAGCTTCCACTTATTTCGATGACAGCTTCTCATAACTTATGTCATCTTCTAACACCGTATATGATAATGTACTAGTAGTATGACTACTAGTTGATAGACGATAGTTGATTTTCATTCCAACACCTAATTATATTGCCTTTATCAACAATGGAATCCCATCATTTGTCTCAAAATTCACCAATATCTCACTCAGTTTTCATTCTAACACAAAGTCACCAATTCCAACTATTTCGATTTTTCTTTGTTGTGAATAAAGCACTATAAAATAAACTTACAGTTCGTCTATTTCTATTAAAATATTGCCATCTTAGTATAGTGGTTAGTACACATCGTTGTGGCCGATGAAACCCTGGTTCGATTCTAGGAGATGGCAAACTTACTTTTTTTTTACTTCATATTATTTGATTTGATAAATGCCATCAAATATAACAGCATGTTTATGCAGACACAAAGGTGACTTTCATTTATAGCTCTGCACATTCATTTGTAACTGAACGTTCAATCATTTAACATCAAATGCGATATGATCAGTTTAATAATTGATAATGCTCGAACATAACACGGATCAGATAAAATAATATTATAGTAATTTAACATAGTTTAATATAAAAATAAGTAATAAAAATAATAATACTAATAATAATAATAGTAATGATAATAGTAATAAAAGAAAATAAAGAGAAATTGCATTTCGTTAATAATAATAGTGTAGACTTACCATTTTTTCCAGTAATTCAAATCCTTCACATCTTATTATTATCTCCTTTTTTTATATTTTTTTATGTTTCATATGCTTTTCGCAATTTGTTGCACTAAAGGGAATTATTTTTGTGTATGACGAGTAATGATTGCATCTTCATTTCTTTTCCTGATGTTTCTTTCCTATTCTTCAGCCCAAAGAAAAAATTGAAGGTTTTCTTTTTATTCTTAAGTTTCATGTATTTTTCCTCTACTACTCTTCTTGTTAAGTATTCCTTTTTAAACTTCGAACTAGAACATGAATCTATTTATTTTTTCTTTCTACCTCCGGTTTGCCTTGGTAAACTTTTCTGAGCTGGTTTTAGGATTTGGAAAGAACATAATAAACTTTCATCAACACTCATCATTGCACCTGCGTTATCAAACTCGCCACAGTAATTTGGAGCACTGAAAAGTGTCACCAACTGTCTTTTACTAAAGAATTCATAGCCGTCTTCTACGACTTGATGGGCTCTGCAAATCAACTCCATATCTTGTTTCTGTAAAAATCTGTTTACCACATCAGGACCAAAAGTGAAAGAAACACCTCTATCATTTTCACTCCAACCTACGATATCTTTATCTGGATCTGACCACAATAAATCACACAATAAACCAACATCGGGAATATCTGTTGGTCTCATCACCCTTCTGATTTGTTCCATACTATTCAAATCCGGTGAGAGACCACCATGCATACAGAAAATTTTCTCATCAATAATAGCAGCAATTGGTAAACAATTGAAGCAGTCTGTGAAAGTTTTCCAAAGTTTGATATTATAACGCCTCTTACATTCATCATAAAACCCGTAGATCCTATTAATGGAAGCACATTCATGATTTCCTCTTAAAATGAAGAAATTTTCAGGATACTTGATTTTGTAAGCTAATAATAGACAAATCGTTTCTAAGGATTGTTTACCACGGTCAACGTAATCACCCAAAAATAGATAATTAGACTCTGGGGGAAATCCACCATATTCGAAAAGACGTAGCAAATCGTAATATTGACCATGAATGTCACCACATATCTAAATAAAAAAGAATAATAAAATAATATGTTAGTAAATGAACATGTCACTAATTCTGGCAAATTCCGTTGATTTCCAAAGTAAAAGTTACTGGAGCTAATTGCTCTCTTTTCCCTCCAATGCTTTCTGCAGATCCACATTTCCCGGCTTTTGTCCGCCTTTTCTTTCGGCTCAAAAAAATATTTCATCCTCTTCATAACGAAAAAAAGTCCTCTTTTAGTGTGAGCAAGGGGGATTTTTTTAGTTACGGGAGGCGCCCGACGGATGATGATACAAAATATAAGGAAATCTTGCTAAAAAAACGTCTAATAAGCTGGTAGGATGATGCGCAAAACACACATCATTATCCGAGCTATCTGGACATATGTGCAGGCTAATATTAAAGGCTTGGTAGATTCTTTGTATCCAACGGCGATAGCTGCCAAAACTGTCTTACTAGCACTTCAGGAGTAGAAGTCCTAAAAACTTGTAGCTTTAGGTATTCTATCTCCTCCTTGCCAAGTTCGATATTAACATACTTTAATTGGAGCTTCTAACTCTAGTAAAATTGGTTGCTTTATGAATATAGATCTGGCTTTTGAACATAAGTATCTGATTTCGTTTTCTTCTAGATCAACTTGTTGACCTGGCTTAGATCCTCTTACTTCCAACAATCTATCGATGATATTATCAACGTCAACTGGTTGTGAGTCCATTTCTTTAATCTAAGTGTATATTGTGGTAGTATGCTTTTCCTCTCCCCAGTTACTCGTTCGTTCACCTCTTGCTTTTTTTCAGTTGTGGTGTTAACTTGTGTTACGTTGTTTTTTTCTTCTTCTTTTCTACTTTTGATTTTTTTTTCCCTCTGTTGTTCCTTGAGACGAACGCTAAAAGAAAAAAGCAAGAGCAAGAAAAAAAAATGGGGGAAGAGTGAGTAAGCAATGGCTGCTATCTATATAAGGGGTAAATTGGTTAGTTTTCTACCTATCATCCCTATGCAGCTTGGAGGAGTGCTGTTGAATATGGTGTGTAAGTGGAGAAACGAATTATGATGAGTCTCTTCATAACAGATAGTATAGAGATTAGATAATAATCGAAAACTAATACATCTAGTCTCTCACTGCCATGAGCCAGTAAGTAACTTATAATATATCTGCTATCCAGCTTAAATTAGATTGGATATATACAATCACAAATATCCTATCAGTTATCTGCTCAACTGACTAATTAACGGCTGAAGTTTTGGATGCACATTTGTGGTTTCACCATTGCCTTCATATATAAACAACTGTGCGTGTTGGTGAAGTATCTCTACTTCCAAAACCTTGCAATATAAGTAAAATGTTTACTAATGGGGAGGAATATCAGCCTTTTGCAGTAGCAATAAAATACTGCAATCGTAACCGTGGTTTGGAAAAAGTAAGTTTACCTATGATTTGACATGAAACGATTTTCCGAACATTTGATGCTTCCTTGTTTCATCACGCATTCGAACCAATACTACTTAATATTAGAGTGACTAGTTATTATTTTAAATTAAGATTTTGAGTTTTGTAGTGCCCTCTTGGACCTGCGGTAAAAATGCGCATTTTTTCACATTCTACGACTTTCTACCCAAAAGAATTTGGCTAAGTGTAGTAGATGTTAAAATAGGTGCGGGCGATTCGCTGGTTACGTTGTTCGGCGTTCGAAACTGACCGGCGGGAGTAAATGAAATACACTATGATGAATGACATTAGCGTGAACAATCTCTGATACAAAATCGAAAGGTTTTAGGATTAGAAAAACTTATGTTGCCTTCCTTCTGAATTAATATTTTTTGTTCTTGTTACTCAAAGATGCATTGTCTGGTAGTGTAGAACATAGTCTGGGTCCATTATTGTTATCGATGTTCTGCATACCTAACTTAGTTTGTTTTTTTTTCTTTTTTCTTGCTATGTTCAAGCTATTACCGGATTAGAAAATTGAAATTAGGTGCTGAAAAATTGCCGCTTTAATGCATGGAATATATATCTCTTCTTAGTCTTGCGTTGCCCTTGCGCTACCCCTACACACTCATAGTGCAAGCACAGTAAAGCGCCTCGAAAGTGTTTGCACAATATACAACATACTGAAAACAAATTGCAACTGCAATTTCAAGTAATCTGGCCCCACTTAGTTTGCTCTTTTAACTTTTTTTTGTTTTTTTTTCTCACTTTGTTTGATTGAGCTTAGGTAATATAAGATAATAAGTTTGACTATCCTAGTACTAAATACAGGTTAACATCTCGCTGACTTAACGCCGCGACCATTTCTAATCACATATTTTCAACTTTGATATATTGTATTGACGTTACTAACATCACTTCTCATTCAAGATTTCCTTTTGGGTTATGCTCATCGTTGTCTAAGTGTATTTGTTTAGTTTTCAGTTCTTTCACTAATACAAGAAACATTACTGCGCACAGTAATATAACCAGGTAAAAACGTCAATACCTAATAATGACCGTATTGCAACCACCATCTAGCGTTTGTTATCCGCTCAACCTCCCTATTGTGCCAAATCCAAATCTAGATGAAGCAACAAGAAAGAAGCTTACGTTAGAATGCAGAACTGGTGCCGCAGTAGAACTAGCTCGCTCAGGCGTTTTTGTTCATGGTGGTCTCACCTTACCTTTGAATTTGGCCATCATAAACTCCTTACAATTACAGAAAGAGCTGATACTGTATTTTGGGAAGCAGAAACATAGAAATGCAGATTTTAAAACGTTAGCTGATTGGATAAGCCCTGAAATATTCTTTCTTGATTTAATTTCGAGAACATGGCAAAGAATAATCACTACTGTAGATACTACTTCAGAAAATGAGTTGAACAACGACTGCCACTTCAAAGAGAGGTTGCTTCATTCGATGTGCTTTACAGAATCTAGTATATATATCTTTGGAGGTCTAATAGTTTCACCTCAAAATGGCTATGAGCTGATAGCAACAAATGAGTTATGGAAATTGGATCTAAAAACAAAGTGTTGGACTTTGGTAAGTGAGAACCCTCAAATAACAAGACGGTTTAATCATAGCATGCACATCTTAAATGGAAATAATGAAAAGCAAGATACGAAACTAATTATAGTAGGTGGTTTAGATAATATGGATATGTCTGTCAAAAAAATTGATATATTCAATTTACGTACGAATTCATGGGAATCGGAATCAAAATCGGACGAAAAACCAGATTCAAAACAATCATCGAAGATATTGGTTAATATTGATGGAATGCCAATTACTTTATCTCATGATTCCAACTTTTCAGTCCTTATTGAGAATAATGAAGCGGAAATTCCCACCCTGGCGTTATATTGCCCTCAACACGATCCAAACACTTCTAGAAGGGGAACCGACGACAACATCTTTTTCAATTACACTCATAATTTGGATGATCAATCAAAACTACAAAAACAACAACATCATCATCATCATCATCATCACGGTGATCTCAAGTTCTTAGAAAGTGATGATGCAGATTACAATACAGTCAAGACACTTATGTCGCCCATCGTGATCTTGCCGCTACTTGGAAACTCTCAGGGTGCTAGGATGACATCAAATTCTACACAAAACAACAAAGAAAACTCTGTTCTACAGGTGCCCTTTCATTTACAATATCCCTCGGGTAATTACTTCAATTATAATATCGTTGTAACAGGATTCTATCCAGATCCGCGACCTTCCAATTTGCATTGTTTCGTTTATAATATCGCTAGTGGCAAATGGATAAGAGTAAACATTGTATGCACCGGATGTAGTGCGGGCATGCATAGATTTTGGAAACTTCTAATCTGGAAATCTCATCATCAAGCCTTATTGCTTGGTACTAAGTCAGATGATTTTTATTCACCCAGTGTTCAAAAATTCGATTACATTTTAGCATTTTCTTTACCAATGCTTAACGGTTACAATAAATTAGTGAACACAAAACATAACGGGGCTAGTAATGGCATTCCCAACCATAACTCAAAGTTGAATTTAAATCTATATAATCATCTTCCATGCTCTAATTTACCATCAATTGAGCAGAAAAACCCATACGCTATAACACAAGGATATTCCTCAGATGACTCAAGGCTTCCGGGCTTGACCTCAAGCACGACCTCACAATTTGAAAATTACTCAAGATACATTACTATCCCATTAGAAATGGAATCGACCAGCTCTATATTTCCGCCATATGCTATGGTTTTAGGTAAAGATGCTTTAGAGATATTTGGTAAGACGTTATCCGATTTCGAATTTATCACTGCTGATGGTGATTCAATCGGTGTACCAGTATATTTGTTAAGGAAAAGATGGGGAAGATACTTTGACTCGCTTTTATCCAACGGTTATGCAAATACATCGTTTAATTATGAATTTAATGGTGACCCTTCTAATATCATAAGCTTTCCACCTCACACTACCTCAAAGACTGCCAAGCATGGCAACTCGAGCCGATCGTCTAACGGATCCTTAGAAAAATACTTTTCAAAGAGTGTTAATAACAAATCAAATAGCAACACAAGTCTTAAAAAACCACATAGTGTTGACTTTGCTTCATCAACATCATCGCCCAAGCAGCGTGCCCTTTCGCATAGTAAATTATCCCCCTCAGAACCAACTTTCTTTACGGATGATAGGGAGAATCGATCAAACACTTTGAAACATGATGAAACTGTCGACGTTAGTCTGCAAGAAACCAGTGCATCTAATAAAAAGCCAATATCCACCACTTGTTCTTCTACTGGTATGGTATTTAGAGTTCCATTCCAGGATACAAGAAATTCGAAATTAGGGCTTTCTGAACAGTCTGGCATCTCTGTTCGAGCAAGCTCTGCTTCACCTCCTCCAGTGTACGGGAAATCTACAAACAATGATAATGAAAGCAATCGCACTCTCTCCAGTACACCTCCATTTTTCCAGGGAGCCTCCAT
Organism: Saccharomyces jurei; assembly: GCA_900290405.1. Taxonomy (NCBI): domain Eukaryota; kingdom Fungi; phylum Ascomycota; class Saccharomycetes; order Saccharomycetales; family Saccharomycetaceae; genus Saccharomyces; species Saccharomyces jurei. Next base: position 433,660 of record LT986468.1, on the reverse strand, counting down.
TGTAGGTGCTACAAGGAATAATTCGGTAGACGACAACTTTTCATCGATTCGGCGTGCCTCACATCCTCTTCAATCTCACATCATAGCCAAATCTTCTCCGAATAGTATATCAAGAGCTGGTTCCGCGGAACAAGCTTCATCACGTAGGAAATCATCCGCTTTACGGTTTATAGCTAGTCCGCATCAGTCGAGGCAAACTTCGTTTGCTTCTATCACTAGTACCGCCTCCGTTGTCAGTTCGACATCAGGAAGGAGGCGAAACTCGAACCAGATTTCTCATTTAGGAGGATCTTCAAGCTCTCCAAGCTCGCCTATTTTACCAGTATTGAATATCCCATTGCCACCACAGGAAAAGATTCCGTTAGAACCACTACCGCCAGTGCCAAAAGCGCCTTCAAGAAGGAGTAGTTCTCTGGCAGATTACCTTCAGTTTGGTAGAGATAGCCCGATGACGTCAAGAAGGTCTTCTCACTCAACCAGAAAAACAAGTTCTTCAGATGCGAGACGCATTTCTAACTCTTCTTTACTAAGAAATGCTCTAGATTCCCAATTATTGAATAATAGTTGTGGCAGTAATATTCCTTATGAAGCAAGTGTCCAAGACTATGGCATGAGTAACGGGACAGGTGAAGTAGAAGATGAAGATAATGAGGACTATAGCTGTGTTTCACCTTCAAATATAAAACCGATATTTTCTACTATTAATGCAATTAATATAAATGGCAATTTTAAAGAAGGCGAGTTCTTTTCTTCAAAATCATATATTAATAGTGAGAAAGGTAGAAGACTCTCTTATATTTCGAACCCTGAAAGTGTAGAAAGTACAAACTCGAACAACAACGCAATTATCGAACTTGAGCCCTTATTAACACCAAGATCATTGTATATGCCTTGGTCTACTGCCTCTGTAAGAGCTTTTGCTGAGTTCTTTTACACCGCACAAATTAACGGTAAGTGGCTATTGGCACCTGTGACTTTGGACCTTCTTGTTATGGCCAAAATATACGAAATTCCAATTTTATACGAGCTGATAACAGAAGTACTGTATAAAATAATCAGCAAAAAGGAAGAGAGTCTTTCAGTTACTTGCCAGGCAATCTTGAATTTGCTTCAGCAAAAGGTTTCAAGATACTGCAATGAAAATGAAGGCAAGATAAAGAAAACATTATACTCCAGCGACTTATATCAGGACACCCTAGAGATAAAACGTTCTCTAGCAAATATAGATAACGGATACATTGATTTGTATCTTTTACGGAACACTTCTATGGCACAATCCATACACTACACAGACGACAGCAATGGGGACACTGAGACAGATATACCTCACACGAGAGTTTCTAGCATGGGATCACTTACTAATAGGGCTGTTCCCACTGTTTTCGCTGGTGGCCCCAGAAACAGCCATAATTCGATCGGGTCAATCGCGTTCCCAGTAAGTACGAGTGTTCAAAATTCTCACCGCTCTGTGTCTTTATTTAGCCCTGTAGTGAAGAAGAAATCCAGCTTAAGTAGGGAAACAGATCCACTTAATATTTGTAATCGAATAGTTGATGATCTCGAAACCCCCAATTCTCAACACAATATCAGCAGTAATTCAGCAGAAGCCTCTAACGATAAAGAGGAACAAAATGAACAAGCTACGCTTCAGGATATGTCGAACTTAGATAAAGGCAAGGTAGAAACATCACAGGGGAGGAAGTATGACTGTACAGAAGACTTGGACAGTGTTGCTGATCCCTTGACGAACAAAGAAACCCAAAACATTGCGAAATCATCCAATCTAAATACAGACTTGTTTACTCATGATTGTTTTGATAGTGACTCAGGTTCCTCCTTTCACTCTGATTCAGATGATCTTGACTCACAGCTAGGTATTTTGCCTTTCACAAAAATGAATAAAAAACTACAAGAACAGACGTCTCAAGAATTCGATGATTCTATCGATCCTCTTTATAAAATTGGATCCAGCACTCCATGTTCTTCAAGATTTCATGGGTCATTTTCCAAGTATATCAAGCCTAGTTCGCAAAGGGAAGATGGCTCGGAGTATGTTAACATCTCTAGCCTGGAAAATATGGTCTCGCCCAATGCACTACCCCCTGTAGACTATGTCATGAAGTCTATTTATAGGACTTCTGTTTTGGTCAACGACAATAACCTGATGACACGCACGAAAGAAGCAATTGAAATATCTAAAATTTTGAAAAGGTTGAAAAGGAAGGTATTGCAAGATATTTCACAAATGGATGATGAAATGAGGGAGGCTGGTAAACCAACTTTTGCATGTGGATCTTCTTCCCCAACGTTGATTAGGCAACATTCTGATATCGCAACACCTTTGAAACAGCAAACAAATACAAGGCCAGCCTTGAAAGTGGCATCCAGTTCGCCAATTTCAGAGGGATTTAGGAAATCGTCAGGTAAATTTACACAGGTACCATCCAGTCAGATCTCACCTAGAACATCAGTTACTGATTTTACTGCGTCTCAACAACGTAGACAGCACACAAATAAAAGGTTCAGTACTCAGACGACGCATTCTACATCGTCTCTATTCATGAGTCCCGCTTTTATGCCACCTGCAGTGACTACTGGGCACGACGAGAGCGAAGGACATAAAGAGGACGCATTTGCGGGTACAAACAAAACAACTGAAAAAGATGAGGCAACTTCAAAAGAGAACGATAATAATGCTTCATTTTCTTTCTTCGGTAAACGGAAGTAGATATATAAAATAACATCCAGAGTAGCAAAGCAGAAACCAAAAAATGAAAATCAAAACAAGGGATTATATAGAACTTTACTGAGCATTTGGTTGAAGCAATTCTACAGGTTTTAGTTGTAAATTTTTTATAGATATTAAAACTCCAAGTAGGCAAGAGATGTAGAAAGGGCTTTTTAGAAATAATTTGTTTGTATCAATCATGCGCTACACTACGCCTGGCCTCAGCACCAACTGAGGCAGTTGCGATTATCGTCCTCATGATTAAGTATTAGTCTTGATACAAGGTATTCGTAAAGTTTCAAGATACAGCCTCAGTTATTAATAGTTAAAGCACCGCTATAAAGGTGGTGAAAAAGGCCACGGCACAATCCACATCGACCCAGAACATCTTCCACAAACACTTGCGAAAAATGGCTTGGATAACTAGAGTTATTTTAAAACACAGATGTTACACATGAACTATAACCTATCCTCATCGACTGTAATAGTTGATGAGGGTTTATAAGTTAAGACCACAAGATAAAACTGTTAAAAAAGACACAGGGAAGTAGAGCTTTTTTCGCGAAAGTCTGAATAGCTGTTGTTTATATACGTACGAAAAGGAAAAAAGTGAGAACGTATTCTTGTTCTGTTTACGAAGCGTCGTAAGATACGACTAAATCATTGCATGAGCATCACAAAGACGAAAGGCGTGCTTTGTATACCGAGAATTAACGAAAAAGTATGTATGCGCAAAAATTCTTACTGAAAAATATACCATATAATCATATTATTAAAATACACAATTATAAAAGACAGAGCCTCTCTTAAAAAACATAAATGTCACCTTGTTCAGTGAGCGTTTGGTTTATATTATTTTTTCTTCACACTTACAATGCTTTCTTTGCAGCAGCGGCTGGAGAAACTTTGTTATCCCTGTTGAATCTTGGTCTTTGTGGAGGAGCTCTGTTCTTTCTGTCCTCTCTGGATCTAACCCTAACGATTCTGGCGTGAATAGCACAAGAAACACAGTAGTGCAACTTATTATAGGTTTTTGGTAGAGCGTATTCGGGGTAGACGGAGGCTTCGGACAAGTCTCTGACAGCAGCAGCTTCAACAATGTTTCTGATAGCCATTCTCTTGATTGCCTTATCCTTTGGAATAGACTTGGAACAGTTAACACATCTCACTGGTTTGACGTGACCTCTACCCTTCTTGTTTCTACCGTTGGAAGCTCTCTTTTTTGGCATCTAAAATCATGTATCAATCCAATAAAAATTTGAAGTTAGTAAAAAGAGAAATGTTGAAAAGTGCTGAAAAAAGCACTGGATTAGCAGAGAAGTCTATGGATTTTTTTTCTATAAGTTTTTACTGATATTCACCGCTTCAGCCGTTACTGTCATTCTTGTTTTTGAAGTCACAGGATTATTGTCTCAACGACAACGATTGACAGTCTTCGTTTTACACTATAGTGCGTTTTAACACTCTTTAAATAAACTTCGAGACCACTGTCAACTTCGGCTGGATTTGGCTGTGGTGGTCACATTCTCCTATAGTTTTATCCTTATTTGGCTCCTTCTTGGCTTTATTCGCATTCATAACATACTGTTCTTGCTTGATTATGTATATTTGGTAGTTCCAGAAGTGAATTAAGATATACGCAGAAGTTACAGTTTAAGGGAAATATCACTATACAACTAATAAATTACACAGTAATGTTACCATAGATTCAGATCGTTATTTCCCAGTGGAGAGCGAAAGCTGTCAATACTCTTTTGAAATTTCAAGCAAATGGCGAGAGTGAGATGCCATGGTGCAAAGAAACCTACAAAGAAAAATACGGTAAAAAAATGCGCGATATTCCTAATCTAAAAATAAAACAGTTTTAAGAAAGAGGGTGTATGGATTTACATGGTGTACGGAATGTATTATAATCGTCCACATAATGCATTTTTTCATTTTACTCGAGGAATACAGAAAAGGCGCGGCTGCCACCTTAGTCCTCGAAAATAAAATCTTTAAAGGAAGGATCCGGATGTCTACGCAAGTAGCCAGAAGCAAAAGTGGACAACTACCTGGTTTGTATTTCTGCTATCGGCCATTCATCAAATCAACACTTGAAAGTATAGCTATTAAACTCAGTAGAAATAGAAAGAGGGACGTTTAAGCTATACCCGTCCTTTACTCTCTTTTCTCAGTATTTAATTCTAATAATATTTCTCATGCCTCTTATATCCCTGTTTCCATTCCGGGAAAGTAAGAAGCCGTAATGTTGCGCTGCTAGCAACCTACGGGGTTACTATATACATAATACTTGCTAATACCTCCGCGCTCGTAATAAGCCAAGCCATTTGGTACGGAACATTTTCTCTATAACTATTGCTGCCCTATGCAGGTAAACTCGATCTAACATGCATAGCCGCCCGGCGTTAATCGCTTATCGCTCAATTGGGTGCTGTGTTCTGATAGTTACGGTGCGACACTTCGAAAATGAAACAAAAAAACTCAGCAGATAACCCACGGAAAGGTGGCTTTTACCGTTCCGAGGGCTTTTACCGAGATCGTTGCCCGGGAGGGCTACAGTGGGACGATGTAGGATATATATAGAAAGTTGGATAAGGCGAGTGAGAACCATGGGCAGCATGGGTGAGTTTTGACTTAGACGATGACACTTTGAATTGTCTTTGTATATTAGAGCTGGTCGACTTTATAAACTATCCAAGTTAAAGTGAAATATCACAATAATATAATCAGACAGCATGTCTTTATACCCTTTGCAAAGATTCGAGTCAAATGACACGGTATTTAGCTACAATTTGAACTCAAAGACTGAGCTGCTTAACGAGAGTCGTAATAATGATAAACAACACTTTACACTTCAACTCATACCAAATGCCAATGCCAATGCCAAAGAAATTGACAATAACAATGTAGAAATTATCAACGATCTAACAGGCAATACTATTGTAGACGGGTCGGCAATCACAAAAACGACATTAAATCACGTTGAAAGAAGGCTTTCAATATCAGATTATCGTACAGAGAACGGTAACTACTACGAGTACGAGTTTTTTGGTAAATCTGAATTTAACGAGCCGTTATTTAATAACAACGTCGTGGAGAATGATGAAGATGACATCGAATTCGATAATAACGAAAGTGATATATTGATGATTAGTGATGATGATTTAGAGCTGAATGAAAGATTTTCCATTCCTAAGCAGCAGCCTTTTGACGGGTTAAACCGGATTTCTACTACTAATACCTTGAAAAACCTGGAAATCCATGAGTTTATAATAGATCCAGTTAATAATAATGATGATGAGCTCGAGGATTCTTTTACGACGGTGCCACAGTCTAAAAAAAAAGTCAAGGATTATTTCAAACTAAACATATTTGGTAGCAATAGTAATAATAACAATAATAACCTTGGTTCCGAACTTTTATCAAACGACGTCTCCTCCTCTCAGAAAATGTTCAAAAATAGATTCTTCAGAAGCAGGAAAAGTACTCTCACTAAGGCACACTCTTTAGAGCAAGAAAATGAGGTACTTATAAATTCAACTTTCGATGCTTCTTCCAATGGTGATAGCGATGGAAGTGATCACGCAATCATAAACCCGTTAAAGTTGGTAGGCAATAATAAGGATGTCTTTGTTCAAAGCACTGCTAAGACGACGAATCCTTTTAAGTCAAGTAACAACTTCCAGATGGCAGAGCCCGTCTCAAAATCAGACTCCAGTTCGAAAAAAGACTTATTGTCCATCATCTCAGGTTCGTCCTCTTCCTCCTCCCCTTCGGCACCATCACCTTCAATATCTTCTTCCTTCTCTTCCCATAGTTTAGTGACGAAGAAGAAGACAAGCAGCATGCAAAAGACACGTGGAAGGAAGCCTTCTTTAATTCCAGACGCCTCCAAGCAATTTGGTTGTGAGTTTTGTGATAGAAGATTTAAAAGGCAAGAGCATTTAAAGAGGCACGTTAGATCCTTGCATATGTGCGAAAAACCTTTTACTTGTCACATCTGCAATAAGAACTTCAGCAGAAGCGATAATTTGAATCAACACGTTAAAACACACTCCTCTTTATAATATACTCAAGATAAGAAAAACCCAAATTGAAAAGTTTAATGACACTTCCCAGTAATGATTTTGAAACGAAAAGACACTTCTTGGTGTGAGAAGTGACACTCAAACAAAGTTTTCCAGGCGCAAGTTCACTTCTCTCGCCACCCTTCATTAATAATATAGAATGAAAGTATTATAAATTTATAGATATTATGCTACACTAAAAAGATCTACATCGTATACTATTTTGAGCCTGTTGACGTTGTTCATCATGACTAGTAAATCATATGCTTTAAAATTTACTTTGAAAGCATACAAATACATACATAGGTATTAACATGAGCGTATAATCAATGCTTCCTGGTGCTCATCTTATTGGCGTTGTAAAATGATCGATAATTCTACTCAATATATCTTCATGGTTGTACACTCCTTCTTTTTTCTTCATTTAGCTCCGCAACTGTCAACGATCGCGATCTTTCATGGGTCATTTGTCTTCCACCGTTATTTTCCGGACCTTTATTATCACTATAGAGGATATTCCTGGTATGTTCATCTTCGCTAACATTAGTAGTAGTAGCAATATTTGTGTCCTTTCGTCCTCTTACTCTATTTGAGGGTATAGATCTTCTTCTGCCTGCATTTGTGGAGCTTAAAGCGTCCTTCAACAAGTCTCTTGAATAAAGAACCTTACTAATGTTTTCGTTCTTTTCATGACTATTATTACCGTAAAATCCAACAATATCTATCAAGTCAGAAGTTTCCGTCGTGGCCTTTTTTTGATCCAGGTGCTTTGGCAATACTAATGGCCCAGAGTTATTTATTGGTTGAGTACGACTTGAAGTTCGATTCAGTCTCATTCCATGTACGTTGTGTGGGGTGATCGTAGTCTCACTATCATGAACGCTTCCATTAGAATATACGCCGTTAGCTGACATTTTGCATGAGCTATTGGGTAGTTCACTAGGTCTTGTAGAATTGTATCTCCTCCGATGACCCGCACCCCCGACATTCAAAATTAGCGCCTCTTCATCCTCTGATGAAGAAGATGATGAAGATGTTGCAGAAGGCAGCTTGGAACTTACCAATTCCCTAGGTTTAGCATGTCTATATGGTTGCATATCCAGAAACGGTCTTATCTGGTCTTCATTAGGTAAATCTCTTAACAATACCCCACTTCCATTTTCTGAATCAACACCAAACTCAAACGGTAAAGATTCTGTTTCTGAGTAGCCATTGGTATAGTTGTTAGAACTATTCCGAGATGGATTTCCAGACGTGCATGAAGATGAAGTAGATGATAATTCTGAATCAGATTCGGAACCAGAACTTGGAACAGATGACTGGCTACTACTATCTTCATCATCTCCATTAAAGTGACTGAAAAAATTACCCCTACGTACTTCGAAGGTTTGAGACTTATTCTTGGATTGCTTCATCCTTTCATATAACGATTTTATAGGAGAATTTTTGCAGGAGGCCTTATTGTTGGTATTAGTATCTTTCCTCGTAGAATTTTCTTTAGTGAGTGCTTTGCTCGTATTTCTTAAAAGAAGCTTTTTCGAATGGTCAACGTTAACATTTTTTTCAGGTGTCGACTTTTCCAAATCGTTGGGAACTTTTCGTTCGGCCAATTGGGTGGTCGTGGTCTTGGAGAAGTTATCTGGTATTTTTGGCAAGTTCTGGTTACGCGAGTTCATTCTACTACCCCTTGAAGATGGTCTACCGGAATTGAATGACATTAGATGAGAAGAAGAATTTCTTACGAGGCTATTGTGGCTTTTATCATATCTGCTCACTGCATGAAAAGATGTCTTTTGTTGTGGCAAAACAGGGCGTATTGGGCTTGGTTGATTGTACAATCCGCCAAGCACCGGGGACCGGCCAAGTCTTGTAGATGATGGCGCAGATGGAAGATTTGGGGTAGATGAAATAGAATCACCTGTTTCTGGAGGGCTTATTCCCATTTTAGCCATTGCAAAGTTATCTATGTAGAAACTATCCAACGATGCAAAGGAAGAGTTGATAGGTAAATTAACCATATTGCTGGCTTCACGTTTATCATCAAATTTGTTTAATTCTCTTTCTAGTTCTTTTTTAGTTAAATGTCCATTATTTTTACTGTCATTGTAATTATCACCGTTATCGGCATCATCATTAATGTCGCCGTCAGCGTTTGAGCAACCATCATTGACACCCAATTCCTTAATGTTTGATAATACTGAGCCCTCGCTTACAATAACGTTAGCGCTACCCCTACTCCTAACACTTTCCGTCGGCTGAAGGTAATTATGTGAGGTATCTGATGAATTTTTCAATGGAATGCTCTTTAATACCGATTCTTTGATTTTTTTCCCCACACCAGAGACAGCATTTTTCAGTTCACGTTTTGAGATAGAAATAGGTTCAAATTGATCAGTTTGATTACATTGAAAGCGCAACTTTTGCTCAAGAGTGGAAGATAGCAACTTTTCGTTATCTTGCGGTATATGGTCGAAATCCCATGAAACAAAAGGATGCTTCTTAATTTCTGGTATAGTCATTCTTTTTTGAGGATTTTTTTCTAACAGTTTTAATAAAAGATCTTTTGCCATTTCGTATTCTTCTTCACAAGATATCTTAGATACACTGTTGGACTTTACTTCTTTGTATCTCGGAAATTTTAAAGGGTCGTTGACAATCTTTTCAAATAGTTTCAGTTCAAAATCAGAAAAAAAAGGTAGCATTCCAAAGAGAAGACAATACAAGGTCACACCCACAGCCCAAATATCTATCATGAATGAGATGCAAGAGCCACGAAATAGATTTTCTTTCGTTAGGTTATACTTAATAAATGCATCCTCACCTAAGCACATTTCGGGGGCAAAAAATGCAGGTGTACCTACTGTTTTGGCTAATTCCAGTTCATCTAAGGATTCGCTACTATTAGAACTATTTGTACTACTGGCAGCTAATGAAACTCCGAAATCCGAGATTTTAACAGTGCCATCTCCAGATATTAATAAGTTGGCGGGTTTGATGTCTCGATGTATTATGCCTTGATAGTGTAAATATTCTAAACCGAGAACCACGCCTCTCAGTATCTCTCGCGTTTCTTGGAAACTTAGTAAGGACGGACCTTTAGCATCTGATTCCAAACAATTCGGTGGACACCACTTGACCTCACCTCTTGAACAATACTCTAGAACCAAGTATATCTTCCTTGATTTTAAATCATCTAGAACTTCTATCAGTTGTACGACGTGTTTATGATGGCACTTTTTCATAATGGCAATTTCTCGTTTTATTTTATCGTTTTCAGATATTTTACTCGACTTAATAAACCTAAAAAACTTTCTCTGTTTTTTTTCATGTCTATCCACGATTTTAATTGCTACTAATTGTTTACTCAGTATATCTCGTGCTAATTTTACTTTCCCATGTTGTCCGTGGCCTAACTCTTTGATAATCTCGTAAGTATTTAAAACTTTTCTCTTTGAAACAGGGTCGTATGTTAAGGAAATCCTATTCGTTTCCTTTACTTTATTCTTTGAGCATTCACTTGAATATGATGAAGAGGCGGTCGAGATTTTAGCCAGTGAGCTACTTATATGCTGTTGATGTTGTGGATGGTTCAATTGTCTTACTCTTTGACGCTCCAATAGCATGTTTAGCGAGTCTACGGATGAAGAAGCTATTGACGCAGTGTCCCCTACATCTTCATATATACCTGCTAAATTAATAGTATTGGTCTTAGTCGGACTTCGTGGGGATGCGTTGCTACGAGTACCTGATTTTTCCAATTCTCGTTGTAAATCTGAAGGCACATCGAGCTCTTCGACGTTAACTTTTTGGTCGTCAGTGTCCATTTTCAAAACTCCTTATTAATATGCTTTCTTTTGTTTTATCTTATTCTATAATTACAAATTCTTACTGACAAAAAACCCAAATAAAAAAAAAGAAAACTAATACTGTGTCTTAAAACATCAATTACTTTCCAAAAGAGGAAGACTTCAGGTAACGAGATATGTGTCACTTGATTTTACCTGATACAACTCAAAAAAAATAAAAAGCAAACAAATGTATTAACTAAGAGCCTTTGAAATTATGGATAGAAGGATGACAACCCTCTAAATGAAGAATATGTAGCCAATTTAGCGACGAAGCCTTATTTGATTAAAATCCGTTACTTGAACTGATTCCATGCACTGGTATTTAACCACCTGTGGAAGGTCTTGGACGATTATTAGACTTTCCTAGTTAAATGCTTAATCTTCACCCTCAATTTGATCACTTGTGCAAAAAAGAGGAATACGTTAACTTTTTATGCTCAGCTATAGAAAAGAATTAACGAAGAAAACAAGTCGCTGTTAAAGTCAAATCACTCAGCGATAACTTTTTAACCCAGTAAAACTCCATTTGGTTGTTCTCAACAGCTGCTGAGAAATACAAAGTTTGTTCATACTTTCTGTCTTCCCTGAAAAGAACAGAAAAAAAATAGTTGCAGTTAATCGCTTGGTACGTGTTGATCGCTTTTGTGACCGTGTTATGTAATGTGCACATAACCTCTGATTATGAACCATGATTAAGCAACTCACGGCATTCTTATACACTATATAATTGAAGGTTTCTGGTATCTGGTCATGAGGATAGGACAGGCTCTTTATTGTGTTCCCAGTTTTGGGACGGAGGGAAACGAATGTTTTCGAAGCAGCTCCTCAGGATCTGTATTTGAGTAATTCTCTTGTTCCTTGCGGTATCGTTCGTAGTTTAGTTGATCCGCTTTCTTTCTTAGTATTCTGCTTTCAAACATAATTTTTGTCAGTTCGTACTTTCGGTTTTTCTTTTGCAATTCTGTAATACTATCAAGTATTTTGCTATACTGTTTCTGTGTTTCCAGCAAGACCTCTGCTTCGTTCTGAGTGTCCGGAGAGATATCACCAGATTCTGTTGTAACTGGATCTGGGGTTTTAGAGTCGTTCTTCTGCTGCTTTTCTTTCTTAGAGAATATTTTAGTAACCCAACCATCCCAGGACCCTAATTGGTTTTGAGCTGATGCCAGTCTATCCATTTTCCCCTTCACTAGTTTCAACTGAACTAAAGCCTCATTATACTCAGTACTATAGACGGGAATGACAAATTGGGGGTTATCTTGCAAATGTATATCACATGTGTAGAGCCAATCTGGACCAGATGCGTTGTAAAGGACTGTTGTGGATGGTTTACTGCAGATCACGCATGGTTGCATGTCCTTGAGAGCGACTCTTCTGGCAATGTATTCGTTGATCATTGCGCCCATATTATATCGTGTCACTTCTGCTCTGTATTTTCCTCCTAGGTTCTTTGATTGGGATAGCTGTTATGTTCTGCGTATGGTTTTTCAAGAAAAAGAAGGAAGGCTACTCTGGAATGACTGGACTATCGATCATAAATTTCACCGTACCAAAAAAGTCCTACACATATGGATGTCGTGAAAAGCCTAAGAGATTGTTTTAACATTCTATGTAATAGTGCATTTTATTAACATCCAACCTTTAAATAATAAGCCTAAAAAACTCAGTATATAGAAAAATGAACTGCTTATATCTATAGTCTCCTCTGCGCTCTATCCCAAGCAGAACGGGTCTTCTTAGCACCACGCCTGGAAGTACTATCTTCTAACTTTCTCTTTGAACTAAATATACCAAAATCTTCACCTCCAATAACATTCATCCTTGCATTTCTTTCTCTTTGCTTTTGCTTCCTCTTTTCGGCCTTATTTGTAATATTCAACCGGGTGAAGTTATCTTCTTCGAATGAGGTGACTCTAAGTTCCTTTTCTGTGTCTCTGGAAGATTTAATACCACCTCTCCCATGGTTCACAATGTCAGCACCAATAGACGCACCCCAATCTGGTTGGTCTGATGACTCTCTGATGTACTCTTCCATGGCTTGCATACGCGATTTATTACTACGATCTTTGTGTTCTCTGGCATCAAATCTGTCTTCGAAATGCATTTGTTGTGGTGGCAGAACAGCAGTTATTTTTGGTGGTCTATATACACCCGATTCATTTTCTTCATTTTCCTCATTTCCTTCTGCAGACGCTCCTTCGACCCTATGTGATGATATTTTATTCTTGTTGATAATGCCAGACGTGTTTGGTCTATATGCCATTTCTTCGTCACTCGAGTCATCTTCTTCGCTATCCTCGTCATCGTCGCCGTGTGTCAACAAGGTGGATCTTTCCAGTGCACGTTCCTCAGCATCCTTATATTCCTTTTCCATTTTTACATAAGCTCTAGTTAACTTGTCTAATTGATAAGATAGTTTTTTTTCTAAAGGTTTGACACCACGTTCTAGAACTACACGGTGTTGGATAGAACGTTCACGTGCATTTGTCGCGCATGGATCTTTGCATTTTTCATCTAGTCTATTACCTATGAGCATCATCAGCGAATTTAGGTACCCCAGCATACTTCCATTCTTTAGAGATAGCAGTGATACTTTCTCAGTGGGCTTTTTGGTGTCGGAAAATAGATGCTTATGTAGTTCGTTACTTTCAGAAATCTCATCAATCTTAGAATTACTATACAGTCCTGATAACCTCTCCAAAGATTCTGATGTGGCGGCGAGCGAGCCATTGATATCCTTTAATAATGCATTAAGTTCGGACATCCCTGAATTTTGTGTTCAAGTCGATATTTTTGGTTTCTTCACCTCTTTAAGTTTTCTAGAAGACGAATTATAGAGCTCATCGATTTCTTTTCTTTGGCCTTACAGGAAAGGCGTGAAAAATTTTATATCGTCGGCAACGGTCCTAATAATGGCCTAATGAAAAATTTTCTGGACAGCGATGAGATGCGCTTTTAAGAGAATTGAGTAGGTTAGATAATGGTTGGAGAAGAAATTTCTTTCCTTATCTGGCGTGTTATTTTTCTACCAATCGTTAGTTTCATACCTCTAGTGATATATTCAACGAAACAATGCCTCAAAACGATTATATTGAGCGTCACATTAAACAACATGGTAAGAGGTTAGATCATGAAGAAAGGAAACGTAAGAGAGAGGCAAGAGAGTCCCATAAGATCTCTGAGCGAGCTCAGAAGTTAACTGGTTGGAAGGGTAAGCAATTTGCTAAGAAGAGATATGCTGAAAAGGTATCGATGAGGAAGAAAATTAAGGCACATGAACAATCTAAGGTTAAAGGTTCCTCTAAACCATTGGATAGCGATGGCGATGCTTTGCCAACATATCTATTGGACAGAGAACAAAGTAATACAGCTAAAGCCATTTCTTCATCGATTAAACAAAAGAGGTTGGAGAAGGCTGATAAATTTTCAGTTCCGCTACCAAAAGTTCGTGGTATAAGTGAAGAAGAAATGTTCAAGGTCATTAAAACAGGTAAATCCAGATCCAAATCATGGAAGAGAATGATAACGAAACACACTTTTGTCGGTGAAGGCTTCACAAGAAGGCCAGTTAAAATGGAAAGAATCATTAGGCCAAGTGCGTTGAGACAAAAAAAGGCTAACGTTACTCATCCAGAATTAGGTGTCACCGTCTTCTTACCGATTTTAGCTGTTAAGAAAAATCCACAATCTCCGATGTACACCCAGTTGGGTGTTTTGACTAAAGGTACCATTATTGAAGTTAACGTTTCAGAATTGGGAATGGTTACTGCTGGTGGTAAAGTTGTTTGGGGTAAATACGCTCAGGTTACGAATGAACCAGACAGAGACGGATGTGTCAATGCGGTTTTGCTTGTATGAGTAAGAATTGTTCCGTTTCTTTTTCTTTTTATCTCAGTGGTTCAAATTAGGTTTACTATTAATTTAATAATATAAGATACATCTACAAGCACAAAAAACAGATATAAAACTATATGCACGTCGGTTTCTGTTTTGGTTTCTCTTTTTACTTCTCGTTATTCTCTGTATAATATAATAAATCCGAAATATACTACCTGCCTTTTCTTGACTTTGCGAATATCAAAAGTGCTCTACGTGTAGATGTTAGGTGGAATGGGAATAATTGCGACACACAGTCAGTTTGTGTGTGTGTTTCGTGAAAGCTGCACTGACTGTGGTACTGGTTCCGAGCTAAATACGCTGTATTATGACGCAAGTTGTTCTAAAAATAAAAGAATACTTGTAAAAAGCACGTACATTATATGTATATAGAATAAAAAACACATTAATAAAAATCTAAAAGAGGATATAAAAATTAAGAGGTGTAAGACAAAAAAGAGTTTTGGTATCATACTTCTTTTGGGTAAAAAACCTCATTGTGGCGAGCTTATAAAATATTGCGTAATCATCAAAAAAAGCGCTTCTCTTTTTTCTCCATTTTCCTTGTTGTGTGTCTGCTGTGTTGATGTGAATACAAAGACATTTAACGATTCTATGAGCAACTCAAATAGAAATATAAAAAATGTATCTCCTATTTGCTGTTATTGGCTGATATTAAAAACAAGATAATTGAAACAGAGAAAATGTGGAGAAAATGAAAATCGTAATGAAAAAAAAATGGTGTAGATATGATCATTCTTGGCCAAAACCTATAGTTTCTTCCACGGCCAGTGTTAACTTCTGTTTCATGCTGTCATAATCAACGTATTGTGGCAAATCAACTCTGTTAAAACATGTGTGGGATTTTGGCAATTGTTGTATTTCACCAGCCTTTTCAATAGTGAATCTCCTTGGACCATCGGAGCCTTGTAAATCTTTAAACCCATTAACAGGTATACGAGAAGTACCGGTCGTGAACTGTAATAAACGGGCTCTCTGTTCATTGTCCCATTCACTGACACATTTCCAGAACCATTGAATAACTTCATCTGACTCTTGATAGCCACGATAATCAGTGTGTTTTTTCCAGTCCTCAATATCAATTTCTGCAATACCACCAATCAACAATTCTAATTCACGTTCGTCAAACACTGTCACTAAGTCTTCAGGGATCAGCTCGTTGAAACCATCCATAAAAGCTTTAAATTGTTCCTGAACTCTATCAACAATTCTCCATTGAGTATATAATTCGACATATTCTTTTTTGTTACCATCAGTAACTTCAATATTTCTCCCATCAGGCTTCAAGTCAACTGTTACGACTTCACCAAACCTTTCATCATCGGCACTAAATGTGAGATCTAATACGCCGTCTATACTATTTTCAAGCATCCAGTTTAAGGAATTATACACCTCAGCATCAACACCCTCCATATCTTGCAATACAACTTTTTTACGTAGCATCATTTTGTAAAGCGCACCAACAAAGAACGCATCCAGAAATCTTCTATGGAAAACACCGAGACCCACAACTCTACCAATAAACTTGAAATAGTTCAAATGCTCAGGGTTAATACCACTATTAGGATTTATTTGAATCGTATAGTTATCATACGCGGAATATTCGAACAAACAATAGAATGGATTGAACATCTCGTGTGATAATAAAAAGAAGAATTCTCTGGAAACACCACCATAATCTAAACCTTCTTCACCGTCAAACTTGATCATCAACCTTTTCTTCAGATCTTCTGGAGTTTGTCTCATGATTTCTTGATAAGCATCCTCAAAAATGTTCTTTCTGCGTACTTTGATATGACATTGTCCCGGTAGTATTCTAAGAGCGGGTTGGGACCGGAAATAAATAACTTTACGTCTAAAATCACGTTTATATTGGGGAACATTTTGGTCCAATGATGATGGTAGCCTTGGGTCGTCCCAAGTCGTCGTTTTTGTATTGTGGTCAACGAAATATACACGGGCGGTATTGGTCAATCTCATTTCCCATCCAGAAGGTAAGGGACCTAGTTGAGATACTGGTTGCTGTTGAATGGTAGTGTTTGTAGGCCCATAGGTACGTATGTATTGCTGTCTTCTCGGGTCTACCCAAGTAGTTGTCCTTGTATTATGGTCGACAAAATAAGCTCTACCTTCTGGAGTGAACCGTTGTTCCCAACCTGAGGGTAATTCACCTAACCCTGATGTGGTGCCACCTGTGGCCGCAAACGCTGCGGCTGCCGCACCGTTAACTGGAGGTATATTGGAACTACCCCCTACTTGAACCGTTATAGAGGAATTATCCGATGATCCACCAGGCAGAGTTCTTCCTCTATGCTGCCTCCTTTCTAATTCAGTGTTTGCATTTAATTGATTACCACGCTCGGCTTCTGTTTGATCTAGGGTTGGACGCTTCCAAGTGGTGGTTCTTGTGTTATGATCGACGTAATACGTACGACCAAAATTGTCGGTTCTTCTTTCCCAACCAGGTGGCAAACGGCCGTACTGGTCTTCAAAAGAAGAGTATTGTCTCGTAGCACTAGATGCAGAGTTCGTAGAACGGTGACTGTTAGTTGCAGTATTAGTTGCGGCAGTAGTGCCACTTTGTAGGGTTGTTTCTACTGCTTGCGCGGTACCCCTGGGAGGATGGGATGATGAATGATTACGGGTGGAGGATGATGTATGACCATTAGCTCGAGTTGTAGAACTTGTACCTGTACTAGAAGATGCCGCATGGCCAGAAGGAGCTTGAGAACGCGGACTTGGAGGCTGCTTCGACAAAACAACAATCAGTCTGCCACTAACAGCCATTCCGTCGTTAGATTTTTTTAAATCACGGGTGATAGTTTCTTCACGAGATCTACCACTTGACGTAGCGGTATCCTCATCCAAATGGCCTAAAACGTCGCCTATACGAACGTTAACGACACCGAGAAAACCTTGATCCTTCTTTTTGAATTTTTTTTGGTCAAATACTTGAATGGTCAAAATAGAGTTTTCATTAATGTCGTCGAACTTAAAAGTCTCGTTCCAGTATGGGTTCAGCGTTTTCTTCGCTGCAGAGGTGGATTTAGTCTGGTAACCATCAATGGTTAAGACAGCAAAAGGATCCGGAGAACGGAATACGTCCCTCTTGTATAATGACTCTGCAGCCACTAACTTGACAGATATCGATGAAGGCATTTTATTATTATTTTTTCTTGTTTCTTTCCTCTTTGTTAATGGTACTCAAGCTAACGAAGGAAAGGGAATAAGAAAAAAGGGGGGAATAATGTGCTAATTTATCGAACTAAAAAGACACTAAGAGAAGCTGTGACTTGGGAAAGTGAAAGTCGGGTGATTGTATTAGGAAGTTCCAACAAACAGGTACTTACACACAAAAACAAGCAACTATTTCCTGCTGTTTTATTTGCTACGCACTCACTCTTCAAAAGGAGAACTGAACTGAAGAAATCTTGACTCACTTGCAAAATATGCTTCACGAATTATAATAACAAGTCTAAAATTGTACAAATGAATTGACAACACTTATTATCTTAAATCGTTCTATTTAACGAGAAAAACTGACTCTTGTAGCTCTAACGAAGAAATGGAAAACAACCTCAAATACAACAAAGTCCTTTTATCAATTAGCAGATGCGATATTCGAATACCCTAAAAATGGTTAAACCTGTGTTTTTAAATGGTTGAGATGGAAGGACTTGTACCAGTAAGAAGTATTTGTATTCACCATGAAGATCACTACAATTGGGTCTTTACCAAAAATTTCCGCTAAATTTTTGCTTTTTTCCCCTTTTCCGGTTTATATCATTACATACGTGTTGCATATATGATCACGCTTTTATCATGTGACTGAGAGGCTGATCTGCGCCAGCAATTATTTTAACTCATAAATGTAAACAAACCAGCAGTTAGTTATCCAAAACAAATAAACATTGAAAAGTAAACAATATAGAGGATAAAGACATTGACAGTCAAAAGTTTGCTGTCTTCCATGAATTCTATTATGTTTATTGATGTGTGATGCAATGCTGGTAGATTGCTGATCATGGCTGGTCAACTTAATGGGGCTGGGTTCATGAATGTCTTGTAGTCATAACGACATTAGTGGAATGGGGGTATTCTACTAGTTTACTTAAATAATCGTGTTAGCCTTGGCAGTATATAAGAAGCTAGGTATCTTGCTTTAAAGGCTCACTTTGCTTTCATCTTTTCAACTTCCTTGCATGATTTTCTACTTTAGCCATTGTTGGGTAAGGAAATTGATTGGAGATTTGGTAGTAAGAAAAAACGTACTAATACTATGCAAGACACCAAATATTACGAACCAAGCAATATTTTTCGTCAGCCGGCTATTAATATAAAGAAAAGATCAAACAAAAAGAGAGTTCTACAATCGATGACAACTTTGTCCACGTATAAAAAAACGTGGCAGAATAATACTTCAAAAATGAACTCACCGATCTTGCGAAAGGCATCAGACAATTTCAATGACTTCTACACAACTAGGAAACTAAAATCAGATTATTGGAGGTTGTATGGTGTTGATGAAACTGAGTTATCTATACCTTCAGACATTTCCCTTTTGGATAATATACTTTTAGTGTCTACTATGAACAACAAGGACAACTTGAAACTTTTTGAAATCTCTAGTAAGAAAAAGCTAAAGGAACTACAGACGATAACGGTTCCTGGTAAACCTATTACTTGTATCTGTTTATTGCCAATGGTAGACTATCCACCACAAATATTTGCCAACTCTCAAATAAATGCTCATCATAACCAATTAATTTTGACAGGCCATCAAGACGGTATAGTCAATCTGATATCTACTTCAACATATAAGGGGTGTGCCAAAATAATAAAACGGTTCAACCATAACAAATTTCTAAAATCTACTGTGTCATCATCAAGTCCGATTCTGGAATTATCGCCAAAGACAGCGCCAATTTTAAAGGTTTCACCATGGAATAGGACTGGTTTTGTTTCCCTTTTAAACAACTCTCTCTTCATATACGATTTGAAATCGAAGCCGGACTCCATGAGAACGCCTATTTTTTTGCAATCATATCCTGGTATCAATTCCTTTTCTGTCAATGAATTTAATGATCCTTTTTTATTGGCTTTAGTTGGCTCACAGTTTGGGCCGAATGGAATCTCACTACTTGATCTGAGGACCAATTTATACATTCCAGATATTATAAATAATAGCTTGTGTGGACAAATTGAAAAAGATCATTTGCACAGAAGGAATACGAGCTTGGATTGTGTATGGATAAATAGCCATCATGTTGCCCAAGGCTTGAACGATAAGATTCAGATTTGGGATATTCAATCTTGCAATGGTAAACCAGTTTGCGAATTAGATGCTAAGAAAGGGTACGTTGAAAGACTAAAATATAATAAAGAAACAAGCTCATTATACAGCAGTGATGACCAAGGCTTTGTGATTTGTTGGGATTTACAGAATCTAGAAAACATGAAGTGCGGTGAGTTAGTCCATGGGTTCAATTCAATCAGCTTAGATGATACACATGAATCACTGTCAACCAGGCAGATTTTTCAATGTGGTAATATTATTGTAAGTGGTGCTGATAATAGGAAAACTTGTTTGAAGAACAATGAAACTGCGGTCAAGGGAATAGGATGTGGATTTTTATTCCTTGATATAGCTATTGATGGAAGTTTGGTAACTCTTGACAATTTTTGTGAACTGGGATTACATCAAGTTTGTCAAGTTCAATACAACGCCAACACCGGTAAACTAATGAGCAATGATACCAGCAAGGATGCGATCTCCGGTACTTCTATGTTAATATTGTCTAATGAAAGTGACCACAGTATAACAGATAATTCTGATGACATGTTCTCAACTTCAGGTAATTGGGATTGCTCTTCAGCAAACACTATTAGTGAAGGTAGAATGAATGGTGACCAAGAGGGTGGTATCCTTTCGAAAAGGATGTATTCTGTGAATGATACGCATTTGAGTGGATCTACCATCGACACTACTGTTTTTTAGTATTAAGTGTTTTCAGTTATAAATACAGGGTATTTTTGCCAAGTAGGAAGAATGTTTGTTTACAGTTTTTTTATAGTATATTGTTGTTCAGGATACTCTATACTTAATGACAGTTTTTCTCAGTTGGGAGGAAACACATTAAATCGAAAGTAAAATCAATTTATACGCCCGGTTAGCGCATTTTTCTTGGTATCGCAATGTTTTGTGCTCTTCATTCGCTAATCTAGCTATGCCTTTCGTACTTTTCAATTCTCTTTTGCCTATCTTATATACGTCAAGGTAAAGTGTGTAATGGTATGATAATTTGAGATTAAGTTTTTCTCTGTCATTTTGCATTTTTTTATATCTTGGTTTTAGAATCGTGTTTGAAACATACTTGAGAGTATATATTGAAATACATACGAAAAAAAAGCTTGTATATAAAGCCTCAACACTTCAGTATATTAGAAGTTACCAACAATTCATCATAAATTATACATTATTTTTGATATTATTAAAAAATGCAATACTAGTATTTAAAGGATAGATAAAGTATATTAAGAAACATAATGAAGTTTAAAATATGTGGGCAAAGTGATCTTTTGATAAAGGAATATACAGAAGGAGAACGGGTAAATGTTGTTAAAAATGTCTCATTTTTCTTCTTTTCCTATTTATTTGTCCTCTCCTGAGTTCGATTGCTTTCGATGACAAATGAAGGGTAGTTAATAACAGAGAGAAATAAAAATAATACAATATTGTAAAGTCGTGAATTGAAAAGAGTGGAAGAAGAAAACAGCTAATCAAAGAAAAAGAAAAAAAGGAAAAGGAAAGGGCTAAATGTTACTTTATCAACAGTAACAAAAACAGCAGCAACAACATTTATAGAGTCTGGAACAAAATGTATCATTTTCGTCTTCAGAGTAAGTATTATTCTCCTGTTCGCAACTTCGTTGATTTTGGTAACTGGTATTCTTATTTGCAAGACTTGAGTAATGGTTGAATAAGTTAGGTTCATTATTACTTCTTTTAGGGTTAGGTTTGGAACTTGAATATGGTACAAATGGTGAATTTTGAGTATGGTCGATAGAATCATACGTCTGGCTCTGACTTTTTATCGGCCGTTGGAGATTTGAATGTGTTTCAGAAATATATTTACTATTGGGTTCGATTTTCTTCAAAATTTGTTGTTGTTTAGTAGAACTCTGTGGGTTGGAAGAAATTCTAGATTTCGAATTATCCTTATTGCTATAACTATTTTGAGCTTGCTGCTTGGGTGTTGGCACCGGTGTTGTATTTCGTGTCTTTGAATTCATATTAGTATTGTTTCTGGTGGTATTACCATTAACTCTTGGATTTGGATTTCCGTACCCGTGCAAGTTAGCTCTCCTGTTAATCTTGATATTCCAACCTTTACCACCGTTCAATTCCATCCAGTCATAGTGACCATCATCTTGTAAACTATTCAACCTCAAAGCATCATCCATTAATGATATTAAGTAGTCATAATCTGGATCTTCCTCAAATTTCAAAGAACGTGCATATTTTAAATATGTTGCAAACTGGTACGGAATAGCATTATTCAATAAAAGGTCATCAGGATTCAATTTCTGTTTGGTCATACCAATCTTTTCATACTTCAGTTTGTTATTTGGCGCTTTCAAACCTTGCCAGGGCAAGGATCCCCTCAAAAAATAAAAAAAAACATGTCCCAAGGATTCTAAATCATCCCTACGTGACTGCTCCCTCCCAAAATGAGTATTGATAGACATATATCTGGCGGTACCACTCAGTGATTTTCGCTCCCGGTAAGGTATATGTTGTTTTGTTCTTGGATCTCTATACTGTTTGGCCATACCGAAGTCAACCATGTAGATTAAGTTGGGATCACTATTAGAAGAAGAAGCACATGATTTGATGACTTTTCCCTCAGGTGAAATTCTTTGATACTGGGAAATCAAGAAGTTATCGGGTTTGATATCACGATAGATTAGATCGTGGTCATGAATAGCTCTAACTCTATCGATCATCTGCTTGGCCACCATACACGTTGTTTTCACTGAAAACTTTCTGCCACACCATTCAAAGAGATCTTCCAGAGAGGGCCCCAGTAAATCTATAATCAAAATATTATGCATACCTTCTTGGCCAAAATAATAAGCATGCGGAATTCCGACACAGCCGTTCAGAATCCTGTAAGCCCTAAATTCGTCTCGCAACTGAGGTGCATCGGAATGTCGCGGTTCAAATTTGATTGCAACAGGTTCGTTCGCCATTATTATACTAGAATCTCTCTTGCTGCCAGTCTGTGCTTGACCAGAATGAAGAATGTTCTCCCCCTCAAAAATAACTCCAAAAGACCCTTCACCAATCTTGGGACCTACAGCATAATGAATACCTACAATGTGTTGTGAAGATCGTTGGGACATCTTTTTCTAATTATCCTATTGAACTTTTTTCTTCAGAATGAGATACCACTTTTAACTAGTGGATCGTAGCACGTATACCCTTGAGTAGCAGACAATTCTTGCAAAACGGGATTTTCTTTCTTTTTTAAAAACAGCAAATAATACTTGTACTAATATCGTACGAATGCTATCTCTTTATTACTCTCTGAATTGCCTCACTTTTATTACCCACAGTATGTTTAAAATTTTACTCTCAATAATGGTATTATCTATGACACAAAAGGAAAAGTAACGTTGTTTTGTCACACCCGACGACAAGATGGATTTTCGAAAAAAAAAAACAACAGCTATACCACACTACATAAACCAAATCTAGCTGGCATTTTGAAATAGGAGATCAAGGCGATAGTAAAGTGGGCGCTAATCATTATTTAACCGTTGATCTGGATTTTTTGTAAACGAGGTAGTATACACACTAGCAACAATGAGTAACGATGATGGAGAAACTTTTGCCACGGAGCAAACTACTCAACAAGTTTTTCAGAAGTTAGGTAGTAACATGGAAAACAGAGTTTGTTTTGATTGTGGGAACAAGAATCCCACCTGGACTTCAGTACCATTTGGTGTGATGCTGTGCATTCAATGTTCTGCTGTGCATAGAAATATGGGTGTTCACATCACTTTTGTAAAGTCTTCTACATTAGATAAGTGGACAATCAATAATCTAAGAAGATTTAAGTTGGGGGGGAATCATAAGGCTCGTGATTTTTTCCTAAAGAACAATGGGAAACAGCTATTAAACACCGCGAATGTTGATGCCAAAGCCAAATATACGAGTCCTGTGGCCAAGAAATATAAGATGCACCTTGACAAGAGGGTTCAAAAAGATATAGAGTTATATCCATCAGAATTGGTCTTGAACAGTCAAGATTCTGCAGACTCACCGTTAGATACCGATTCTGATGCTTCGAGGTCGAATTCCAAAGAAAATAGTGTCGATGACTTCTTTTCTAATTGGCAAAAACCAAACTCGAATTCCAATTCTAGCTCCAAGATCAATGTTAGTACAGGTTCTCAGGCCTCCAGCATTAACACTTCAACTAACATCCCTAAAACCACGGCTACTAAGGCAAGAAGCTCCATCTTAACGGCAAGCAGAAAGAAACCGGTATTAAACGCGCAAGATAAAAAGAAACACTCAATTCTATCATCATCAAGAAAGCCCACTAGATTAACCGCCAAGAAATTAGATAAGTCACAAGCAGAAGACTTATTCGACCAATTTGAGAAAGATGCTCAACAAGAAAAGGAGGACGAGTTCGCTAATACATCTTCTAGCACCAAAATGAGACAAAATGATTACGATTCCCAATTTATGAACAACAGCAAAGGCAGCAATAATAACAGTATAGATGATACTAATACACAACCCGATGAGTTCAGTGATTTTTTGAATGATACTTCGAGCAACTTCGATTCGAATATAAATGAACAAAAAGATACTTTAACACCAAAATTTGCCAAATTGGGATTCGGTATGACCATGAATGATGCCAACGATTTAGCTAAAAAACAAAAGGAATCTCAAAAAATAGCCCAGGGACCAAAATATACGGGAAGAATTGCGGAAAGATACGGCACTCAAAAGGCTATATCATCCGATCAGCTTTTTGGTCGCGGTTCATTCGATGAAGTCGCAAATAGGGAAGCCCATGATAAGTTGAAAACCTTTGACAATGCTACATCAATTTCCTCGTCCTCGTATTTTGGAGAAGGTAAAGAAGTAGACGAATTTGGCAACCCTATCAACAGTAGTGAAAGCGGAATGGCGAACTTCGATGGGCGTGACTCAAATAGTGGTTTCATTGATTTCAACGCTACTGCGGATGATGAACTACAAATGCTGAGAGACGTTGTGGAACAAGGTGCTGAAAAACTTGGTAGTTATTTAAGAGATTACTTAAGAAAATGAGTTGGGGGATTTTCTTACACCAAGTATATATATATTTTTTCATTGTTATTTAGTATCATTTTAAATTTGTAACGAATATTTTTATGGTACGTAGAAACGGTTATACATGCATCGTACGTGCTTTTAGTCCTGTACTCTATTCCTTCTCATCTTAACCAAGAGGTACTCGGTATGGAGAGTTCTGTGATAATATGAAGCGGTTGAAAATGCAAATGCGGTAAATTTCTTGGCATTTATTTCACCGTTCTCTATTGGAGAAGTTAGATTGCTTTGGAAAGATTTCCTCTATTCGCTTCATCGTCAGTATAATAAAAATAAAAGACTTGTGTCCAAAAGAGTCCATTAGTAGTACATATCTTGATGGCTTCTGCTCTTCTTCGCTTCTTCTCTCTGTTGTACCTTGATCCTGGTAGTCCAGCGTGATGGATGCATGTTAATATCTGTTATTTATATACAAGCTCCTTTTTTGGTCCAAGGTTTGAAAGAAGACAAGCTGACAATACATAAGTATATTTCTGCCTCTATATGAACCGACTTCAGCTCTACCCTTCGTAAGATTTTCGTACATGCACATCCAAAAGCCTCCCCGTGATTAATTAAACGCCTGCTACCCTAAGAGAGCCGAAAATGAGTAAACGAAATAGATTAAAGGTCGAGATAGTAACATATTTGCCAGTTATTCCTTTGCACAAAAAAGAATAGCATATAAAAAGAGTTAAAAAGTATGGTCTTCCAGTTTCCTCGTGGAGGTTGGGAACGGAAAGCATAAAAAGGCTAGTAGAATACTTGGTAAAAGACAAAAGGGAAGAAAAGGGCAAAACACACATACACATACATATATATTTTAGAATACAGCTATATCCTCAGTCTTCCCGATTATCTGTAAAACCAACCTAAAACCAAGATAAGGAGCGCAACCAATATGAATATTCCCATACTGGACGATTCATTTTCTGCAGGCAGATTTGCGGCCTCCTTTATTTGGTTTTTTGGTGCCGAAGTGCTATTAAAAGCTTGCTTTTCACTTTCATGGGCAACGGTTTCTTGAATGATAGGTGAGACCTCTTCTTTCTTTATTTGGACAGGAGGTTCAGTTTCCTGTTCGGCAGGAACTTCACTTTCATTTACCACTGGAGGAACTTCTTCTGGCTCACTGTCTTGGGCTACTGATTTAACAGCTTCTTTGTTATCCTCCTGTATATTCTGGCTCTGTGGTGCACTTACATCTGGACTTATCAAGTATTTGACCTTTATCTTTTTGGAAATAGCCTGTTGCTTGAACTCGGCTTCCAAGTCAGACCAAACATCTGCAACTGCCTTGCCATTGAGGTCATAAGGAGAAGGCAACGTGATAACTAGGAATTTGTCACGGCACTTAAAGTCTGAGGCAGGTTCTTCAGTCAATCCTAGAAAGATGACCTGAACCTGAACTGTCTCACCAGGGGCAACAACTGCCGCATTTGGTCTTACGCAGTAAAACTTTGGGGCTGTGGTCTTGACTTTGAATGCAATGGTCTGGTCTGAATTGTTGGAAATACTAGCATACTCCGTCGATTGCTCCGTCAATGGAGACTTATAAACCAACACGTCAGGGGAAATTTCAACAGCAGACATACTTGAGTTCGCTAAGATTGGAGAATACCCTTCTACTACCCCATTAACTCAGAATGTGCACCAAATCACACCACACAATAAACAATGCACTTTGCTACTTAAACTGAGTCTATTCATTCACCTTGCGAAAACAACAAGCGAAAAAAAAAAGCGAGGGCAAAGAGTAAGATCACCACACACGTTTTGGGGATCGTAGTGCTTATCTGTATGTCGACTATTACTGTAAGGAGTAACAGATAGTTAAAGGCAGCGTCTGCAAATTAACCAACAGAAAGAAAGTGTGAAGCATATGGTAGCTAATATTAAGTCAGGTGTGTTGACACTTTTACACACGGCGTGCGGTGCTGGTATCCTTGCCATGCCGTATGCGTTCAAGCCTTTTGGATTAGTCCCCGGAGTGATGATGATCGTGATATGTGGAGCGTGTGCTATGCAAAGTCTGTTCATACAGGCCCGTGTGGCCAAGTATGTGCCACAAGGGGGAGCTTCCTTTAATGCGTTGACACGATTAATCAATCCGAATTTGAGCATTGTGTTCGACCTGGCGATCGCAGTTAAGTGCTTCGGTGTAGGTGTCTCTTATATGATTGTAGTTGGGGACTTGATGCCCCAAATCATTTCAGTGTGGACCAAAAATGCGTGGCTGTTGAGCAGAAACGTGCAAATTTCACTGATTATGCTTTTTTTTGTAACTCCACTGTGTTTTCTGAAGAAGCTGAATTCCTTGAGGTACGCTTCCATGATAGCGATCTCTTCTGTAGCATACTTATGTGCTTTGGTGTTGGTGCACTACATTGCTCCCTCAGAGGAGATTTTACGTTTGAAGGGCCAGATCTCCTACTTCTTCCCACCACAATCACACGATTTGAACGTACTGAACACTCTACCAATTTTCGTTTTCGCCTATACATGCCATCATAACATGTTCTCGATAATTAACGAGCAGAAGTCAAGCCGGTTCGAGCATGTAATGAAAATTCCGTTGATAGCCATATCTTTGGCCCTAATCTTGTATATCGCGATCGGATGTACTGGATATCTGACATTCGGTGACAACATCATTGGGAACATTATCATGCTATACCCACAGACTGTCTCGAGCACCGTTGGCAGAATAGCGATCGTGTTGCTGGTGATGCTGGCCTTCCCACTACAATGTCATCCTGCAAGAGCCTCCATCCACCAGATTTTGCAACACCTTGAGAAGGAAAACATCACTACAAGCGCCACATCGATGCCCGGACCCACTTTTGCTAACGAAAACTCGCCGTTGATCGGCGACAGTGGCCTCGACATTAACGAAGTTATTGAGGAAGAATCAATATATCAACCCAAGGAAGCTTCTTTAAAAGGCAAGAGCTTTATTTTCATAACCTGTGGCATCTTAATCGCATCATATCTCGTTGCTATATCAGTTTCCTCTTTGGCCCGCGTGCTGGCCATCGTAGGAGCCACAGGCTCTACTTCTATTTCTTTTATTCTGCCCGGGCTTTTCGGCTACAAACTAATAGGTACGGAGCACAATACAGTCATGCCATTCACCACAAGACTTTTCAAGTACACAGGTCTTGCATTATTTATCTGGGGGCTAGTAATTATGATTACTTGTCTTACTGCAGCTTTGAAGCTCAACTAATCCAGGCAAGATTACAATCATTAGTTTCTGCTATGTTCTGTTTTCTCCCATTTCATACTTACATAGACCCTTGAACCTATATACCCGCTTAACAAGCTATTATTAACCTAGCACCTGCATTAATTCGCAAATTCTTAATCGCGTTTTACATTCCCAACGCGTTTACTATATTTACACAACCAACAAACTCTCGGAGTCGGGCTTTTGCTCTACATAAAAATCATAAAAAATTCAGCGATTGCTGAAATATGCAAAGAACATTGGAGCACCAATAAATCCTTGAGCCTCGTTTTCTTTGAGGTATCATTGTCCAACATTTCAGCATTCTTTTGTTCAGCAAATTTGCTAAAAGGAACAGGCTTTTTACTTACTATAGCCAGATTAATAGTTTGAAAATAACATTAGATATTGTAGATCAACGCCATTTTTTCGTAAGCACAGAAGATTACGTTTTTGAAGCATGTCGTTGTCATCCAAGATAAAACCCGTCCCTCGCAAAATTTCACGTATGGCCACCGATCATTCCTTTAAAGTGAAAAACTTTTACGGTGATCCTTTCGCTATATCGTCAATTTCCCTAGCGATCGTGTCGTGGGTCATCGCCATTGGAGGCTCCATCTCGTCTGCATCCACAAAGGAGTCTTTCCCACGTTTTACTTGGTGGGGCATAGTATACCAATTTCTAATAATATGTTCCCTGATGTTATTTTACTGCTTTGATTTAGTTGATCATTACAGAATCTTCATTACCACATCTATTGCTGTGGCATTTGTGTATAACACCAACAGTGCGACTAACTTAGTATACGCAGACGGTCCCAAGAAGGCTGCTGCCTCAGCTGGTGTCATCCTACTTTCGATCATAAACCTGATCTGGATTCTGTACTATGGCGGCGATAATGCTTCGCCAACTAACAGATGGATTGATTCATTTTCCATCAAAGGTATCAGACCGTCACCATTAGAGAATTCTCTTCATAGGGTTCGTCGTAGAGGCAATAGGAACACGACACCTTACCAAAATAATGCCTATAATGATACTGTGCGAGATTCAGGCTACGCTACTCAGTTTGATGGATATCCACAGCAGCAACCTTCACACTCGCATTATGTATCATCTACAGCGCTGGCAGGTTTTGAGAATACTCAGCCGAATACATCAGATGCCGTGAATCTTCATTTAAACACTCTACAACATCATATTAATAGTGCTAGCAACGCCAAAGACCCCGGCAACAACACCAACAATCAAGCCACAAATACTAATATCGGCAACACGTTCGACACAGATTTTTCTAATGGAAACACGGAAACCACAATGGGAGATACTTTGGGTCTGTATAGCGATATCGGTGATGACAATTTCATTTACAAGGCCAAAGCGTTATATCCATACGATGCAGATGATGATGACGCTTACGAAATTTCATTTGAACAGAATGAAATCCTACAGGTCTCAGACATCGAAGGTAGGTGGTGGAAGGCAAGAAGAGCAAACGGTGAAACAGGTATTATTCCAAGTAATTATGTTCAATTAATTGACGGTCCAGAAGAAATACATCGCTGATGATTACTATTCTCATAGTATTATGAAATCCTACGCCACAGAAATGAGAACGAAGAATAAGGAACACATGTGTGGCGAACTATCTAAAATTGGCATGACTTTCTATTAATGATGTTTCAAAGAAACTTGTTTTGTAATTATAGGAAAAATCATTTTACGTATAATGTTTTCTCTAAAACTCTCAAAAAACGCAACCCTCTCACTGCAATGCTCTTCGAGAACAATGCCCTATATCACTCTTATACCAACGATTCGAATTGGATTGTTTATATTAATATTTTAAAAGGTTACATAATGATTTAAAAGAATTTTTCAGGAAATTTTATTTAAACAACAACACCAGAGTTGGAAGCAACTCTTGGCCATAAGTCAGCACATTCCTTACCGACTGGACCAGTGATGGCAGAACCCTTCATTTCACCCTTTGGATTGGCGATGACACCAGCATTGTCTTCAAAGTACAAGAAGACACCGTCTCTTCTTCTCCAAGACTTAGCTTGACGGACAACAATAGCTGGCATAACCTTCTTTCTCAATTCTGGCTTACCCTTCTTAACAGTGGCCATAACCATGTCACCCAAAGAGGCAGCTGGCAATCTGTTCAATCTAGAACCAGAACCCTTGACTGCGATGATGTACAAGTTTCTGGCACCACTGTTGTCAGCACAGTTCATGATGGCACCAACTGGTAAACCTAACTGTTGAAAATAATACACAAGGGACACAAAAAAGCGACCACACAATTAATCTGTTAGTAAACTAATCCTATTCTGACGAGGACGAGACCATCACAAGGATATATATTTCTTTGGACATAAATGTTCTTACAATTAGACGTCTAGAGCATATATGCATTTAACATAAAGTGCACATATTATAACTCATACTAATATCTTCTCTTTCATCTGTTGGAAAACTGTTTAATGCTTTGGAGGTCTAAAATAAAATTGGTTATCTGGATACATGCAAGGCAAAGCCACTGGGAATAATATCCGGACGTTCAACGCCCACCCACTATATTCATGTATTGATTATTGCACTTTTGAAAACTAATATTTTGGCCATAACATTCTGTCTAAGAAATACACTTTACATTTACTTGTTGGCGATATCTCGTGTAATTTCAATGGGCGTATCCATTGTTGGAATTTTAACATACTGAAATTCTGAATTTTGTACCTTGAGCACCGTTACCTGACATTTTTGCTATATTACTATCGTGACTTCTCGATAAACTGTGGAATAAGGTGGTATTTCACTTACTCAATTTCTAAATTCTATATACTTCTTGATTATAACTCTCTCACCAACTGAAAAGAAACTCGATTTCCCTCCAGTAGGTCACAAGGACAGCGAGCCTGGCAGGCGCAGGATCGGGTTTAGCTTCCCTGCCCAAACGAAAGATTGCTAGCAAAGCCATCTCCTTTCGGGCTCAATAGATCCCAGCAAAGCATAGGAGGGCCCCTCTCTTTGCTCAGAATAGAAAGCGGGCGCTTCTAATCAGAAAAACAATCGTTAAAAAAAATACAAAAGGTATGGGTGGAAAGATACATGTACGGATGTGTATTTGAAATAAGGAAGCTGCTTCCTATGCCCATACATTCGTGTTCTGGGAAATTCCAGAAGAGAGAAGACAATACGTTTGATATTGAAATATCAGAAGGGACTAGGTACATCCTTTTAGTCTCCTTAACTGCGCTTTTTTTCCTGCCTAACTAAGATAAAATCCAACTAAGCAAAAAACAAGTGAATTAGTAAAACTTTGTATGATAAGAAGGTCTGACAACCAAACTCCAAAGGATGAGAACCTACGAATTAAGAGGGCGAGAATAGAATCAGTTGAGCTTAACAATGAAGAGGAGGAAAACAGCATACCAGGAATACAAAATATCATAATTGAAAACCCTCACCGCAACCCAGATGCAACAATTGAAATTGTTGGAGAAAGAGCTCTTGATAATGCTTCTGAAGATGATGACTTATCCCTTTTCAGAGCACTTGAAGAAGGCTCAGGTAACGGCCATAACACCACCCGCAGTGATAGCAGCAATATTGATAGAGGCATCTCTCATAATGGTGATACGGAAACTAGTGGTAGTGCTACTATTTTAACAAATTATGACGAAGAACCGCATACAGTCGAAGTCCTTTCACAAACTTCAAACGGCCTGAGTGTTTCCACCGTACCTGAAGCAGTACCATCACCAACGAAACCTGAAACAAATAGCGAAGGACAAGCTGTTGATTTGACTACAGATGCTATAGACTTAGATGCCGAAGAACAACAAGTGTTGGTGATTTCGGATGATGACTTTCAGGAGGAAGTCAAAGAAGGTTCTAAAGAGTATGGTGCGGCCAAGGACTATAGTTGCCCCATTTGTTTTGAGCCTCCAGAGACTGCTCTCATGACCTTATGCGGCCACGTGTTTTGTTGTTCATGCCTGTTCCAAATGGTTAATAGCTCCAGAACCTGTAGACAATTCGGTCATTGCGCCCTTTGTAGAAGTAAAGTATACTTGAAAGACGTGAGGCTGATCATACTAAGAAAAAAGCAAGTGAAGAAAAAGGCAAAAGGCAACCTGTAAAATATCGAGTATTCTCTCTATTCGCATATGTTGTACATATATACTCACAGGTAAGGAGGCTTATGGAACAATTGAATATCCGCAGGAAGATACGAGTTCCGTATAAATAATGTCCTGATTTCTTACCTTTTTCCTACTGAATTATTAATAGTTTTTCTGTTAAAAGAAAAGTAGTCCGAAAAATCTGAACCACTTACACAAAAGAGAGCTAGGAATGAAAGAAAAAGTATAAACAAAAAAGAAGCTTTGGTTTACCTTATCAATTTGTTGTCCACAGAGAAAATAATTAGCTTCCAATTGTTGCTCTATAGTGGCTACTTAAACTAAGAGAGAGAAAAAAGGGAGCCAGACACATAACCAAAAATAACGAGTATTACATAAAAAAGAAAGAATCTGAAGGTCACCGGACACAATATAACTAAAATTCAGGAACTCGCTTTTTTATTTCTGCTGCTAGTTTTTCATATTGTATTGTATTTTGTTCCAAGCTTGCTTATGGCTGCTTCACATATATGGCAATCGTATTCTTCTTCCGATTTACGCTGGATTTACCCTCTACATTCTAGTAACAGTTTACAAAATGTGAAGTCCGCTTTCGAAGCGGAAGTAGTGTTTAAAGGAAAAAAGAATGGCATTCAAGATACATTCAACGATAGAATGATTGAACTGTTGCTGCAAGGCACAGATTCAAAGAGACAGCATGCTTACTTGCAGGAAATTAGTTCGAGTAGGAAAAAGAAAACCCACATCAAAATTTTTTTGAAAAAGCAGAAGAAATCAAGGAAACCAATCACACTAGAGCATGGCTGCTTGTCAGGTCCTGTAACTCTGCGCTTTGGAAATTTTGCGGGAATCAGAGATTTGAGAGGTACAAGATGCCCGCTCCACGGCATAAAACATGGCATTCACTCAAAACCGGGAGAAAGATGTGTATGCCAACAAGCTACCCTCTTTCCAAGTCCACTGACTCGGTTCAGTTGTGAACAGTCGATTGCAATCGACTGGTCCGGATCCTCTACACAGTTCTATGATAGAATAGCCGATGAGTTTTCATCCTTATATTTTTGAGAACTAGGGGAACAGTTCCATAAATAAAGTTTTTAAGAGAAATATATAAGAAGTCTTGTTTTACAGTGCCAGGGCTTCATTGCAAGATCACTTTGCAAGAAATTAGCAGATGCTTATTTAAGTGCAATTTTTTAGTCACGTGGTGCCTCTTCTCATCGCTCGCCCCAGATCGGTGCGGTGTGAGCGAAGAAGGAGGCTTCAGTTACTTTTTAAAAAAACATATCACAGCCGCTATTCAGAATGCTAAGATTGATGAGGATAAATCCATCAAACAAGGAAGAGAGGCTTACCTATTCAAAGCGTTAATACTAAGACAAAGTAAAAATACTTAAATTTATACCTTTTTACCTTCTGCGAATTTTCTCTATCCTTCTAAGCGATAAATAGCTTCCGACAAACTTTTACAATATCTTAGAGAGAACAGATAGTGTTTTTTCAAAGAAAATTTATCCTACTTGTGTGAGTCATATCTGTTAAGGCTTTATAAATTTGTTGGAACAACCTATAGGTACTTTTCCAGCTTTGATTTCTTCTTTTAGGCACATATATTTATTGAAACCTACCTACTTCTGTGCAACAAAGTTTGAACATATAAAAATGAGGAGCGGAAGAGCAATACCCACACTATCACAACTTAATACTTCTATCAGTCAAGATAAAGATGTTTCTGATACTTTATCACCGGACTACGATAGCAAAGAAAGCTCAAATAGGCGTGAAGGAGGCAATTTTCCTGTGTATATTGCCATTAATGAGTATTTTAAGCGAATGGAGGATGAATTAGATATGAAGCCTGGTGACAAGATTAAAGTAATAACTGATGATGAAGAGTATAAAGATGGTTGGTATTTTGGTCGTAACCTGAGAACTAATGAAGAGGGTTTATATCCAGTAGTATTTACTCAGAAGATAACGGTGGAAAAGGCCCCGAATTTAATGAGAGCGAAGTCTACGAAGAGACTTTATAGCCCCTTGACTAATGAAGATCCTCTAATTTCTAGCACTTTCATTAATGAGAACGATTCAAACAGTGAACTACCCACTCCGCAGCCAATTGAAACTGCAGCCTCTATTTCAAGAAATACCAATGGCAAGCTCGAAAGAAATCTATCTCTGAAAAATACAATGTGCGACATAGACAATGCATTGCGTGAGTTTAAAGATGATAATATGGGGCCGCCGGACCGCTCTGTTGATTCGAGTAGAGGTGAAGAACGTAGTATAACCCACGAGACAATTTTATCATCGACCGATGAGCTGGATGTGGCAGACTCGAACAATAAACCAACAACCAGTGCTTCCACTGGGCTGCTGAACGGCAATTTGGAAAAACAAACTACTTTGATTAACGGCATTGATACCACAAAACTGAACCCCGTAGAAGCAGAGTTCTGGTCACCTGAAGAAATAACTGCTTATTTTATTATGGAAGGGTACGATGTCCAATCTGCATCCAGGTTCCAAAAACACAAAATATCGGGCAAAATCTTGTTAGAGTTGGAACTAGTTCATTTGAAAGAGCTAGATATAAACTCCTTTGGTACAAGATTTGAGATTTTCAAAGAAATCGAAAAGATTAAAGAGGCGATTAGAACGAATGGCCGTTCGTTGAATAGGGCAAGTAGAACCAACAACGCTAGCATTTATAAGCAATTGATGCCTCCTGCAAACGTTGACCAGAGGGCTTCCTATAGAGGCCATGTTAGAAAAACTTCGCAGTCATTAGAGGACCTTCCATCACAAGAGACTTTTCCTCCTACTCCCATTAATAACAGGAACTCTTCAGCATCGAAGCACCGGCCAAAATCTCTAGTTTTTAATGATTCACAAGAAATCAATGCTGATGCCAACCCAGAAATCCAAATTCCCCAAGTAGTAGAAGAAATGGCCGGAAATGAACATTTGTTTGTTTCTCCGAGAAGGGCACCGAAACCCCCATCTTATCCTAGCCCCGCCCAACCTCCAAAATCACCATTATTAAGTAATACAAGGACTTCACCTTCTCCTACTCAACCATTCCCATGGCAATCACCTACACCATCTTACTCGGGTTCTAGAAAGACATCTTATATTGATCAATATTCTTCGTCAAAATCTACTAACAATTCCTGTTTACCACTTTCTAAGAATACTCAAATGAGTGGGAAGGCATTATCGCCTATTCCATCCCCTACCCGCATGCCCGTCACGGAGGTAGCAAATGATGGTAAAGACAGGGAGCTAACGTTAAATAATAGAAATTCCGTGATTTACTGTGGGAATGCTCCAGAAGTTTCTTCGAACAGAAGGTCATCTTATTCCAGTGATGAGAGAGAGCACTTTCAAGAAACAACAGATACATTTGAAAGACCCACTTCTAGTATTTATGCCGATGGGTCCACTGTTGCATCAGTGAATAATGGCGAGCCAACACGTAATGAGGAGAGGAAGAGACCAACGAGGCACTCCTCCTTGTTGTCTTCTAAATCGAAAAGTGATTCCAAGAAGAATTCGTCCTTAAAGAGAAATAGCAGTGCATCGCGAACGAGCTCATTTAG
This sequence comes from Saccharomyces jurei, assembly GCA_900290405.1. NCBI lineage: Eukaryota > Fungi > Ascomycota > Saccharomycetes > Saccharomycetales > Saccharomycetaceae > Saccharomyces > Saccharomyces jurei. Next base: position 397,753 of record LT986468.1, on the reverse strand, counting down.
AAAAAGTTCCTTTATGTTAAGTCCGTTTAGGCAACAATTCACTGATAATGCGGTCCGCTCTTCACCAAGCCCTGAAGAAAATGCTACAACTTTAACACCATCAGCAAAAAACAGCTCATCACCAACCAATAAGAGATCCTCTAGGAAAAGCAAGTCAAAGAGAAGATCAGTTAGCGCAAAGGAAGCTGACATTTTCACGGAAACTGTGAAAGACGATACAAACAAGAGATCCATGAGCGAGGCTGTCAAGGGTGAAACTGTTAAGGGAAAAAGTTTACGTCAAATAACCACTAGACCTGTAGCAAAGAAAAAACAAACTTCTGCATTTACAGAGGGATTAAGAAGTGTGAATGTCAAAGAAGCAATGAAAGATGCAGACTTTTCTGGCTGGATGAGTAAGAAAGGAAGCGGCGCTATGAGCACTTGGAAGACCAGATTTTTCACATTGCATGGAACCAGATTATCCTACTTTAGTTCCACTACGGACACAAGAGAAAGAGGGCTTATTGACATCACCGCTCATCGCGTCGTACCTGCTAAGGAAGATGACAAGTTGGTTTCGTTATATGCGGCGAGTACAGGCAAGGGCCGCTATTGCTTCAAACTATTACCCCCACAACCAGGTTCAAAGAAAGGCTTGACATTTACACAACCTCGTACTCATTATTTTGCAGTAGAAAGTAAAGAAGAAATGAGAGGTTGGATGGCTGCACTAATTAAAACCACCATTGATATCGACACGTCAGTGCCAATCATCAGTTCTTATACTACGCCGACTGTTTCCTTGAGCAAGGCACAAGAAATGCTAGCAGAAGCAAGAGAGGAAACTATGTTGAGGGAACAAGAAATGCTGGAAAATGAGGAAGACGAGGATCAGTTTTTATGGGATCAACAGCAACAGCAGCAACAGCAACAGCAACAGCATAATAATAGTCAAAGCCAAACTGGTCGTATAATATCAGCGTCAACCCAACGAACTTCCGATGAAGACAATACTATATCTACTCCAAACTTATCTTCTACCACGAATACAACCATTGGCTCAAACGGCTTTTCTAGTCCGTTCTTGTTGGCTTCAGGTATGTTATCACCTGGAGTGGCCCGTAACAACAGCATACGTGGAGCAGACAAGAAGGGCAAATACACAACGGAAGAGGACTACGTCGGGGAGGTCTCAAAGCATAAGGCTGACAGAATATAGCCTAAAGCTACTGAGGAAAAATATTTCAAAACTCGTCTGCATGCATAAACTTTCATAGCTATTTTTTTCATAGGCTGATAAAGAAAGCTACCGAAGGTTGTACGCTCTCTATTTTTTATATAGTTTCGCTTTCTTCCCAACCAGGAATTGTAACCATATATAAATCTACAAATAAAGCTAAACCAAAGATAACGGTTAAACATTTTAGTGATTGCTCGTTCAGGGCTCTTGAAGTTCAGACCCTTTTCAGATGTGCCTAATTAGTTGGAATTATATACGCGAGAAAGGAAAAAATGTATTTCTTTTTTTTTTTTTTTGGTTTACTTTTTTTTCCACTTTAAGATTTACATTCTACAGCACCTCCTCTGCTTTTGGGATAGAAACAGCAACGTATCATTTTCATATTTGCATAGCAGTACACCTAGGCTATTTATTCATTGGGATTCTTTCTCTTTGTTTGGTTCCCTTGCATCAGGTGGCAGAACATTAACTTAAAGACTGAACCGAAGGGGGAAAAATGAGAGTAAGACCAAAAAGATGGATCATAACACTCATGGCAGTAGCAGCCGTGGTGCTCATCTTTAAAAGCCAGTTCAATTCATACCAAACGCGACAGCAGGGGCAGAAACCTATCATCTCCTCCAGCCAAAGCAACCTTTATGATGGGTGGATAACACCAAACTTCTATAAGATGGGTGATCCCTTGGAGTTGATTGTGAATAAGGTAGAATCTGACTTGACACAATTACCATACGCGTATTATGACTTGCCCTTTACTTGCCCTCCTACCATGCATAAAAAACCACTTCACTTATCTCTCAATGAGATAATTAGAGGAGATAGGAAATGGGAAAGTGATTATAAACTCACTTTTGGTGAAGACAATCCATGTGAAGGATTGTGTGCGAGGAAAACAACTAAAGAGGGAATGCAAACATTGGACAAACTAATTAGAGAGGGGTATGTTGTACAATGGCTAATTGATGACGAATTGCCAGCTGCCACTACTTTTAGTTCCACAACAAATCATAAAAAATACTATGCATCTGGGTTTCCCTTGGGTTTTATGGACCCTGATACTGGCAAAACCTATCTGCATAACCATGTAATGCTGGTGATTCGTTTCCATACTGATGATAATGACAAAAATACCATAGTTGGTTTTGAAGTATATCCAAAGTCTGTATCAGATTATCATTGTCCTGGGGCATCAAAGAATTACGAACAATACGAAATAATTATTCCTGATGATGAAAATGAACTGACTTATCTGCCATTCACCTACTCAGTTTATTGGAGGGAAGAATTTGATGTTGACTGGAATCATAGATGGGACTATTTTTTGAACTCAGGTGAATTGTCTGATGAACAAATTATTCAGTTTCATTGGATGAGTTTAGCTAACTCAGTGGGAATTGTATTGTCCATTTCACTTATCACGCTTATTATTTACGTAGGAGTCATGCACACAGATACAAATAATTCTCACTCTACCAAATTCACGATAAATATAGAAGGGATTGAAGCAGAGGATGTCCTAGACGATGACAAGTATAGTAAAAACTCCGTCTACATGGTTAGTAAAGATTGGATACAAAATGGTAGGCCAGATCTGTTTAGTTTGAAAGTTTTGATGGTTCTAGTCTCATTTGGAGTGCAGTTTCTATTTACCGTAGTCGGATCTTTGACGATATCTTGTTCGATGAACAAATTGCATAATGTAAGAAACAGTGTGCTCACTATGGCAATATTGTGTTTTGTAATTGGTGCATTCATGGCATCCTTCGTTGGGACAAGGCTTAGTATAGTATCAAAAACACGAAGAATCAATGCCAATTACTTTGGCGATAACAAAAACTTCAAAAACCATAAGAAGTTTAGTCCCATATTCGCAATAATTTGCGGGTCTAGTTTACCTGGTATGGTTATGGTAAGTACATTTTTGTTGAATAGTATTGTTTGGGCACACGATTCTACTAATGCATTACCATTTAAAACCATTGTATTTTTCATTAGCGTTTATTTTATTGTCTGTATACCGCTAAGTTTGTTTGGGGGTATTGTGGCCAATAATATACCGTCACCTCAGTATTGGTTGAGTGGAATTACTATAAATGAAAGCGATAATAACAACAATAAATTATTCGCTCCTAAATCACCAACCAAGTTCGACCCATTGGTTAATTGTGGCATCTATTTATGTGGTATTTTCCCCTTGCTGGTAATTTACGTGGAGATGCAATACGTTTACAAGTCTCTTTGGTTGGAAAAAACGACGTTCTATTATTTTTATGGATTTCTGTTTTTAAGCATTATACTGTTATGTGTGCTTACTATGGAGATATCAGTCATTGGAAGCTACTTATTAATGAGATTTTGCTTCGAAGACAAAGCAGTCCGTAACAATTGGAGGTGGAAATGTTTTGAGATGGGATTTAGTGGTGGAGTATATATGGAATTATACTCCCTGTATTACATTTTCGCAGTACTAAACATCCGTGGGTTTTCGTCTATCTTAATATCAATTTGTTATAGTTTACTCTTCAACATAATGTGCGGCTTAGGGCTTGGGGCATTGAGTTACTTAACGGCTTCGTGGTTCATAAATAAAATATACCACGTTAAAGTCAAAATATGAACAGAAAAGTTCACTAATAAGATACACTCAAAATAGTAAGAGGGATTTTTCCTGAAGAAAAACGGTAATCAACATTCACACACACAAGTGCATATATATCAATATATCTACATATGTAAGTCACTTATTATAATACAAAATTTTGTTTAGAATTCAACTTTTTGTGGAGAAGAATTGTTAAAGTGATGTTGGACAGAACCACCTAAGCCATTGTTCATATTCTGGCTATTGCTACTGTTGTTGTTGTTGTTGTTGTTGTTGTTGTTGTTGTTGTTGTTGTTGTTGTTGTTGTTGTTGTTGTTGTTACTGTTGCTATTGTTGTACTGGCGATTCTGAGAGTATGGACGGCGGTTACTGTTGTTGTTATTATTACTTCTTCTGTTATAGTTACCTCTATTGTTGTTTGAATCTCTATTGTTGTAATACCTTTTATGACCAGGCCCATTACTATTAGAGTTGCTGTTAGAATTAATTTGTTGCTTCACTTTATCAATTATATTATCCTGCAATTTGATAAATTTGATAAAGGTCCCTCTAACATATATTTCATTCAATCTTACGGTCTTGCTGCTATCAGCATTGCTTTCAGAACTGATCGTAGTTTCTTCATTATATTCAGTTACATTAGATAGAGTCAGATTCATCCAGTTGTCTACATTCGTCAATGTCCCTTCTATGATTTCACCATTTTTCAGCTCTATTTGCATCTGTTGTCCCTTTGCATTTGTCAAAAGATATAAAGGTAGCATTAAGAAAAAATACTTTATTGGATAATTTCTGCGTCCGTTTTCAAAGATTTTCTAAAATCTTAACTATTAGATGAGAAATCTTCTTCAACTTCTCTTTACTAGTACCGCTTCATTAAAAGGCGTCTACAATGGGGAAGGAAGAACCAGTGCTAACACCATTCTATCAAAAAAAGCTGCCAGAATTGATCGTTGTTACAAACCCGTAAGATATGATATTGACTATTAATAATCACGTGTTATATGTTATGTATTTCGTAGGGGGTGATCAAATTACTTTTGGGAGCAACAATTTGATCTTGCTCTGGCACAGTAGACAGGAAAGAAGGCGGCTAAAAGAAAGCACCACTTAAAACTCATAAAACCATACTTTTGCCACCTAACGAGTTTTTGATTTATATGTATAGGTTATACTTTGTTTAATATAAATAAAAGTTTAGTCAGTTTCCAATGTCCATACACACATATAATATAAAAGAAGATGCTAGATTTGGTAATGTGACATCAGTACAAGTCGATAAAGAAGATGCCATTAGTTTGTAAACATGTAGTGAAAGGGTTGAAAAAGATTTTAAGAAGGTAATGATGAACATTCCGTTGAGAGCAGATCGTGTTACAAATTTATTATGATTGTTGTTTTAGTCTATGAAGAGCTTAGGTCATTCAGTCCTATATTATTAAATTAACCGTTTGGTAAAGAGCTGGTGGAAATGACATGATATAAGCTTAGTTTGTTACAGAGCATATTCTGAGAGATGGTAGTCTTTTGCGTGCTTCTAGCTTTCTTATGGGTATAGTCATCCTCAGCGGCTAAAACCACTAAATTATATCATTACCCGCGCTTATCAAATGACGCGTCGCTTCCACGTCGCGTAAAGATATTATTTTCAACTCCCCGCCTGCTTATTTCCCCTTCGGGAAATAATGGTTAACCTAGGAAAAAAAAGAGGAACAAGGAATCAGAAGCACGTCAATGTGAAAAACGCACAAAAGATACTATAGATATTGTCATCATTTAGCGTTGCTCTAACCCATCAAAGCCATTGACTAATATTCTCTGCTGAATTGATTGAATCCTTTTTTTTTGGAACAGGAAAATAATTCTTTAGTGTTTTGCTTTTTTTATCATCAATTATTGTTGGAGCAAGATCCTATCCAGCATTGTTAGTCAATTTTTCAACGCTTCTTCTTTCTTTTGCCTTTTGAAGAAAAGGCCTATCATTCCACATTTTCTGAAATAACTTTAACAAGTAAGCTGTCTTTTATCATAAATTTTTCGTCTCTTTTCTCCTCCAATTTTCTTTCTGTCCCATTTATATTGTTCTAAAAGGTTAGTTTATTCGAGAAATTATGCCCTTTGATGCTTTAATATCAAGTCAAAAAGATAGTGCCAACCACCAGAACATTACACCAATATCAAAATCTGTTCTTTTGGCGCCTCATTCAAACCATCCAGTAATAGAAATAGCTACGTACTCAGAAACCGATGTATACGAATGCTACATACGTGGGTTTGAAACTAAAATAGTTATGAGAAGAACAAAAGATGATTGGATCAACATTACCCAAGTATTTAAAATTGCTCAATTTTCGAAGACAAAAAGAACTAAAATACTGGAAAAAGAATCAAACGATATGCAGCACGAAAAAGTTCAAGGTGGATATGGTAGGTTCCAAGGTACCTGGATTCCATTGGATTCGGCAAAGTTTTTGGTCAATAAGTATGAGATAATTGACCCTGTAGTCAATTCTATTTTAACATTCCAATTCGATCCCAACAACCCTCCACCGAAGAGAAGTAAAAATAGTATATTAAGAAAGACCTCACCAGGAACCAAGATAACGTCACCCTCAAGCTACAATAAAACTCCCAAAAAAAAGAATAATAATTCATCAACATCAGCTACAACTACAACTACAAATAAGAAGGGCAAGAAAAATGTGTCGATAACCCAGCCAAATCCAAGTCCTTTACAAAACCTCGTTTTCCAAACTCCTCAACAGTTTCAAGCAAACTCATCAATAAGTATAATGAACAATAATGATAGCCACGTGATGATGAGCTTCAACAATGATACAAGACACAACTTGATGAATAATATTACAAACAACAACAGCAGCCAATCAACCATTATTCAACGACAGAAATCTATTCATGAGAACTCTTTCAATAATAATTATTCAGCGACTCAGAAACCTTTACAGTTTTTCCCTATTCCCACAAACCTACAAAACAAAAATATTATTCAGAACAATCCTAATAGTAATGATAGTAATGGCTATATTCATAATATTGACAATGTCATTGGTAGCAATAGTAATACTAATAACAATAATGATAATAATAATATTAATAATAATAATAATAATTTGATCATAGTCCCTGATGGCCCTATGCAAAACCAACAACAACATCATGAATATATGACGAATAATTTCAATAATTCCATAATGGAATCCAATGCAATTGGCAATAGTAAAAAAAAGAGGAAAAAACTGAATCATTCTAATGAGCAACAGTTTTACAACCAGCAAGAAAAAATACAAAGACATTTCAAATTAATGAAGCAACCCCTACTATGGCAATCATTTCAAAACCCAAATGATCATCATAATGAATACTGTGACAACAATGGTAACAACAACACATTAGTTTCCCATGGATCCTCCATTGAAGTTTTTTCATCGAACGAAAACGATAACAGTATGAATATGTCTTCGCGATCTATGACACCGTTCAGCGCAGGAAATACCTCATCTCAAAACAAAATGCGAAACAAAATGACAGACCAAGAATACAAGCAAACAATATTGACAATACTATCATCAGAAAGGTCTTCTGATGTTGATCAAGAGTTGTTGGCTACTCTATATCCAGCGCCAAAGAATTTTAATATAAATTTTGAAATCGATGACCAAGGACACACTCCACTACACTGGGCGACAGCTATGGCAAATATTCCTTTGATAAAGATGCTAATAACATTAAACGCTAATGCATTACAATGTAATAAGCTAGGTTTCAATTGCATTACAAAATCTATTTTCTACAATAACTGTTATAAGGAGAATGCTTTCGATGAAATAATATCCATCTTAAAAATTTGTCTCATAACTCCGGATGCAAATGGAAGATTGCCATTCCATTATTTAATTGAACTGAGCGTTAATAAGTCCAAAAATCCGATGATAATAAAATCCTATATGGATTCAATAATATTGAGCTTGGGCCAGCAGGACTACAATCTATTGAAGATATGCTTGAATTATCAAGACAATATAGGGAATACCCCGCTACACCTTTCTGCCTTGAACCTCAACTTTGAAGTTTATAATAGATTGGTATATCTCGGTGCATCAACGGATATTCTCAATTTAGATAACGAGTCACCTGCTTCAGTAATGAATAAGTATAATACTTCAGCCAATGAGTCTAACAATAACGACGCCAAAATGGATCAAAAAGTACTTCAAAATCTTCCTCAGAAGCACCACTACCAGCAACAGCAACAGCGACCCCCAAATAACGTCAAAATTCCAAAGATCATTAAAACTCAACATCATGATAAAGTAAATTCCTCAGATGTTAATTTAACTAAACCAGATTCGGAAGTAAATGAAAGTCAATACCTGCATTCTAACCAACCAAACTCTGCAAATATGAACACTATAATGGATGACTTATCGAATATCAATTCATTTGTTACGTCATCTGTCATCAAAGATATAAAGTCTACGCCGTCCAAAATTTTAGAGAACTCACCTATTTTATATGGAAGAAGATCACAGTCAACATCTGATGACAAAGAAAATACCAGGGACCGTGAGGGTCAAGGTGAAAGGAAAAGAGATCCCCCAAGTAATGAAAAGACTGGCATGCCATTATTAGAATCACCCTCTACATTATTGCCAATAGAGATGTCTCCATTAAGAAAATATTCAAAGCCTCTTTCACGACAGATCGACGTGATAAATACAAAAGTTTCTTTAATGCAAAGAAAGATGGGCGAAGAAATCAAACATCTGGATGATCAAGTGACTGAAACAGAATCTTCTATTTCCAGTACGAAGAAAAGACTAATTACAATAGCTCATCAAATAGAGGAGGCCTTTGATTTGGTATCGAACAAAGATTCTATAACTTCGATATCAGATTTACAAACAAAAATTAACGAAACGTCTTCAAAGTTGAACTCTGGAAAGCAGAATTTTATCCAAAGCTTAGAAAAGTCTCAAGCTTTAAAACTGGCAACAATCGTCCAGGATGAGGAATCAAAAGTTGATACAGATCCCAATTCAAGGTCGCACTCAGAAAAGAAAGAAAATAAGGAGCCAACTCCACCTCCGAAGTCAAATTCATCTTCTCCTAATAGTTCTAAAGTGGACGCCAAATTGGCTCATGGTATACAGGATTCAAATGATAAAAACGAGACATTAAGGCTAGCTACTGAACTAACGATTTTACAGTTCAAAAGAAGGATGACAACATTAGAAATAAGCGAAGCGAGAAGTAAAATCAATTCATCTATTAAGTTAGATAAATATAGAAACTTAATTGGTATCACCATTGAGAATATTGATTCAAAATTGGACGATATTGAGAAGGATTTGAGGGCAAATGCATAAATTTTAATTCACAATGTACCAATATTTTTTCTACTATATTATCAAATTTTTTAATAATTTCTGTAATGATTTTTAGCACATATTTCCTTGATTGTTTTTACTACATGTAAACTTTAAGAATATTCAATTAGTCCTTCGATTTACTACATACTGTAACTATTATGTCGATCCTTATTAATAAATCAGATTATCTTTCGCTACGATAGTGGTTACTTTTCCGTATATTATGATGAAATGAAAAGCGCGATGAGATGAGTTTGAAAAAAAAAATAAAAAAGAAACATCTACTTATCCATTAAGCCTTCATTTCATCTGCCTGTCAGCCTTGATATATTTCTTTCAGCCAACAAAAGGAAATAGGCAAGACCCCACAAGGATCCTTCTTCTCGTTTCTGTATATTACCAAAATCCTACTGAAGGAGCATAAAACATAGGGACAAAAAGCAACTTTCTAATATCTAATATAATAATGGATCAACAATTTCTAAGTCAACTTGAACAGACTTTGCACGCTATTACTTCTGGTGTAGGCTTGAAAGAAGCTACGAAAACTTTACAATCTCAGTTTTACACCCAGCCTACAACTTTGCCGGCTTTGATCCATATTTTGCAGAATGGATCGAATGACTCGTTGAAGCAATTAGCAGGTGTTGAAGCCAGAAAGTTGGTTTCCAAGCATTGGAATTCCATTGATGAATCCACTAGAGCCTCCATCAAAACTTCTCTTCTACAAACTGCATTTAGTGAGCCAAAAGAAAATGTACGTCATTCTAATGCTCGAGTAATCGCTTCCATTGGTACTGAAGAGTTGGACGGCAACAAATGGCCAGATCTAGTCCCTAACTTGATCCAAGCTGCTTCCGGTGAAGATGTACAAACAAGACAAACTGCCATTTTTATTTTGTTTTCCTTACTGGAAGACTTCACTTCTTCTCTAACTGGTTACGTTGATGACTTCTTGACTCTATTCTCCCAAACTATTAATGATCCCGCTTCGCTGGAAATCAGATCATTATCTGCCCAAGCTTTGAATCACGTCTCTGCTTTGATTGAAGAACAAGAAACCATCAATCCTGTGCAAGCTCAAAAATTTGCTGCTTCAATTCCATCTGTGGTCAACGTTTTAGATGCCGTCATCAAGGCCGACGACACTATGAACGCCAAACTGATCTTTAACTGTTTAAACGATTTCCTGTTATTGGACTCCCAATTAACCGGTAACTTCATCGTTGATCTTATCAAACTTTCTTTACAAATTGCCGTTAACAATGAAATCGATGAAGATGTTAGAGTTTTTGCTCTCCAATTTATCATTTCTTCATTGTCCTATAGAAAATCAAAGGTCTCTCAAAGCAAATTGGGCCCAGAAATTACTATGGCTGCATTGAAGGTTGCTTGCGAAGAAATTGATGTTGACGATGAGTTGAATAACGAAGACGAAACAGGGGAAAATGAGGAAAACACCCCTTCTTCTTCTGCTATCAGACTGTTAGCTTTTGCTTCCTCTGAACTACCACCATCTCAGGTTGCATCCGTTATTGTTGAACACATTCCAGCTATGTTACAATCCGCAAATGTTTTCGAAAGAAGAGCTATTCTTTTGGCCATCTCTGTCGCTGTAACTGGTTCCCCAGACTACATTTTGTCTCAATTTGACAAAATCATCCCCGCCACTATCAATGGTTTGAAGGATACTGAACCGGTTGTCAAATTAGCTGCTTTGAAGTGTATTCATCAATTAACTACTGATCTACAAGATGAAGTCGCCAAATTCCACGAAGAATACCTACCATTGATCATTGATATCATTGATTCTGCTAAAAACATTGTTATTTATAACTATGCAACTGTTGCCCTGGACGGTTTGCTTGAATTTATCGCATATGATGCCATCGCTAAGTATTTAGATCCTTTGATGAACAAATTATTTTATATGTTAGAAAGCAATGAATCATCTAAGTTGAGATGTGCTGTTGTTTCTGCAATTGGTTCTGCTGCTTTTGCAGCCGGTTCTGCTTTCATTCCATATTTCAAAACCAGTGTTCACTATTTGGAGAAATTCATTCAAAATTGTTCTCAGATTGAAGGTATGAGTGAAGATGATATCGAATTGAGAGCTAACACTTTTGAAAATATATCTACCATGGCTAGAGCTGTTAGGTCAGATGCTTTTGCTGAATTTGCCGAGCCTTTGGTTAATTCGGCCTACGAGGCCATCAAGACAGATTCTGCTAGATTGAGAGAATCTGGATATGCATTCATTGCGAACTTGGCTAAAGTTTACGGTGAGAATTTTGCTCCTTTCTTGAAAACCATTTTACCAGAAATTTTTAAGACATTGGAATTAGATGAATATCAATTCAACTTTGATGGTGATGCAGAAGACTTAGCTGCTTTTGCAGATTCTGCTAATGAAGAAGAATTACAGAACAAATTTACCGTGAACACCGGTATTTCCTATGAAAAGGAAGTTGCCTCCGCAGCATTGTCTGAACTAGCATTGGGTACTAAAGAACATTTCTTGCCATACGTTGAACAATCTTTAAAAGTATTGAATGAACAAGTTGATGAGTCTTACGGTTTAAGAGAAACAGCTTTAAATACCATTTGGAATGTCGTTAAATCTGTCCTGTTGGCTTCTAAAGCGGCACCAGAAAGCTATCCAAAAGGCATTCCAGCTTCTTCATATGTAAATGCCGATGTTTTGGCCGTTATTCAAGCTGCCAGGGAAACCTCAATGGGTAATTTAAGTGATGAATTTGAAACTTCAATGGTTATCACCGTTATGGAGGATTTTGCCAATATGATCAAACAATTTGGTGCAATTATCATCATGGATAACGGCGACTCTTCCATGTTAGAAGCTTTGTGTTTGCAGGTTTTAAGTGTCTTGAAAGGTACACATACTTGTCAAACCATTGACATCGAAGAAGACGTTCCAAGAGATGAAGAATTAGACGCTTCTGAAACTGAAGCCACTTTGCAAGATGTTGCCTTAGAAGTTCTTGTCAGTTTATCTCAAGCTTTAGCTGGTGATTTTGCCAAGGTTTTTGATAACTTCAGACCAGTTGTTTTCGCATTGTTTCAATCTAAATCTAAGAATAAGAGATCGTCTGTTGTTGGTGCCGCCTCTGAATTAGCTTTGGGTATGAAAGAACAAAATCCTTTTGTTCACGAAATGCTAGAAGCTTTAGTTATAAGATTGACCAGTGACAAGTCTTTAGAAGTTAGAGGTAATGCTGCTTACGGTGTTGGCTTATTATGCGAATACGCGTCTATGGACATAACTGCCGTTTATGAACCTGTTTTGAAGGCGCTTTACGAGTTGTTAAACGCTGCTGACCAAAAGGCTTTGGCAGCTGAAGATGATGAAGCCACCAGAGAGATTATTGACAGGGCATACGCTAATGCTAGCGGATGTGTGGCTAGAATGGCTTTGAAAAACAGTGCCTTAGTCCCTCTAGAACAAACTGTTCCAGCATTATTAGCACATTTGCCACTACACACTGGTTTTGAAGAATACAATCCAATTTTTGAATTGATCATGAAATTATACCAGGAAAATAGCCCTGTTGTCACAAACGAAACTCCAAGAATTATTGAGATTTTCAGTGCTGTATTTACTAAAGAGAACGATAGAATCAAATTAGAAAAGGAATCTACTTTAGGTAGAGAAGAAAATATGGAAAGATTGAAGCAATTCCAAACAGAAGAAATGAAGCTTAAGGTCATTGAATTATTAAAGTATTTAAACACTACTTATAGCGGAATCGTTGCTCAAAATCCAGTTTTAGCTGCCGTCATTGCGTGATTTTTTATAAAGTTTTTTTTTATTCTCTCATGCTCGATAGAAAGTTTTTGTATGAAACTACTTCCTTCGATATTTTTACTTTCGAGAAGAAAAACAGTATGTAAATTTACTTTCCCCTTAATCTTATGCTCCTTCCTTTATCTGTTGTCAATTTTATATGTATGTGCCCCTACAGAATATATTATATAAAGGACTTATATATCGTATAGAGGTTATGGGAGTTTCGTCCTGTCAAGTTGATCGCCGCTCCACAAGGCGCCGATCAACCTAGCGATGATTCTCTTGGCGTCAATGTCGAAAGAGAGAACTTATTCGGGTCTGCAAATGGCTTGTTCAAGGTTATTAAGAAATAGCAGTTTCAACCTCATTTATTATGATAGTAATTATCGAGCCCTATGGCAGTTTTCTTGTAAATTAATACGAGTTTAAGTCATCTTGAGCTTATTTTCAATGGAAGCGTCACCGCACGTTGCAAGAATGGATTTTAATTCAGCAAAAATATGAACTGCTTGTCAGTATATAGTACATAAAAATTAGAGGATATATGCAAGTTTTCCCGCATGTTTTATCTCTTCCAGTACATTCTTGTGATGAGAATGTGCTTTTTCTTTCCATGTTCCTAATTCTAATGCTGGTTCTAGTAATACATGCAAAACAGAAAATACCTTGAACAAATTGTTCCTGGGGCAAGACAATAGGGGCTGAAACATGTAAGCAGACGTGTGCTCACGTTTGCATACATGCATGCCCAATAATGGATGCAACAGAGATCAAGATCAACTGGACAGGGTCCATTGTGGTTACCCACGAGTGTACGTACAATGCATAAGATTGCGCCTTGTCGGCTTCGGACTCTTTTACGAGGGTCCGAAAGAGCGTGGGAAGACAACGAAGAAAGAATGGGATCACGATGGAGCCGTAGAGGATTGATTCGAGACCAATTCTGATAAAATTTACTGAATATAAGCAAAAAGAGTAACTTAATTTTGCTTCTATTCAAGTGCTTTTGTTTTGATACGATTTTGGTTGCCGGATACACGGTGGTTTGACGATTGTAAGTCATAGAAGCTATAAAAAATAAACACGAAGACGTTCATAGACATAGTTGAAGAGGAAACGAATTCCGTGGTAGAATGAATTATAAAGTGAGTAGTTCATATTCAGATTCAATTCCTTCCGCGGACCAACCTTACGTAGCAAGCCAGTATAAACAGGATTTGCAGAGTAATATTTCAATGGCGACGAATAATGCGCAGCAGCGACAACAACAGCAGCAGCAGTGGATAAAGCAGCCTGCAGTGGAGGATCCCGATATGAAAGAAAAAACAAACTGCAAGAAGGCTCTTAATGAGTATATATTCGACTTTCTAACGAAATCGTCTTTGAAAAACACTGCAGCTGCCTTTGCTCAAGATGCCCAACTAGATAGAGACATTGACCACGAATCAGAAGATGGACCCACTTCCAAAGAAAATACTGGTAGTCAGAGTCCGCTATCAAAGGTAGTAGATACACCTCAAGGTTTTTTGTATGAATGGTGGCAAATATTTTGGGACATCTTCAACACCAGTTCTTCCAGAGGCGGCTCGGAATTTGCCCAGCAATATTACCAACTTGTTTTGCAGGAACAAAGGCAAGAACAAATATATAGGAGTTTGGCTGTTCATGCGGCAAGACTACAACACGATGCAGAACGAAGAGGGGAATACACTAACGAGGACATAGATCCTATGCACTTGGCTGCCATGATGCTAGGAAATCCTATGCCTAGTGCGGTTCCAATGCGGAATGTTAATATGAACCCAATACCGATTCAGATGGTTGGTAATCCTATAGTTAATAACTTTTCCATTCCGCCATACAATAATGCAAATCCCACGACTGGAGCAACAACAGTTCCCACCACAGCGCCGCCTTCCGGTGATTTTACGAATGTAGTACCAACCCAGAATCGAAGTCAAAACGTTACTGGCTGGCCAGTCTATAACTATTCAATGCAACCCACTGCCGAAAATTTAATGGGAAACCCGTGTAACAATAATACAACGAACAATACAATTAATACTAGATCTCCGGTGAACCAACCTAAAAATCTCAAAACCATGCATTCAACTGATAAACCAACTAATGTGGTGACTTCAAAATCTATAAGAAGTAAGTCTGCAACTTCTAAAGCTAAGGGCAAAGCAACTACCGGTCCAGCGAGTAAGAAACGAAAAAAAAACAATACAGCAACAACTTCTGCTGGATCAACTTCTGCTGGATCTCCCAATATAACCACTCCGGGCTCTACAACAAGCGAGCCTGCTATGGTGAACTCGAGGTTGAATAAGACACCAAGGTCCGATATTGCTACGAACTACCGTAACCAAGCAATAATATATGGTGAGGAAGATATTTACTCCAATGTCAAATCCAGCCCTTCATTGGATGCAGCTTCTCCTTCCACCGCAGTTGCTAAACAGCCCACAAAGGTAAGGAAAAACACAAAGAAGGCATTAACGTCAGCTTTTCCAGTAGAATCAGCAAATAAAAGCAGCGGCGGCGGCGGAGTTACAGGTAGGAAGCGCAGTTCTCTTAATACTAGAGTTTCCAGGAGGAAATCTACCCCGTCCGTTATTTTGAATGTTGAATCCACTAAAGATGAAAATAATATGCTAAGGACGTTCTCGAATACTACTACCCCGAATATGCATTCAGCGCCACCCCCCAAAACTATTAACCCTTTACCTTTTTCTGCTATAAACTTGGGGAGTTTTAACAAGCCAGCTGTATCCAGTCCATTATCTTCAGTGACTGAGAGTTGTTTTGATCCGGAAAGTACCAAAGTTGCGACAAAGTGTGGACCTAAACGAACAGTAAACTCAAAAGTGACAGCATCATCTCCCTTGAACATAGCAACACCTCCTTCTGGTGAAGCTCAGAAACAAAAAAATTCCAAGGTCGCAGGAAATGTGATCATTAAGCCGCCACACGGATTCTCAACCACGAATTTAAACATCACGTTGAAGAGCTCTAAAATATTAACATCACATAATAATACGGCATCACAAGAATTGCCGCCTGGAGGACATCCGTCAGAAGCATTGTCAGGGAATGATTTAAGGTCTAAAAAAGGCATACGTAACGCATTATCTACTCCAGAGGAAACCAAAACACCGAGTAGTACCAATCAAACATACGATTTTGAAGTCCCAAAAAACCCAAGTTCTTTATCTTTTCCTAATCAAGCTTACGCCTCTAATAATAAAACACCGAATGAAAATTTAAACGTTGATGATGAAAATTCTGCATCTATAAATAATGGCGATGGCGATAGCGCGTTGGTTCAGCCTGCATCGAATGTTGACACAACGGTGGGTTCTCAGCGAACCAGTATTGCCGAACATCAGAATCCACAGTCTCAGAGCATAAAGTTTGGAAATATCGGTATGGATGAAGACCAAGGACCGGATTATGATCTTAATTTACTGGATACAAATGAAAATGACTTCAATTTTATCAATTGGGAGGGTTGAAGTCGCGCTATAAATAAGATAATAGAAAAGTATAAACACTTTGCTAAAGAGAAACATTACAAAAGAAAAGAGAGGGGCAAACTTTGTATCTAGGGGTCCGTTGAATTATGAGGTCGGGCTATGTTATATGAGCCGTAATATATATCTGCGCCAACGGAATTTTATAGATGGTTTATTTAGAATTATTCTATTTTCGTATTTTTGTTTTCTTCCATGGTAGAATAGAGGTGTTTAATTTTTAAATAAGATATTGTACTTATAAAAAAGAACATTAAAGCCATTAACTATGTACCTGCCTTCTAATTGCTGTACATTACTGACTACTGTAATATGATGGCGAAATCGCTTGTGATGGTATTATGATCATGATTTACGATGACCATCTCTTTTTTTTTCTATATTGCTTTTCTATAACTTTTAACATTGAAATTTCATATGATAATGATAGGGTTTTTAGTAAGATATCCAAATTTCATCTTGTAGATACTTCACAGGGTGAAAAGTAAACGTACGTTTTATTAAGAACTATATAAGGATTTTACTTTGGCAAATATCTGCGTACAAGGATTGTGTGAGTTGGCCATAGCGAGCATCTCGGTACAATCAATTGGAATCAAAAATCGACAACCTTGATTTGTATATACAATAAAATAAAGAAAGTAGTAAGAGGAGGAGAAGTAGAAAAGCATGTCGTTCTTTAATCGAACAAATACAACTTCCTCTTTAGGAACGAGTACTGCAATGGCTAATGAAAAGGATTTAGCTAATGACATTGTCATTAATAATCCAGCAGAGGACTCAATATCGGATATTGCATTTTCACCGCAACAAGATCTTATGTTTAGTGTCAGCTCATGGGATGGTAAGGTACGTATTTGGGATGTCCAAAATGGTGTACCTCAAGGCAGAGCACAATTTGAAAGCTCAAGTCCCGTGCTATGTACTAGGTGGTCGAATGATAGTACGAAAGTTGCTTCAGGCGGATGTGACAACGCCCTAAAACTGTATGATGTTGCCAGTGGTCAAACGCAGCAGATTGGTATGCATTCTGCACCAATAAAAGTACTACGGTATGTTCAATGTGGGCCGTCGAATGCAGAGTGTATAGTGACGGGATCCTGGGATAAAACTATAAAATATTGGGACATGAGGCAGCCCCAACCGGTATCCACAGTAATGATGCCCGAAAGAGTTTACTCCATGGATAGTAGACAGTCTTTGTTAGTGGTGGCTACTGCTGAAAGACATATCGCTATTATCAATCTGGCAAACCCAACAACCATTTTTAAGACAACCACATCGCCTTTGAAATGGCAAACACGATGTGTAGCATGTTATAATGAAGCAGATGGATATGCAATTGGTTCGGTGGAAGGTAGATGTTCCATAAGGTATATTGATGATGGTATGCAGAAAAAATCAGGTTTTTCGTTTAAATGCCATCGTCAAACTAATCCTAATAGGGCTCCTGGCTCCAACGGTCAATCTCTAGTGTACCCTGTAAATAGCATAGCATTTCACCCACTGTATGGTACTTTTGTTACGGCTGGTGGTGATGGTACCTTTAACTTCTGGGATAAGAACCAAAGGCATAGATTGAAAGGCTATCCTACTTTACAAGCATCTATTCCTGTGTGTAATTTCAATAGGAATGGTAGTGTATTTGCGTACGCTCTAAGTTATGATTGGCATCAAGGTCACATGGGTAACAGACCAGATTACTCAAACGTCATTAGGCTTCATGCAACAAGTGATGAAGAAGTTAAAGAGAAAAAGAAAAGGTGAAATTTGTTCTTCGAATATCTTCCGTGTTCAAACACAGTACTTTCGTTGTTTGTATATTTGAAATATGTAAATGATATACATGCTTAATGATACAGGCTCTTAGTATATTATATAGCGTTAGAAGAGATCCGAAACCCGTCCACACATCTTATAAACGGAAGAGAGAGGAATGTTCTTCGGTCGATACGGTGCCATACTACCATTTCCACCAGCTATAAATGGATATCCATCGTATTTTAATAACTTCGATCACCATGTAGCTTCCTTTCTAATGCCCCCAGAATCTTCTTGTTTACCTTCTTCTCGGAAATAATTTCCAAGGTTTTTTCTTCTGCTTCATTTCTCTTTCCACTTGGTGAAGAATTAAATGGATTTTCAGAAGTGGCACTCAAATCGTTTAGAATCTTTCTAGCGTCCAACTGAAAATCGTCAAAACCAATTTCATTCTCCCTTTTTATCAAGAAACTTTTGGGCAGTAGTCTTTCCTTTTGATGATTGGTCTCTATAACGCTATCGATTTCAATTGTTAAGTCTTCAATGTTTTCCTGTCTTTTCCATGCGCTGCAAAATTCACTAGTGTTGGGTATTAGTAATTGTTCTATTGGAAAATATTCATAGTGCTTCTCTTGTTCCTTTAGCAGAATATTCTCCATTTTCCAGGACTTGTCGATAGCAGAATACACGTATTTATTGTAACAACTAAGTCGGAGATTCTCGTTCCAGTTTTCACTCATTTCCAATTCAAAAAGGAACCAAAGTCGCGAATACTTAATACCCTTTCTATTATCCGTACTACAAAGGCAATGGTCGCAGGAAATATCGTTTAGTTCTTTATCGAAAATTGTTTCTTGTAATTTCTTCAAATTACTTCTTGTCAAGCCTTTCTCTGCTCCCTTTTCAAAGACGTTCTTTTGCATATCATACATTTGTTTATTTTGTTCCGGTGAAGCATTAGCGACAGTCCCTATTGGGTTTTTCAAACCTTCCCTGTGGTTGCTCACTAGCTGTGGTAGATTTTTTTCTTCATTATCTTTCTTAAGGTTTGTTGGGGGGGCGATTTTACTTATATTCCTGTTCAAGAATCGAGAATATTTTTGCAGCTTATTTGGAAACTTGAGATAATTGGCATGTCTATCAGAGAGCGTTCTTTTACCACAGCTTTTTTCTCGCATTCTTTTTTAAGAAGATCGAAAACAATTTCGAAGTACAAACTTTAATAATAAAATAGATACGATCTAACTTTCTGTCACAACCTCTCTGCTAACTCTTTCGAACTATTGCATTATTATAAGATTTGATTAGTATTATTGTATATAATTAGTGACACAAAATCGCCATTGTTACCCGCCTTTTTCAGAAACAATTTCTATAGAGTAATTTCCAATTAGATTTGAATGGGTTTATAAGAAGTCGATAGAAACATACTAAAAAAAAAAACGCTTGCTAACATATACTTCTTGCATACAAACGAAAGCCTGGATTTCAATTGCAATGTATTCAACTCCATTAAAAAAAAGGGTTGATTATAATAACGAAACTTTTACAGTTGCCAGCTCCTTAGGACGAAATCGTTCACAGAATCAGTTAAGAGATGGCCCTGACCAACGTAAGCTCAATTTGTCATGCAGTTCCTTTCAGACTGAAAAATCAACCAACAAAGGTATAATAAACAATTATGGTGAAATAGGAAGCACTATTGAATCAGAACTCCACGACGTAAACACGCACGTCAAAGTGAGTGGGTTAGCTTCGTCTGAACCGTTGCAGTTGGCTAGTGAATTCGTTCAGGATTTGAACTTTAGAGACAAGAATACCCCGGTACTAGACAATGCAGACTACAACAAAAATGGTGTAAAATATAATTTCTCAGATGAAGTGGGTGGGTTAGGCGCATTCACCCCCTTCCAAAGACGACAGGTGATAAATATACCAGATGAAGTTCTATTAGAAGTGTCAAGCACGGAGATCAAGAGTGATATGGGTGTATTCCCTGAATTGGACTTCTGTTGGATAACTTCTGATAACAAATTGATCTTGTGGAACATCAATAATAGTTCAGAGTTTCACTGTATTGAGGAAATCGAGCACACAATTTTGAAAGTGAAATTAGTTAAGCCTAGACAAAACACATTTGTTTCTTCTGTTGAAAACCTATTGATTGTCGCTACCCTTTTTGATATATATATTTTGACAATATCGTTTGATGACCATACTCATGAGCTAAATATCTCTAACACAGGGCTAAAAGTTAACGCTACTGGGCTTAATGTGTCTAATATAATAAGCTATGAAAAAACTGGGCAAATATTCTTTACTGGTTCGACTGACGGTGTCAATGTGTGGGAGTTACAATACAATTGTTCAGAGAACCTATTCAAAAGCAAGTGTAACAAAATATGTCTAACAAAATCAAGCTTAGCGAACTTGCTGCCTACGAAACTAATACCTAGCGTGCCTAGAGGAAAGTTGATGCAAAGAGTACTAGAAGAGGGTGACGAAATAAGAGAAGAGACTATATTACAACTCGATGTTGACCAATCAAGAGGTATTTTGCACACATTGTCAACAAAATCGATCATTAGATCTTACCTAATAACTAATAATGGGCTAGAAAACCCAGCCTTGATTGACGCTCCTCATATTAGGCGTAGTATAAGGGCATTTGATCTAAAAGATTCTTCTTTACTCACTAATCGGGCTTTTAAGATTGCTAAAATTGTTTCCATTTCGAAGTGGGAGAGCAATGATTTGTTCTTGGTCGTTATAACTACTTCTGGTGTACGTTTATATTTTAAGGGCATTAGTTCCAAGAGGTCAATTGGTTCACTTAAATTAGACTTTCTAAAGTTACCTCCCGCCTCTCTATTCAGCTCATTTGTAAAGAATGATTTTTCAAACATCAATCACAACCTTCCATATTCAAGGGATAAGAGTTTAATTTCAGCACAAAAAGCTAGTTCGGTCTATATCAATACCTCTTACGCTAGTACGATAATTTCGCCAGGTATATACTTTACTTCCGTGACGAAACCTAGTAATTTCGGGGAATTATCCAACGATACTAGAAGAGATGGACAGGAAAAAAGAGAGGAACACAAACTTTATGTGAGTGCTCCAGACTATGGTCTATTAAAAAATTATGGTACGTATGTTGAAAATACGGTACTGCTCGATACGACAGATGAAATCAAAGAGATTGTTCCTTTGACCAAATGCTTTAACTATACTTCTACTCCGCAAGGTTACACTAATGTTTTTGCCTCACAATACAACGTCGAGCCATTAAAAGTTGCTGTTTTAACGAGCAATGCCTTAGAGATATATTGCTATCGTACTCCTGATGAGGTTTTTGAAAGTTTGATTGAAAACCCTTTACCATTTATCCACAAATATGGTTTATCTGAGGCTTGCTCCACGGCACTCTATTTAGCTTGTAAGTTCAATAAATCAGAGTATGTCAAAGCAGGTGCCTTGGCCTTCTTCTCCGCCGGTATACCTGGGGTGGTTGAAATAAAACCGAAAAATTCTAGAGACGGTAGGAGTTTGTTGCAAATTTCACAGAAGAAACTTGCTAAACTCAGTGAAAGTGATGACATTGTGCTATCTCCCAGATTTTATGGGTCTGCGCTATTAATTGCCAGACTTTTTAACCAAATTTGGGAAGATAAGATATTCATTTTCGGAAAGGCTTCCAAAGCAAAGAAATCCAATATATTTGGCATTTCTATAACTAGATCACAAGTTGAGTATTATTTATCATCAATATCTGTTCTGGCAGATTTCTTTGACGTTCACCATTCTTCTTTTGTATCATTTCTGGATCCAAAAAATAGCGATGCTACAACAGCATCCGATGCTGAATCCATTGCCATGAATTCTCTTATTTTATTGATAAATTCTATCAAGGATGCCCTCTCTCTTCTAAATGTGTTCTATGAGGATATCGATACCTTCAAATCTTTGTTAAATACATTTACGGGTGAAGGGGGGATTTACGACTCCAAAACTCGGGAATATTTTCTAAATCTTGAGTTCCATGATCTGTTCACACCCAACACGGAAACTAAACGAATGGTAAAGGAGATTTTGATAGAGATTGTAAATGCTAATATAGCTAGTGGTGCACCGGCAGATTATATCATGAACGTTTTAAAAGAACGTTTCGGATCCTTTTGTCATGGTGCCGATATTTTATGTTATAGAGCAGGCGAGCATTTAGAAGCCGCACAAAAATTTGAAATAATAGATCCTAAAATTTCCAAAAATCATTTAGACAGCGCAATCGATCTTTACGAAAGGTGTGCGGATAATATAAAGTTGGATGAACTAAGAAAAATAGTGAATATGATGGTAAAACTTGATTATCAGCCTAGAACCATTGAATTTCTACTTAAAGTTGCAGATAAAATTGATAAAGAAAACCAAGCACAAGAGTACATTTCTGGAGGTTGCAAGATCGATGATCCCAGGAAAGTGTTCTATAATAAACGTGTTGATGTGTATAAAATCATTTTTGAGATCCTGAAAAGCGTTGATAACAATACATCTATTGAACAATTCGTTTCAAAAACAAATATAGCGATTACTTCACCAGCGTTGTCACTGAAGGAAAGCGTTTATTCAGTGATAATCAACAGTAACAACAGATTCTTCCATTATTGCTTTTATGATTGGCTAGTCGCAAATAAGAGACAAGACGACTTGCTAAAATTAGATTCCAACTTTGTTTTACCATATTTGAAAGAGAGAGCGGAAAAATCATTAGAGATCTGTAATTTGTTGTGGCTTTACTTAGCGAAAGAGGAACGTTTTTTTGAAGCGGCGGCTGTTCTATATGCTTTGGCTGGTTCTGATTTTGACTTGAAATTAAGTGAAAGGATCGAATGCCTTGCAAGAGCAAATGGATTTTGTGATAGCTCCACTTCATTTGATCAGAGGCCGGCGTTGGTCCAGTTGTCTGACAATATCCATGAGCTCTTTGATATAGCCGCTATTCAGGATGACTTACTCAATTTGGTGCGAAATGAAACAAGAATCAACGAAAATTACAAGAAGCAACTCATTTCAAAACTTAATGGAGAGGTCCTCTCATTATTCTATCTCTTCAATGACTATGCAGATCCGTTAGAATATTATGAAATAAAGCTAAAAATTTTTAGGGTTTCTCACTTCAAGGACAAAAAAGTCATCCAAGAAGAATGGGATCGATTGATCGATAGCATAAGAAAAACTGCATTGTCTGATGGGAAAGATGAAGGTCAATCATTATTTTTCTCCTCGATTTCGAGCACCCTAATTCGAATTGGTAAAACAACTCATGATACGGACGTTATCTTCCCGGTTCATTTCTTAATTAATAGATTATTTTCATTGTTCCCCGCTGCACCTTCAGCCGCTGACGGATCTATTAGTTCAGTATTTTTACTGGCAGGAATTTCTCATTTAAAGCTTTATTACATTTTGAAGGATATCATAAAAAACTCTGAGGAAAACATTGAATTGGCAAGGAAAGAAATGGTATGGTTGATCAAAGAATGGTACCAAAATGATCCAGAATTGCATGGTTCTATTGTACCGGAGCAAATCAAAAGATTGGAGAAATATGATCTTGATACAGATCCTGTTCAGAATTATGTGAATGACAGTCATAATGGCACGAATTGAGGCTGTTTTGTATATTTATCGTATTTACTATAGTTTTGTAGTTCTCTAATGTGCCCATAAGATCTTAAGCCCCTTCAAATGAATAGTGGCACACATGATATATGTACAGTGTTTTATAGCACACCAAACATGACGAACAGGAAAGAGACAATGGTTACTTATTAGTCGAACGATACCAAGAAATAACGTTATTCCCACTATGCGCCTAAAATTTGTAGTCTAAGTATATATGCCTAAACGCGACAGAACATAGAGTAGAAAGAATATTAATCATTTTCGTTTCCCACCGGAGGAAAGAACAAAAAACATGATGCTAACTTGATAATCATTGCAGGTGAGAATATATCTATACTAGAAAAACCTATCTACTCGTGAATTTGGAAGGTCAGGATTCTCACTATTATAGCAACAATGTCATTTTTATAAGTAGGAGTTTGAAAACGCATTGCTCTCTTTGTCATTCTTGTTCAAAAGCTGCTCTAATTCCTTTTTATAGATTTCTTGTTTCTCTATGAAAGCAAGTAACTCATCATCTTCCAAATCTTCATTGTTTTGCCACTCCATGTACTCAGCTATATCTGAGGGTATAGAGTTCTTTTGGGCTTCTTGTTTTAGCCTTTGGATTTCTCTAAAATGTTCTCCTTGCATGACCATCTCTTCCATCTTGTCTAAACCACCACGTAGTTCAGTCATTTTTTCCCGACGTTTAGTCGACCTCATACATTCCAACCGTGATCTCTGATCCGCACGTTGTCGTTCTGAACTGGCGATAGGGGATGAAGAATGAGGCCCAAAAAAATCCTGTGAACGATCTCGCCTGTTTAATATTACATCTGAAACTACAGAAGGAGAATCCTCGATATGTGAAGGGACATTTTGTTGTTGTTTTTTTTCTGATAACCTATGCATAGAAGATCTTAAAGATTGCGGTGTTAGACTCCGGTCAGAAGAACCATTTGGATAATATTGTTCGGAGGGTTTCCTTTCATTCCAATTGAAACAAGTATCATTAGAACTTAAAGTGTTGTTATCGTACATATTCAAACAAAATTCTTTTACTGTGTTTTGTTAGAGTTAGTAGCTGGTCGATTATAATGGTCGCGATGGGTTTCTCATTTCAATCTCGTTTCACATAGACGCGAAGTCGCTTCCTGATTAGGCCTTTAATTATTCTGCAGTAGCAATAACGTTGAAAACCTATAATAAACATAAGTCATTTGATTATTCGATTATTCTTGTATATAAACATAAAAACTCTCTATAAATGGAGAAAAACAAAGAAATAAGATGATCGGAATTTATCGTTTCACATCTAATCAACCTCCTCGACGGTTGGGCCACTATCCGATGTGCCAGTAGGGCCCGGTCCAGCACCTGGAACGGGACCTGCTCCTGGAGCATTACCGGCAGCGCCGTAAAATTTACTCATAACGGGGTTGGCAATACTTTCCAATTCTTTTTGTCTCTCCTTGTATTCCTCTGTAGATGCCGCTTGTGAAGCGTCTAACCAATTTATAGCATCCTGAGCAGCAGTCTCCAATTTTTTGGCGTCCTCTTCACCCACTTTATCCTTGAAATTATTTTCATTTACTGAATTCTTCAGAGTAAAGGCGTAGGATTCCAGTTGGTTCTTAGCTTGAACACGCTGAGCTTCTTTTTCATCTTCCGACTTAAACTTTTCTGCCTCAGCGACCATTTTGTCGATATCCTCCTTCGACAATCTTCCCTTATCGTTGGTAATTGTGATCTTATTAGACTTACCTGTGCCTTTCTCGACAGCAGATACATTTAGAATACCATTTGCATCAATATCAAAAGTAACTTCAATTTGAGGCACACCTCTTGGAGCGGGTGGAATACCGCTCAATTCGAATTTGCCCAATAGGTTGTTATCCTTTGTTCTTGTTCTTTCACCCTCGAAGACTTGAATCAAAACACCAGGCTGATTATCAGCGTAGGTTGAGAATATTTCGGACTTCTTTGTTGGAATGGTCGAATTTCTTGGGATCAATTTTGTCATAATACCTCCCGCAGTTTCAATACCAAGAGATAATGGTGCAACGTCCAGCAACAGTAAGTCTTGGGTCGTCGACGACTGGTCACCTGTCAGTATTGCAGCTTGAACGGCGGCACCATAAGCAACAGCTTCATCTGGATTGATCGAACGGTTGGGCTCCTTACCATTGAAAAAATCAGATACCAATTTCTGTACCTTTGGGATTCTTGTTGAACCACCAACTAGCACAATTTCATCAATTTGTGACTTGTCTAATTTTGAGTCGGCCAATACCTTTTCTACCGGCTCTAATGTTGATCTAAACAAATCAGCGCATAATTCTTCAAATCTTGCCCTCGTTATTGAAGTGTAGAAGTCAATACCCTCAAATAATGAATCAATTTCCACGGATGTTTGAGCCGATGAAGACAATGTTCTTTTAGCTCTTTCAGCAGCAGTCCTTAGTCTTCTCAAAGACCTTTGGTTACTTGTTAAATCTTTTTTGTTCTTCCTCTTGAACTCCTCGGCTAGGAAGTTGACCAGTCTATTATCAAAATCTTCACCACCTAAGTGAGTATCGCCTGCGGTAGCTTTAACCTCAAAGACACCTTCATCTATAGACAATAGAGAGACATCAAAAGTACCACCACCCAAATCAAAAATTAAAACGTTGTGCTCCTTCTGCGATTTTTTGTCTAGACCATAGGCAATGGCAGCAGCTGTAGGTTCATTAATGATACGAAGAACATTCAAACCTGCGATTGTTCCAGCATCTTTTGTTGCCTGCCTTTGTGAATCGTTAAAATAGGCTGGAACAGTCACTACAGCATCCTTCACTTCTGCCCCTAAATAATTCTCTGCAGTTTCCTTCATCTTTGTTAAGATCATTGAGGAAATTTCTTCCGGTGTGAACGTCTTCGTTTCACCTTTATATTCGACTTGTACCACTGGTTTGCCTCCCTTATCAATTACCTTGAATGGGTAGTGCTTAGCGTCACTTGTTACCTCTGGATCGTCGAACTTACGCCCAATGAGACGTTTAGCATCGAAAACTGTATTATGAGGATTCATTGCAGCCTGATTCTTTGCAGCGTCACCAATCAACCTCTCGGTGTCAGTAAAAGCTACGTAAGAAGGCGTCGTTCTATTACCTTGATCGTTAGCGATAATTTCAACTCTATCATTCGAGAAATGTGCAACGCACGAGTAGGTTGTACCTAAATCTATACCAACAGCTTTTGACATTACTATTCTTTTTTTTGCTTTTGTTTTCTTCTGTGCTTTTTGTGAGCGGTTAAATCAGAAGATAATAAAAAGAAAGAAAGAAGCTCTTGAAGTCCAAATGGTAGCTCGAACTTTGTTGTATTTATACGGTCATTACGTTATCAATGTGAAACTAGGGAGCGTCCCCCTTAATCATATTGAGTCAATGTGTTGGTTTACTTCTCTATTTTCTTCGTGTTCTATAAGGTTCTAGGAACTTCTAGAGAGCACTTCATTACACGAGCAAAAAAGTGACAATATACCGTGCAAAGAATATCCCTTCAAAACCTACAACATTCAGTAGTAATAATAGTGGAGAAGCACATCTCGGGAAGTATGCGGCTATAGATGAAGTGTTCTAAGTATAAACCTCGCGGAACTGTAACATAATCCCACCCCTATATTAATAATTTACTTCTAAGACCCGAGGGGTTTTTCGATTTTTAGTCTAGAAAATATAACCATCCTTCACACTGGGAAAGGTCTAAATGGTCGCCTTTTCTAATAGGATACATAAGGTCGAGATACATAGGAAGGGGGGACTACTGCCATATTAGTACACATCATTCCTCTTTCATTATTGCCGATCTTGCGTGGAATACATGTGCAGATCTAGAGGAGATTTGCGACATGAAAATGCTGTGGAGAGGTACTATAAAACGTCCTCTACCGTGCCGTTTAATAGTCACTAAGGATGGGTCTATAGTTTAAAAGATTTTTATGGTAATTGTTTTACAAATTATAAATGGAATGGTAATTATTAAAAATAAGAAAGCAGAAAGAGACGACACAAAATAAAAGTGAAATTGTACATGTAGCGTAATAAAATATTATCTCATTATCTCTATTTCTTAGCAGTTAATCTTCTTAAGTAGAAAGCTAATTCTTCACCTTCCAAGATGTAACCATCACATCTACCGGATTGACCTGGTCTGGAAGAGATACAAGCGTATAATCTACCGGCGCTGAATTGAGATTCAACAGAAGACTCGATCTTGGCAGAAGCAGCTCTAGCAGCCCACTTTCTTTCAGCGTTCTTGCTCTTGGCAATAGTTTCTTCTTCCTTGGCGTTCTTCTTCTTACCTAAAGTTTGACCGTAATGAGCTTCGAACCATTGTTTGAATGGAGTAGCATCGATTTGAACGATGGCAGCCTTGGTTAAAGTGTTGGTTCTAACCAATTCGTTGTTAGATGGATGGTAGACGACACCAGCAATTCTGGTCTTCTTGGAAATACCTTCAGAAGCCCAGGAAAAGTTACCAGTTTCAATTCTTAAAGCTCTATATTTCTTGTTACCACCTCTGGTTCTGACGGAGTGGATTCTTTTAGCACCGATTTTGGTGTTGGCTGGTTGACGGCCTAATTCAAACTTTCTCTTCTTTCTGAATTGAGCACGTTTAGCACCGGTTGCTGATCTTTTGTGACGAGAATCACGAGAAATACCCATTTTTTAAACTATTTCAAAGTATGTTAATTTGTTAGTAAAACTATATTCTTAACGAATGTATTGGAAATAAATAGAAGACTAAAGAGCATCACAATATCAAAAAAATTTCATCGCCTCAGTTTTTCTTACACTGTTTATGATTTTTTTTCAAATCTATATTTCTGTAGGTATTTTTTTACATTTCAATGCTTTTCTGTATGTTTCATCCACAGGTCAGAGTCCCTATGTGAAAAAAGTCATGATCATCGTTATCCATGTTACTGGCAGTTGAAACTGCGGAAGTTTCTTTAGGTTTCTCCTTCTATTCTCTTATTTGATGGGCATTGGAACATACGTTTTATCGTGGTGTGTTTAGGGTTCTTTCAAGGTTTTTCAAACGCACGATCCAAAAGGCCAAATAATAGCTTTTAACACTATAGTAGTAATTAATTTTACCACTGAATGCATCGTGATGGGCGCGGGAATACCCATAAGCTCATCCCATAATAAAGAAGTTTCAGTATGCGTGCGTTAGACAGGACAACCTCCCGCCTGGAGCAATTGCAGTGTCCATTCGGTGAGAATGGTTAGGCAGACCGCGCTCTCCTGCACGCAGCACCTCGTCCTCCTCTCACCGAGTTCGGGCAGGGCGGCCTGTGTTAAGCTCGATTAATGACCAGGCGACCAATTAATCTACTTTGGTTTTATAAATATTCAATGTTCTCGGCACGAGACAGAAATAGTGTATGGGTTTAAAAGCCCGGATGTCATGATGTTCTTATGGGAAAATTACCTTTGATGACAGTGATGGGTTACTATGGATATTATTTTACATCATAAAGGAGCCCTCAATTACTATGATGGAATACAAGAGTGCAAATGCTACCAAATGTGCAGAAACTCATTCGTGGTATCATTTCTCAGTTAGTATGTTTTAATCTGCTGTTTTACTGCTTCAATAAGACTTGTTCATTATGAAATAACTATATTTCATCTGTGTAGCAAAACTTCTGCGTATATTAAACTTCAGTTGGTTCAGTCAACAGAAGTTTGCTCACAAATAAAAGACATGTAATTCTATCTTTGTCCTGGAGTCATTTTTTACGCGTTTTGGTTGCGATGAGCCTTTTGTTGTAATTACTCGGTTTGTCCCATGATTTTCAGATATCGCTATAATTATAAAACAAAAAGGTATATAGTAAGGGATACATAGTTATGTCTCATAATAATGTTACCTAAATTGAAAGATGCATTGAGGGCAAGGGACGGACGTAAGAAGTAACCGATATAAAAGATAACGTAAAAAGATGGCTGAAAAATTCTTGAACAATAAAGATCCTAAGCTAGAAGCTATGACAGTAGACCACGAAATTCCAGCACCAAAGGAAATCACTGTAGATGAGCCCACGCTGACTAGAGTGGCAAGACCACTAAGACATGTAAGACATATTCCCGTTAAATCATTGGTTTTCCATTCCAAGCATGGACCCGTTACTTTTTCATATGAAAACAAAATAAAACTGCCCATAAATAAAAATAAATTAGTAGTCCAAGTGAATTATGCAGGTTTGAACCCTGTTGACATGAAAATTAAGAATGGTTACACTAAACCTATATATGGTGAAGCCGGTATTGGAAGAGAATACAGTGGGGTAGTGACACATGTTGGTGATAATTTAACAGACAGATGGAGTATTGGGGACGATGTATACGGGATTTATTATCATCCCAGGTTAGCAATTGGTGCCCTACAAAGTTCAGTATTGATTGATCCCCGTGTAGATCCTATTTTGATGAGGCCTAAACATACTTTATCACCGGAAAAAGCGGCTGGTTCCTTATTTTGCTTAGGGACAGCCTTTAATCTGTTAGCTCAACTAAAGGAGAAAGGTCAATTGGATACCGAATCCAATGTTTTAATAAATGGTGGGACAAGCTCGGTAGGCATGTTTGCCATCCAGTTATTGAAGCGTTACTATAAACTTTCCAAAAAATTAGTGGTTGTAACTTCAGGTAATGGTTTATCAGTTTTATCAGAACATTTTGATGATTTAAAGGATCAAATGATTTTCATAAATTATTTATCCTGCAGAGGAAAATCTAGTAAACCTCTTAGAAATATGCTAGAAACTGGTAAAGTCGTGGATTATAATGATTTCAATACACTCAAAGAAACTGAATATTATACACAAGGTAAATTTAACGTTGTATTGGACTTCATCGGAGGTTACGATATCTTGAGTCATTCAAGTTCTTTAATACACGCTGGGGGTGCATATATTACCACCGTTGGTGACTATGTTGGAAATTACAATAAGGACGTCCTTGATTCTTGGGACAATCCTAGCGCCAATGCAAGAAAGATGTTTGGCTCGATGTTATGGTCGTATGATTACACTCATTTTTATTTCGACCCAAACATCAAGATTATTTCCAAGAAGAATGATTGGATACATGAATGTGGCAAATTGCTAAATGAGGGGGTCGTAGATTGTATCATCTGTCAGGTTTACTCTTGGAAAAACCTTAAGGAAGCATTTTCCTACATGGCTACGCAACGTGCTCAAGGCAAGATTATAATCAAAGTTGAAGGTTTTTGAGGCAGCAAGCTTTCTGTCTTCCTACTTTGAATCTATCTCATATTTTTATTGAGTTTTCTGGTTCGTATATACTTAATTATATAGAATACAATGTTCATAATGAAAATCCTTTCGGTCTATATAATACTATTAATTTTAATCTGTGTTGTTAAATTTATCTAAAGTTCAATTCATTTGGTAAGTTTATTTCATAAAAAGGCCAACCAAAAACAAAAAAAGGGCGATACCGATATAAACCATGGAGGAACTACCATTAAGTTCCTTACCATTTTTCTTGGAGTTAGCTTCTGATTGTCTCAACGCTTGCTCAGCACGTATTCTATCTTCAGGATCAAGGATTTCTTCCAGGGAAATTACTTTCTCCTTTGCTGCTTTTGTAAAAGCGTCCTCTGTT
Organism: Saccharomyces jurei; assembly: GCA_900290405.1. NCBI lineage: Eukaryota > Fungi > Ascomycota > Saccharomycetes > Saccharomycetales > Saccharomycetaceae > Saccharomyces > Saccharomyces jurei. The sequence goes on along the minus strand of LT986468.1, from coordinate 366,085 downwards.
TCTTCGCCTGCGTTTGCATCGTCCCCTTCAATCAATTTTCTCTTTTCTAAATTTTGTGCATTTTCCTCTACAATTTCAGGAAAAATCAGTTTGAATCTAACGTTTTGAAAAGTATTATAACTTATGGAATTCCTTGCCAGCATCTTCTTTTGATGGTCCGACGTGGTAATTGATCCCGTCGTAGCTTCATCGCTAGTCATGAAACTCAGTAATCCATTCAAAATGGTAGATACAGACCAACCAGGATTCCAGGTATCAGGATGATAATCACTCATTGAAAGGCATAATCGCGTATTGGGCTTGAAACGTCCATTGGGTGTTACCATTCTGATAGCTGGTGGCTTGTATGGATAATCCGATGGGAAAGTCAAGGTACCATGATATTGCCCCCCCTTGTAAGGAGTATCTGCAGGACCTGTGATAATGTAATGCCACTCCAAGATGTTATCTTCATTAGGACGGGCAAGAATATATGGCGGAGGGTTTTCCACCATCAACTTGTACTCTTTGGTTAATCTTTTATGAGCTTGTTTCGTAGCCATTTTATATCGTACGTGTTTTGTTTGTGATTTGCAAATGTAAAATTATTAACGCCAAATATCTGTTCTGTGGGGAGCGATGGTAGTATTATTTATTACGGCTTCTCAAATGTAATGAGAAAGGAACTTTCTGTTCTTTACAATTAATTTCGGCTTTTTCTGAACACAAATAAACAAAATTTCCCTATTTTATTGGGGAGGCTATCCCAATGGTAAAGTTCAATAATGCTGTGAAGAAGTGACACCTCAAACCTGCAGTGGAAATATATGTTAATTAGGATTTTTTAGCTTATTGTAACGGTATTGGTATTGAATAGAGAAGAGTGGCACCCCTGTATATATATCTTCCTATCAAATCGCGCAGCAAAATGATTCAGGCACGTGATTATTTTTCAACAATGAAAAAATTTTGGAACAAATAGATAATAAGAGCATGTTTCTAAGGATCACTTAAGGAGAGAACGATTAGTGGCCAGATCAGAAACTTTCTTCTCGTGAATTGCATCCAACATGTCTACCAACAGTATTAAATTGTTAGCTGGCAACTCGCACCCCGGATTGGCTGAGCTTATTTCCCAAAGACTAGGCGTACCGTTATCTAAAGTGGGAGTATATCAATATTCAAGTAAAGAGACATCTGTTACTATAGGGGAAAGTATTCGTGATGAGGACGTGTATATCATTCAAACGGGTTACGGGGAACAGGAAATAAACGATTTCTTAATGGAGCTATTTATCTTAATTCACGCCTGTAAGACGGCATCGGTCAGAAGAATTACAGCGGTCATACCCAATTTTCCTTATGCAAGACAAGATAAAAAGGATAAATCCCGGGCACCAATCACTGCAAAGCTGATTGCCAATCTTTTAGAAACTGCAGGATGTGATCATGTCATTACTATGGATCTCCATGCTTCTCAAATCCAAGGGTTTTTCCATATCCCGGTTGATAATTTATTTGGTGAGCCTAGTGTGCTCAACTATATAAAGACCAAAACTGATTTTAATAATGCAATACTGGTATCACCTGATGCTGGTGGTGCAAAAAGAGTGGCATCCTTAGCGGATAAACTAGATATGAATTTTGCCTTGATTCATAAGGAGAGACAAAAGGCCAACGAAGTTTCGCGAATGCTGCTTGTCGGTGATGTTGGCGGCAAATCATGTTTGTTGATTGATGATATGGCTGACACGTGTGGTACTCTAGTGAAAGCCTGTGATACGTTAATGGACCACGGTGCCAAAGAAGTTATTGCTATTGTTACACACGGCATATTTTCTGGCTCAGCTAGGGAGAGGCTAATAAACAGTAGGTTATCAAGAATTGTCTGCACCAATACAGTACCTGTTGATTTGGATTTAGATATCGTTGATCAGGTCGATATTAGCCCCACGATCGGAGAAGCTATCAGGAGATTGCATAATGGAGAATCAGTCTCGTATTTATTTACACATGCGCCAGTTTAAGAAAAGGCATATATGGATATATTTGTATAATCGCACTAACAGGTATTCTGAAAGATGTGTACATTTGTTGAGTGTTAGCGCTTATGTCGCTACCAATTCTTTTCAGGCAATGTCTACGAGGTCCTAGTTAAAACTTTTTTGGCTGACTGCTTTTGCTTTTTAAGAACTATGAAATGACTATTTGCTCTCCAGTCACTACAGTAGTTGAAAATGAAATTTAAGAAATATTGAAAGATCAGGAACAGGAAAAAATAGAAAAAAAAGTGAAAATTATTATAGAGTAGAAAAAGCTCATTTGTATTGAAACTTTTACGATAGAATGGCTTTTAATTTGTATGGTGTATCGGTCTTATTAAAACTCATTTGATGAAACTCAATATTCTCGATTTTCTTTTTCGTTTACTGTGTTTTTTATCATTCACGATTGTCTTGGTTTCTGTGGCCTTAGTTTCAGGTATATCCCTTAAGGATTTTTTACGTTCAGTATTACCTGCTGCCTTCAATGTACGATTCCTTAACCAATCATCGCATTTGATTAATTGTTCAATATTGTTGTCAGTGTGTTTTTGGCATTCATTTGAAGCTTCTATGTTCTCAGTATTATCATTAATTTGTGTTTCTCTATAGAATAAAACATAAGCTGTTGTCTGATCGCCTGGATGGCCAGTGAACTGTAATACAGTTTCTTCTTTTATGGATTCTACTGTCTCATCATCATATAAAAGCCACCCAAACTTCTCATTTTTGCAAATGCATACGTAATGGCCATGTTGCGGACCGCTCCCCATATGGATAACGACGCCACTCAGTTCATATTTTTTGGATACTGATGTATCAAAGGTGGAAGAAACATCTAAAGTCAACGGATAAAGTATCTTATTGAAAAGTTTGATGTTCGATTTCTGCTCTTCTGAATACTTGAATCTTTTCAAATGCAGTGACAAAATATAAGGCAGTTGCTTCAAGCCAACTATACGCTCCGCCTCTTGTAGACCATAACATTTGTTGCAATAAAATTTGTTAACCCCATTCAACATCTCACGTTGATGATAGCTTTTCAAGATCCTCTGAATATCGGTCTCGTCATCACCTTGCACCTCTATAGGAAAATCTAAGAACGGCTCGTCTCTTGAGGTGATATTATCACAAGTCAAACATTTGATCCTATTCGTGAGCGTACCTTTGAATAAATACGTTATAAAGTTGTTGCTGATGTTGTTGATATTCTTTTGAGGCCCAAAGTTCACTTTGGGATCATGGCTTTCAATATATTCACTAAGGTCGTTTAATAAAAAATTTAAGAATTCATGTGCATCTTGTTGCATCATAGTATTAAAGAGAACGTTCTCTTTTTTCAAGATCTTGACGAACTCTGTGGGTGAAACAATTCCTGTTAGTGACAAATTTTCAGTTATAGATTCAAATATATCCTTTAGTCCATTGTAAAGTGTAGCTTCCTCGGTTGGGTAAAGTAAATGATCAAGGTTAAGAATAGGACCCCTAATTAGGGCAGCCTTTTTTCTTTGCTCACTGGTTGGGAACGCATTTTCTTTACTATAACTGGAATCCATGACAATGTTATTACAGCTCTCAGGGTTATCGATGTCGTCAGCATCACCCGTTAATTTAGCTTTATCGCCTGATATGTTTAATTGACGATGGGAGTTTGCCTGGCAGTCGATAGCCGAAGCTCTTGAAAAGGAATCGCCTTCCTTCACGGGTGATCTTCCAACAAGAATTTTATTACAACCTTCGTGAAGCTTTTCTGTTAAGGCGTCAGAAGCCATGACCAATGTATGAACAGGCTGAAGTCGTTCCATCTCATTGTTCTCATCTTTCTTTGTGAAATCTTTATAGCTTGATTTACTTTTGCCAAAACTCATGAACGAATTCCTTTTCTTTTCAAGATTATTCTGTTTTTCCTGAGTGGAAGAAGATGAGTTATCTTGATCGCTTTGCACAAGGTGATGATAGTTGTATATATCTTCATTATCATTATTTTGGCACCTTGTATTGGAATTTCCCCCATTGGCGGACGTTTCAAAGCTTTCATTAGTAAATATCCTTGCTTTTGAACCCTTCAAGTCGCTTTTACGTATTCTATTTGTTGCAGATTTTTCTGGATACTGTAAAACATTGCACCTAAATTCAGAAAGATTATAAAGACATTGTAAAACAGAGTTGCAATAACAGGTATTTCCAAAATTTTCATATCCAAACACCTTGTTGGAACCGTCTCCATAAGGCATCAAATCCGACATAGTAGTAAAAAGAATAGATGACTCTGTATCCAACGCTCGATCTTCATAATCGCCGAGAAAATCGTATTCTCCTATATACGTAGTGTTTGCCTTACTATAGTGAGGGTGGTGATATTGTTTGCGCTCCGTGAGGTTATCCGTTTGACTGCTGTTTCTGCTTCTCCTATCATGGTTTTTAAGATTGGAAGGTAGACTTGACGTACTACTTTTAGTACTGGATGGTTTCCCTATGGATGGAGCTCCAGAGTTTCTAGTCTTTCTCACACTAATTGCATCCCGACTAACTTCGTCATTGCTCTGCGTACTCTTCTCTGATTGTGATTTTTTCCTGTTCACAGATAGCCATCTTTTTATCATTTTTTCATGTGGAAAACTTCTTGGCCTTGTTGGAAGTTATTATTTTCTGTTTATTGATGATGCGATTTCTTTTTTAAGGATCGAGCTAAGGTTTACGACACATTCAAACTTATTAAAGCGAAAGGTTGAGTTGACCCCTAGAAGTTTAGCAAACACGGAAATCCCAAATACAGCTTCGATTGATTTTATTGAATGCAAGAGAAGCAACTTTTTGTGGGGCATCATATCTTTTGGGAAAGGAGCATGAATGTAGTATTTTTAAACCATAATAGAAATCCCGCATTGACATAAGTAAACGCGATTTCCGGGGTAAAAACCGCATACAAAGTACAGTGGCGTACAGCGGCTTAACTGTTTTTTCTCCTATTCAGGGACAATTGAGGTACGATATTGAGATGCTTTGTCGTAAAGGTGGATCCTAGTAACACAACTGACGGGGCAGATTATGAAACAAAAATTTAAAGATTACTACTCCGATACGGGGAGTCGAACCCCGGTCTCCACGGTGAAAGCGTGATGTGATAGCCGTTACACTATATCGGATTGTAATGCATGCGAGGTGTTTTGACAATCCTAATATATATACGATCTTAGGGAAGTAACCTGTTGTCAAAACGGATTATCAACTTGATTCACGGAATGTTACTGTTTATAATTAGTAGTTTAGTAAGTTGTAATAATTAAGAATAAGTCGTTCCTTCTTAAATTATATAAGAGAGGTATATAAAACACACGCTGATTGGTTATATTAAACCCAATGGTTCAGACATAATACGGAACATTGATGATAAGATTTTGGTTATAACTTACCTTCTTATATACTAAGTTCTGGTCAATTAATAGATCTTTATCATATCACTGCAGTAAATTCTATGATTAGAATTTGCCTACTCCAATATAATTGGTATCATCATAAGAATGTTTGTATTCATTTATCCAACATAATTAGTATCATGTTAAAGAATGTTCGTCATCAACTACTCCAGTTTATACGAATAAATGTATAGTTGTAATCACTTATTCCAACAGTTACTTATCTCATATATTATATAAGATATTGTTGGAATGAAAACCAACTAGCGTCTATTAACTAGTAGTCATACTACTAGTGTATTATCACATACGGTGTTACAAGATGAAATTAGTTATGAGAAGCTGTCATCGAAACTAGAGAAAGCTGAAATGCAAGGATTGATAATGTAATAGGATAATGAATTACAACATATAAAATGACAAAAAAAGCATATACAGAATTATGTAGAATTACGAGTTCCATTTATTGGATTCCTATATCCTCGAGGAGAACTTCTAGTATATTCTATATACCTAATTATATTGCCTTTATCAACAATGGAATCCCATCATTTGTCTCAAAATTCACCTATTTCTCACAATTGTCTGAAAATTCACCAATCTCTCAATTTGGTAACATTGACAATCAGGCGAGATGATGAGTAATGGCACTCTCTAAAATGAATCGATATTCGTGTATTGTTTATCAATATTTTTTTTCTCTCTTCTTCTTCTTCAAACGGAACATTTGAATTCATTTTTTTTTACTTACTTTTCAATAACAAAATGTAAATATTGAGAAGAAAAAGAACGCTAAACTCTGCTAGTTTTTCTATAGTTCTATTAAAAAACGACTGCTTACTATAGTGCCACATTAATAAGAATTTTCGCCTCGGATTATTTCTTGGTAATACTTTCTGGTGAAAAAAAGGTCTAAATTGACTGTAATACCATATACGGTAGGACCAAGAGAAAGCCAAAAGTTGATATCCTAAAGGTTATACCGTTGTGCCAATAATGGAGAAGTGAGTTGAAGTACACCCTTGAAAAATAAGTACAACAAAACTGTCATTAAACAACCAAAAAGAAAAGAGTTAGCTTTATTTATTTGATATATGGAAAAAGAATATCTAATAATTACGAAAGGAATGAGGATTGGTCTATTATTGGACAAAAAAACTTTTAAAATTAATCGAACTTCCACAGTTTTAGGAAAAAAAAAAGAAAAAAAAAGAATAAAGAAGTCTGTGCTTTTTCTATTAAACTAACTTTCTGGACGCCACAACTTCATTCGAGGGCTTACGATACCTCTGTGTTGATTCAGGACTCTCTTGCATAACATAGCTTCCATTTATGCGAGCTTCTGCTAGCAGTTTTGTCGATTCAGGATGACCTAGGATTGCTGCCTTCTTGTACAGTGTCATGGCATAATCTGGGTCTGAAATAATAAGATCATTGAATCCTGTCATATAAATATTGGCTAACTCAAAAGGAGCACCACAAATCAAGCTGTTAGCTATGGACGTAGCCCTTCGTAACCATCTATAACCATCCATTTTTGTTAGAATATCATCGGGAAGGCCCATCAAACCATGATAAGAATACACTCCCAGTTTATACATTGCGGCAGGATGATTTTTGGTTGCTGCAAAGGTTAGAAAGTTGACCGCCTTTGGCGCATTCCTTGCTACACCTAAACCACACTCATAGCAAATGGCTGTTCTGTAAATACTTTCAATGTGCAATCTTTTGGCTGCAGCTGAGAATAAAAGAAATGCCCTTCTATTCTTTACCTTACCAAAAACACCAGAGGAGTATGCATCACCCAAAAGATACTGCGCATCTGGATACCCGACAGCACTTAGTTTCTTCAAAATAGTCTTTGCGTGGTTTAATAATGATTCTTTTAAAGAGTCAACAGTGAAGCTATTAATTTCAACTTCCCGTTCCTTGACGAGTTCCAATAGTTTGTCCTTATCCAAACCTATCTTTAAAACGTATTGTGCGTACTGAAAAGTGGAATATATGTCGCGAGTTTTCTTAACTGCTTCTCCATACATTTCAATAGTTTTCCATCTTGGCAACAAGCATTTTCTACTCCCCTCGCCAAGGTGAAATTTCACCACATTATGAGATTCAGCCGCAATGGTCTCGTTCGTGAAGCAAAGATCGTTGCAAGCATTGTAGTCTAGTGACAAATTCTTAGAAAGCGATATGGAACTCGAACTTCTATTGATGTCATTAGAAGAGCCCGAACCACTTGGGTTGTTCAAAAACTCCAAATCATTTGACTGACTGAAAGAAAGAACAACGGATTCATTTTGAGAGGGAGGCGGTTCCGTAAAGTCGTTAAATTCCGAATTTCCGTCTGGTGATGTGGTATTTAAAATTTCAGAAGAAATTTCAGAGGAAATTTCGATTCCACTAGAAACCCGTGATTTGGCCTCCCGTGAGGAAGAAGTGTCGTCATCAAATTCCTTCTGTTCAGGAAGAATAGTATCTGTGGGAAAAGTGTTATATTTTTCGACTAGTGAAACGGAAGGGTTACTGCCCATGGTATCTTCACAAACTGCAGAAGAAATTTCTTCACTGTCACTGTCGTCTTGCAATGATTCTGGCAGACGGGAATTTAAATTATGAAAATTTTCTCCTCTTTCATTTTTATTTGTGTCACTCGAGTGTGAAATATGAGAGGAAACGGAACACCAATATTGGCGAACATCTGGTTTAGTCAATGTTAAAGAAGAATTACTGGAGAATTCACCTGATTCTAGCTGCTTATCCATTTCTTTACAAACTCCGATTTCAGGGTATGCACCAGGGGTATTTGGGCAAATGGCTATGGACATAATGGGTAATACCTGATTTCAACAAAGAAAATCTTCGCAATACTAAACGTACTTTTCTTGTCGTAGGTAAAACTCTTATTCTGTTTGATTCTTCAAGCCAATTTTTCTGTCAATTCAAAACGTTAGAAGCAAAACAAGGAAATCCATTTGCATGAAGGAGAATATATCATTTTGGGTTGGCCTTATAACAGGATGGCGACATCATTAGGAAAATTTTTCTTCCACTCCCCTAAAAGGATATAGCCACACGGACCCTGTAAAAAAAAGTAGTCATCGAAGGAAAGAAAAGTAGAGAAAAATACATATACTCATTATAGGTGACGGTAAGAAAGTTATTTAAAAGAACTGAAAAAAAAAGGACAAGACCGTGAAAAAGGCCATAAAGTATATATGAAGAAATATATGCAAAAATTCAAGACAATGAAGAGAAATGAAGATAAAAGATTACGGCACGCTACCTAAGACAGGGAGGAGAATTGAAAGTAAGCCTGTAGATATAAATAGGGACAAGAAGAGAAAAACTATTATTCATCTTCTTCCCTAGGGTCACCAACACCATCTTCGTAGATTGCAAACACACATTCGGCCTCCGGCAAGCAAGGCGAGTCCACAACTTTACATATTCTTTGACATCCCTTACCCTTTTTGAAGCCTAATCGCGTAGTGGAAGAGTGAGCCATAATATTACCACCGATTGGTTTCTTTGGATCTGGATTGAAAGACATACCACCGTCAACTTGGGCGACCACTTGGTTAGTAACGACGACAGCGACACCAAATTGGTCAGCCAGTCTTTGTAAGGCACGCATGAATTTTGCCAGATGCATTTGCCTTGCACTTAATTCACCACGGCCAGAGAAATCTGTTCGGTAAAGAGCCATAACAGAATCCACAACGATCAACGAAAATCTAGACTCACTCATCATTTGAGCAGCAGCGTCCAGAAGTCTTAGCTGATGATCGGCATTATAAGCTCTTGCGTACGCAACATTGTTTAAAGCATCATCTGGATCTAATCCAAACCGCTGAGCTATGGACACCAATCTTACTGGTCTGAAGGTACCCTCCGTATCGATATACAGACACTTACCTTCGCCGCCACCAATATCCAATGGAATTTGGCAAGTCACGGCCAAAGTGTGACATAGTTGAGATTTACCTGTCCTGAATTCACCAAATAGCTCAGTAATAGAACCCGTTTCAACACCACCACCCAAAAGAGTGTCCAAGTTCTTAGAACCTGTTGTTAAACAAATCAGTTCCGATCTTCTCATGTGGAAATCAGCAGCCGTGACAAACCCCATGGGCACTAGCCTGGCGGCTTCGTTCAGCAACTTGTCTGCCTTCGCCTCGGATATACCTTTGATTTCCAGTAAATCCTTTCTAGGAGCATATGCCACCGCTTCAGCAGTGTGCAACCCGCTCTCCCTTAGTTTTTTCACATCTGCCATTGTAATCCCGTTTACTTGCAGTTTCTCGATAGGCACAAACGATCCCAAAGCTGCCTCATCGTACACTTCATCTTCCGCCTCCCCCTGCGCTTGAGCTTGCTCCTGCAATCCTCCACCATCGGCGGAGCCGTTGGTGGCAGCAATATCATCGCTTCCACCATTGCCGTTCCCATCAACAACAGATTGTGAAAGGTCTGCTGGTACAGTAGACATCAACGAGCCGTTCCCGTACTGAAGCTGCGACTCTGATATGTGTTGTTCTTGAACTTGCGACATATGGTGATAACAAGCTAAGAAGTCTTTACTAAATAGCTGACTGTGTTCCTTGTTGCGCCACTTAGCAACTACTATACTGGCAACTACGGGAATAGAAGAAGTAAGAAAGAAAATTTTCTCTCCAGTCCCCACTATTCCCCTTTATGGTCCCACCACGCGTACTGTAAACAAACCAACTTAGAAATAACGGCAATGACGCGTAGCATAGGGTAACCGAGCGCATTATGCCCGCAGGATCATGTGCACGACATAGTAACATTAGTAATACTAGTCTGTATGTTTCAAATAGGCCATGTAGGGTGGAATAATCATACTACGCTGGTTGAACATTGGTTTCAGTCAATTTTATGGTAGTGATGGGCGTGATCGTTATTAACGTTGTAGGAACACGTGACCGGATGGCCTGTCGGTGGCAAAATTGTGCAAAGTGCAGGGGCGAGGAAAGGAAAGAAAGAAAGAGTTTTTAGCATTGAGTAGAGGGCAATTGTAAAATTAGATGTGCTGGAAAAAATCTGGGCAGTAGTCTAAGGTAAAGTGAATTGTTTGCGAGTTGTTGAAAAATACTGAATAGCGAATAAAGTACGAAAATGTCGGATCCAAGTTCTATTAACGGTGGTATCGTTGTTGCGATGACGGGTAAAGACTGTGTGGCCATAGCCTGTGATTTGCGTCTCGGAAGCCAGTCATTAGGAGTGTCAAACAAGTTTGAGAAAATCTTTCACTACGGGCATGTATTCTTAGGGATTACCGGTCTGGCTACCGACGTAACAACTCTAAATGAGATGTTCCGCTACAAGACAAACCTATATAAGTTAAAGGAAGAAAGGGCCATTGAACCTGAAACATTTACTCAATTAGTATCAAGCTCGCTTTATGAAAGAAGATTTGGTCCGTACTTTGTAGGGCCAGTTGTGGCAGGTATCAATTCTAAATCTGGGAAGCCCTTTATTGCGGGATTCGACCTGATTGGTTGTATTGACGAGGCCAAGGATTTCATCGTCAGCGGTACTGCATCTGACCAGCTGTTCGGTATGTGTGAGTCTCTGTACGAACCTAACCTAGAGTCTGAGGATCTTTTCGAAACCATAAGTCAGGCCCTACTAAATGCTGCTGATCGTGACGCTCTTTCAGGCTGGGGGGCTGTAGTATACATTATTAAGAAGGACAAGGTGGTCAAGAGGTACTTGAAAATGAGGCAAGATTGATTGATTCATGACAACACCGTGGCCCCAAAGAAAAAAAGCAACAGCACAAAATAACCCCTAAACGGAAAAGATCAAAAATTCTTTACATCTTACTCATCTTTAATTTCTAAGTAAACAGAATAGATCGAATGAATATACATAAATACTAAAATGCATAAAATCAATTGAAGATACAAGCAGTTCTCTGTTTATTGTTCTTAGAAGTCAAGCGTTGTCCACCAGCCGCGATTCTCTTGAAAAACTGACGCATCTAATGCTAACTTGAATAGGGAATTATGTTCTTGGGCAGTGTAGTCTGCGACTAATATGGCCGGTTCACCAATGAAAGAGACTATGGTCAAAGATAAGAAGGAGTACAAGAAACGGAGGGTTCTCCAGATGGCCAAATTTTATGGTGCGGCCGCTTTCACCCTAATTACCATGAGGCTAATCTCCAGGGCCATAAAAGTACGAAAATGTATGTGGTTTCACTTATTCTAGTGGCGAGAAGTAACACGAATGACTTTTTACTAACACTGTTTATTGGTAGCAGACGTCCCTACTATGTTCCAACAAAATTACAAGCCCCCACCTTTTTCGCAAAGGGATGAAGCCATGTCTGCGTTAACATTTGCATCCGCCGCCTCAATGGGTACGTTTAGCACGCTGTTATTCGGATTCTGCTGGGCATTTGATATTTCAACAGCGAGAGAGTTTGTCTCAAGGACAAGAGAGTTCATGGGTCTTCCACGAACTTTAGACACTGACGCAAGCATGGATGAAGAAACTGCCAAATTGACAAAGCAGTTGCAAGATTTACTGTCTAGCGAAAACGACAAGTAGGGCCACGCATTGCTTCATACTCCCTGAAATTTACGTATAATGCAATCACAAGCCGTTGCTACCTGACCACATATTCGTATATCTGTATATATTCTTTCTTCTTCTAATTATACGTGCAATGGTTCTTTTTTTTTTTTACGTTCTATTAAAAATTGATTGATCCATCGGCGAAAAGGAAGATGAAATATCGATCAGTTCCTATTGTTCTCGGATTTAAGTAAGGTACCCCAAATTGTAAATTTACACGCCAAGGAGGACGCTTCGTGTTCTACCATTTCTATCGAGTTTTCGTGATTTCACCATGAGCGTTCCTCACAGTACAAAACAAGGTAGTCCTCTTTCAAGTCGGCACCGCTCAATAACTAATACCACTTCACAGTTGACCCCGAGACACAGTCATGATAACTCCAGTAGCCAGATTTTAAGTGCTATGAATAATGCATCTAGTAGTCCGTCAGCTACCATGAATGAAAGCTCTAAAAGGAATAAACAAAACTTGGTACTTTCAACCTCTTTTATTTCCACCAAGAAATTGGAAAATAGTGCACCTTCGCCGACCAGTCCCCTATTGGCAAGACGAACAAGAAGTACAATGACCAAAGCACTCCTTAGCCTCAAATCAGAAATAAATAATCAATATCAGGAATTGGCTCGACTGCGCAAGAAGAAAGACGAATTTGAACATCTTCGGGACTCTACAATATCTGATATCTACTCTGGATCTTACTCCACAAATCATTTACAAAAGCACTCGATGAGAATAAGAGCTAATACTCAACTTAGGGAAATAGATAACTCGATTAAAAGGGTGGAACGAAATATCTTTGACCTTAAACAACAATTCGACAAGAAACGACAAAGATCACTTACAACATCCAGTTCAATAAGGGCTGACATAGGGAGCACCAGAAACGATGATCGTCAAACCAATGATAGCGAAGAGTTAGATGATCAAAACAGTTTGACAGATCAGATTACTTTTGATGATGAGTATCTGACAACTCCCACTTCAGTGACCGAACGTAATAGCCAGCCTAACTTTAACAGTCGTAGTACTATCAATTCGCGAAATAACGAAGATGTTTCTACACTTCCTGTTTCCAATTTGGACGATCCTGAGAAGATAGACTCAACAAATGATGACGAGAATGATGCAGGTGATCCTGAAAACGAAAATCGAATATTCACATCAACAACTACAGAAGCAGCCACATGGCTCGTGAGCGACTACATGCAGAGTTTTCAAGAGAAGAATGTTAACCCTGATTTTATTGCTCAGAAAGCAAATGGCTTGGTTATTTTGTTGAAAGAACACTCGGAGATAAGGAAAGATTTAGTACTAACTTCTTTTATGTCATCAATTCAAAATCTACTGCTCAATGGAAACAAACTTATCGCGGCATCTGCCTACAGAGTATGCCGCTATTTAATCAATAGTTCGAATTTTATTGATGAATTGTTAGAGCTAAGGTTAGATGCTTTTATAATAATTTCCCTTGCGAAAGAAAATTCTTACCAAATAGAAAGAGAACAAGCCTTGAAAATGATTCGAAGATTCGTTGAATATAACAACGGGATCACACGGGGTATCATGCAAGCTATAATAAGTTGTGTCGAAAAACCTGAAGACTCTTTAAGGCACATGGCTTTGGAAACTTTATTGGAACTTTGTTTTGTCACTCCAGCAATGGTTAAAGAATGCCGCGGTATGAGAGTCATTGAGGGGTTTCTACAAGATTATACTTCGTTTTCACTTGCGTCCATAATTCTGGACACTATTTTACAATTAATGGCCACACACAAAACAAGACAGCATTTTCTAGAAGACTTCAATGTATCCGTATTAACGACGGTATTTTCCGACACAAATACAAAATCAAACGTTAACGTAGAAAAAATGCAGAATGCTTCTACACTTATCTCAATGACTTTGAACAGCTATAATGGCTTTATGCTTTTTTCTAACGACAATTTCAAACCGCTCAAGCAACTGGTGTCTTTTTTTCAAATTCCAATTTGCGCTCAATACCTCATCGACATCTTCCTTGATGTTCTGAAAATCAAACCGCTGCCGTACAAGCCAAGGGGGAGACATTCTCATTCTTTCAAACCCGTTCCATCTCAGTACTACAAAGAATGCATGTCTGTAAATCAAAGATTAGCGTTAATCGTTCTGATTCTAGATAACTCAATGTTTGTATCTCATCTTCTCGAACTTCTGAACGAAGAGAACAGAGATGACTACCTGGTGACAAAAGGAAGATATCTTCTTACTGAATATTTCAATCTCAAAATGAACTTGGTGGATAATAGATACACCTCAGTATCAGTGCAAATTTCCAAGGAAAATTTCACTTATGTAAACGAAACATTCCAGTTTCGGAAGATCGCCTATAAAATGAATAGAAATAGAAATACAATTGGCATGTCGGGCATTGATTACGCTCAAAACATAAAATCCTTCTCAAAAAATATTAAAGAGAATACTCTTCTTCGAGAAGTGGATGATTTTCGTTTCAGAAGGATGGTTTATGACTCCAAAGTTTTACAAACAAAAGACTTCACACGTTGGAATTGGAATATTATAAATGAATTACTCGAAGGACCGTTACTAAATAAAAAGCAACTGGAAGAACTAGTCAAATCAACGAAATTTATCAGAAGATTATTAGTGTTTTATAGACCACTTAGATTAAGATTTTCCAATGTCAATAAAGGTGCAAAGTTATCTCAAAAGTATGTACAGGTTGGATGTCAGTTTTTCAAAACACTAACAGCGACCCCGGAAGGAATGAAAATCCTTATGGATGATACCAAAATTATACCACAATTGGCGTCTTTAATGTTCAGAGCCATGGAAGGAAATACATCAGGTAATATCTTCAACAAAAACAAACTACGAGAAAAAATAATATTTGGCTATTTCAAATTCATTGGAATCCTGACGCAATCAAAAAATGGGGTTCATATCCTAACAAGGTGGAATTTCTTTACTGTAATTTATAAGATGTTTCAATTTGAATCGAAATTAGGCCTGGAATTTTTATTATTGACCATACCCGAGTTAGATTTGAAGTATTCGTCACATTGTCGCGTCATCATTGGTAAAGCTCTTGTTGTTGCCAATGAGAAAGTCAGGATTGAGGCCACGAAGCATATAGGTGATAAATTAAAGGAACTATTATCTATGAAGGAAAGTGATCTTAAGCTCAAAGCAACGAAGACTAAGCTACAACAATTTAAAATGGAAATGCTAACGAGACAGTTATACGATTTGAGTCCCAATGTAGTCGCAGTAGCAGACCAAGCTTTATATGAATGTATTGTTGCAGGAAATGGCTCCGAGGAGTTGGGTACCTCATTTAGAATGTTTTTGAACCAAATGGTTTTTATCAGGTCTCCAATACTTTTTGAATTGCTAAGTCGCCCATACGGATTTCAGTTGTTGAACGAAATCAATTTTGTAAAGGAAGAAAGAGATTCATGGTTATCTAAAAAAAATATTGAATATGTTCATATTGTGGAAGAATTTCTGAAGAAAAATCAATCAATCAATGCGAGATCCCTTACATTTCAACAAAAGAGTCGATTACCATTACATTTTTATGAAAGTCTAACGAAAACAGAAGACGGGATATTATTATTAAGCCAAACAGGAGATTTAGTCACATTCATGAACGTTATAAAAAGATACGTCAACGGGAACAATATGGCAATACTAGAAGATGCCAAAAAAATTCTAGACTTAAAAGCGGCATTATGGTGTGTTGGGTTTATCGGATCCACAGAATTAGGGATCGGCCTATTGGACAACTATTCGTTGGTCGAAGATATTATCGAAGTAGCATATAACGCTAGCGTAACTAGCGTTAGGTTTACAGCATTTTATGTTCTGGGATTAATCAGTATGACCCGTGAAGGCTGCGAAATTCTGGATGAAATGGGGTGGAATTGTTGTGTTAGCGTACAGGATGAGCCTATCGGGATCGCACTACCCAATAGACTTGATAAATTTCTTTCATATAATGAACATAAATGGTCCACCTTTGGTGAGTATACAGATGAGATGATTGTTTTCGATAAAAGCGATGGTGACTTGATAGAAAAGTGCGTGCCCATTGAATTTGATCTGGACAAATTACTAAGAGAGAAGAACACCGCAGAGAACCCATTAAACGAAAAAATCATCATCAGAAAATACGACAATGATATTACAAGTCAAAGCATTAACATATCAGATGAAAACACTAGTCTTTCCGCAAACGGAAATCTTTCTTCTCCCTATGTCTTACAATACCGCAATGACGATGACTCGATCGAGAACAAGATACTGCATATAGTGAGCCAGCTAGGCAATCATATCCTCTCAAATCACGCAGTAAAGGAAATTACAGAAATAAACAATAAATACGGTCCAAGGCTTTTTGAAAACGAGAAGATGTTCTTCAAGGTATTTAATATGATGTCGAAGTACCGATTCAAACCACATGTTAGAAAGTTTCTCTGCGGACTGTTCATTAACAATAGAGCCCTTGAAAATGTCATCAGGCATGATAACAAGAGAGACAAAAGGCCAGTAAATTTTGTACGTTAACATAGATGAAATATGCCTTTTGTATACGTGTATATAGGAAAGTTATTACACAAGTCAAACACTTTCCTTTATCACTGTTTATAAACGTTATTTATAGTGTATGGGTATCATTATATAGTAGTGGCGTTTCCTTGTACAGGGTATAAGCATCTACTAGCTCATCGGGAATTCCAACATCTTCCTTTTTTTCCAGTTTTTCCGTAATTAGTGATATTTGATCATTATACCACTTCAATTCGGGTACTTTCTCTACGGTCGCTTCAGATATTAAACGTGGGGCTTCCGTATTAGTTGAATCTCCATTAGCATCAGCATCAATACTGTTCAGCACCGTTATCACGCTCGATACTTTCCTTAACAATGTAGTATATTCCCTCTTTAATGTACCGTCTTGTTTGATAAGCTCATCGTTCCTCGCTGATATCTTCCGTATATCTTTGTCTATGAGACTCTCCGGATCTTTACTAGGCATTTTTTCCTTCTTTATGTTTCTTTTTGACGTTACCGTCATCAATAGTAAATTTCTTCCAGGTTCATCACATTCACTTCCAGATGCAATTGAAAATGCAGTTGATTTCGGTATCTTCCCACAAACCAGAGGCTTAACTCCGGGTAAAGATTAATGACGCCACATCACGTGCTCATTTCACCAAAGCCACCTATTACATTACACGTGACCTAAAAACAGAGTCGTATGCCAAAGCAAGAGTCAGAATGAAAAAAAGTGGCCTGCTAAAGGGAAAAAGCCGGAAGGCGGGACTAGCTTTGAACTCGTTTAGTGTGAACGTGCAAAAGACCAATATTTTGCTAGAGTCATCGCAGTCATAACAGCTCTTTCGCTTTATCGCCCGATCGCAGATGGCAAAACTGTGGTAGTCATAGCTCGTTCTACTCAACTGAGAACTGTGAGTGTGAATATGAAAGAAACTGCGATAGATGGGTAATTTAAGGGAAACGCTCTAGTTTTCCTGCTGTAAAAGAAAAAAAAAAAATTCTATATAAGTTCGATATTTTCATCTTCAATCTAATTAGTTTCTCTTCTGGATAATATATATTATTTATAATTTCTTTTCAATTATAATACACCAAGCATCTAAGAGCATTGACAACACTCTAAGAAACAACATACCAAATAATTTCATATCAAATATTTAAAATGGTTCAATCTGCTGTCTTAGGGTTCCCAAGAATCGGTCCAAACAGAGAATTAAAGAAGGCCACTGAAGGTTACTGGAACGGTAAAATCACTGTCGATGAATTATTCAAGGTCGGTAAGGATTTGAGAACTCAAAACTGGAAGTTGCAAAAGGAAGCTGGTGTTGATATCATTCCATCCAACGACTTCTCCTTTTACGACCAAGTCCTAGATTTATCTTTGTTGTTCAATGTCATCCCAGACCGTTACACTAAATACGATCTGTCTCCAATCGACACTTTATTTGCTATGGGTAGAGGTCTACAAAGAAAGGCCACTGAAACTGAAAAGGCTGTCGATGTCACCGCTTTGGAAATGGTTAAATGGTTTGACTCCAACTATCATTATGTCAGACCAACTTTCTCTAAGACCACTCAATTCAAATTGAATGGTCAAAAGCCAGTTGACGAATATTTGGAAGCCAAGGAATTGGGTATCCAAACCAGACCTGTCTTGTTGGGTCCAGTTTCTTACTTATTCTTAGGTAAGGCTGACAAGGACTCATTAGACCTGGAACCATTGTCCCTCTTGGAACAATTGTTGCCTCTTTACGCTGAAATCCTTTCTAAATTGGCTGCTGCTGGTGCCACAGAAGTTCAAATCGACGAACCTGTCTTGGTTTTGGACTTGCCTGCTAATGCTCAAGCTGCCATTAAAAAGGCTTACACCTACTTCGGAGAACAAAGTAGTCTACCAAAGATCACTTTAGCTACTTACTTCGGTACCGTCGTTCCTAACTTAGATGCCATTAAGGGTTTGCCCGTTGCCGCTTTACACGTTGACTTCGTTAGAGCTCCTGAGCAATTTGACGAGATTGTTGCTTCCATTGGTGACAAACAAACTTTGTCTGTTGGTATTGTTGATGGTAGAAACATTTGGAAAAACGACTTCAAGAAGTCTTCCGCTATTGTTAACAAAGCCATTGAGAAGTTGGGTGCTGACAGAGTCGTTGTTGCCACTTCTTCCTCTTTGTTGCACACTCCAGTCGACTTGAACAACGAAACCAAATTGGACGCTGAAATCAAGGGCTTCTTCTCTTTTGCTACCCAAAAGTTGGATGAAGTCGTTGTTATCACCAAGAACGTTTCTGGTCAAGATGTTGCTGCCGCTCTAGAAGCTAACGCCAAATCTGTCGAATCCAGAGGTAACTCCAAGTTCATTCATGACTCTGCAGTTAAGGCCAGAGTTGCCTCTATTGACGAAAAAATGTCTACCAGAGCAGTTCCATTCGAACAAAGATTGCCTGAACAACAAAAAGTCTTCAACTTACCATTGTTCCCAACTACTACTATTGGTTCTTTCCCTCAAACTAAAGATATCAGAATCAACAGAAACAAATTTAACAAGGGTACCATCTCTGCTGAAGAATACGAAAAATTCATTAACTCTGAAATTGAGAAGGTCGTTAGATTTCAAGAAGAAATTGGATTAGATGTCTTAGTCCACGGTGAACCAGAAAGAAACGATATGGTCCAATACTTTGGTGAACAAATCAATGGTTATGCTTTCACTGTTAATGGTTGGGTTCAATCTTACGGTTCTAGATACGTCAGACCACCTATCATCGTTGGTGACTTGTCTAGACCAAAGGCTATGTCCGTCAAGGAATCAGTTTATGCCCAATCAATCACTTCCAAACCAGTTAAAGGTATGTTGACTGGTCCAATCACCTGCTTAAGATGGTCTTTCCCAAGAGATGATGTCGACCAAAAGACCCAAGCCATGCAATTAGCTTTAGCTTTGAGAGATGAAGTTAACGATTTGGAAGCTGCTGGCATCAAGGTCATTCAAGTTGATGAACCAGCTTTGAGAGAAGGTTTACCATTGAGAGAAGGTGCTGAAAGATCTGCTTACTACACCTGGGCTGCTGAAGCTTTCAGAGTCGCTACTTCTGGTGTTGCCAACAAGACTCAAATCCACTCTCATTTCTGTTACTCTGACTTGGATCCAAATCATATCAAGGCTTTGGATGCTGATGTCGTTTCCATTGAATTCTCCAAGAAGGACGATGCCAACTACATTGCTGAGTTCAAGAACTATCCAAACCACATCGGTTTAGGTTTATTCGATATTCATTCTCCAAGAATTCCATCAAAGGATGAATTTATCGCCAAGATTTCAACCATCTTGAAAAGCTATCCAGCTGAAAAGTTCTGGGTTAACCCAGATTGTGGTTTGAAGACCAGAGGTTGGGAAGAAACCAGATTGTCTTTGACTCACATGGTTGAAGCTGCCAAGTACTTCCGTGAACAATACAAGAATTAAGGTTTTAAAAAGGAAACAAAGTAATGATATTTGTACTTTTTATTTTTTATTCTGGGATTCAACATCGGTGATTTAATTTTTGTGTTCACTTTTAAAAGTTTATTTGGGTAATTTTTGATATCAATTTTATTACAAAGCCATAACTCTTGCATTTTTTATTTTATTATATATATATATATATATACATTCTGTATTTATAACGCATTCAACATTCGTTTTCAAAAGGATTTTCTGTTTATCTTGTTCGCCAAATTCTTTACTGTAGTAAACATGGTTTAAAAGTCTATTCAGTTATCCCCGGAACCCACCATATATTACTATGTCTACATGTATGAACCAAAATAATAACGAGGTAAAAAAAGGAGGATACAATTTCTAAACAGATCCTACGATATCAGCCCACAATTCTTCTGCTTGAACAATGGTGCTGTGGTTAGCCATCATCTTGTTCATAGTTTCTACATATTCATCGTACTCATCTGAATCGAAAACAATACCGCCACCAGCTTGTAAGTAAGCAATGCCATCTTTATAAACCATGGTCCTTAGGGCAATACAGTTGTCCATTGTTTTGCCATCATATGACCAATGGCCTACAGCACCCGCGTAAACACCACGTCTCTCGCCTTCCAATTCAGCAATTAGTTCCATAGCTTTAACTTTCGGAGCACCACTGACAGTACCTGCAGGGAAAATCGATCTGAACGCATCGAATCTTGTTTTCTCTGGACGCAAAGTACCACTGACTTGAGAAACCAAATGTTGGACGTGAGAAAACTTTTGGATAGTTAACAATTTATCAACGCTGGTTGTTAGCGGATCACAAACTCTATTGATATCGTTTCTTGCTAAGTCCACTAACATAACATGTTCAGCACGATCCTTTAGTGAGCCACGCAATTGGTCTGCCAAAACATCATCTTCTTCAGTAGTAGCACCACGTTTGACAGTACCGGCAATCGGGTGAGTAATGACTTTATTTTTGGAATCTGATTTACACAACAGTTCCGGAGATGCACCAATGATTTGGAAATCTAAACAGTCAATATAGAACAAGTAAGGAGATGGGTTCACAGTACGTAAATGTCTGTAAATGTTGAAAGGATGCAAAGAAGTTGGTCTTGCCACTCTTTGTGATGGCACGCCTTGAATAATATCACCCTTTTTAATATGCTTCTTTAAGGTGGTGACATGACTCTCATAGCCTTCTTTACCCACATTCGACTCGAAAGTTTGATTCAATTTGATTGCGGGTTGTTCTGGATATGGTATTGATGAAGAATTGTCAGTTAATTTCGATACAATATCAGTAATTTTTTTCACTGCGGTTTCGTAACCTTCTTCCAACGAAGTTTCATTAGTATTGATGTTATGAATGATTTGAAATCTTTGAAAAACATTGTCAAAGGCAATAATGGTATCACAGAGCATTAGGTAGGCTTCTGGAAGTTTCAAAACATCTTTCAAGGGCCTTTTCGTTTTTGGTTCGAAATAGCGAACACAGTCATAAGAAATATAACCAATAGCGCCACCACTTAATTTAGGTAAACCTGGAACATTCTCAGCCACTTTAAAGGTTGAGATCTCCTTTTCCAAAATGTCCAAAGGATCAGTTTCAATACCTTCAGTGGGACCGGTTTTGATAATTTTACGTGGTGAGATACCGATGAATGAATAACGGTCCAATTCATTGTTAGTCTTAGCACTTTCTAGAAGAAATGATTCCTTTCTACCAGGGTTATTCAATTGCGCCAATTTCAGGTACGCTACGTGAGGAGTCAGATCCAGTGATGGCAAGTATGCATACACGGGATACATATTTATAGAACTATCATCATTTTGCTGCTGTAATTGCTTTAAAGAGTCAATATCTGGTTGAATCTTAATAGATGCTGCCATTTTTTTCACGCCCTTACTTTAGAGAATTACCAATGACCAATTATTGACGCTAAGCTCAGTTTCGTGGACGAATACTGCTTTTAACTACAATGGAACAACCCTTTAGTCATGCAATTTTATTAAGTGAGATGTAGCAATATTTCGATGAGTGAAAAATCGTAATGAGTCAGAAAATCACTGTATACGTTCACGCCTCAGTAGTTTTTTTTTTTTCAACTGCTTCCAAGATTGAAAGGAAATATTTGTAGAAGAAACCTGCTGCTGATAAGCGACAGGGGGTTTTAAAATGTAAGAAAACCAGCCAATTAAGATCCTAACAGGGCAGATTGAAACTGCATATTATAGTACTAAGTATATAGACTTCTGTTTTGTTCTTTTAACTAAATAGAAAAAAAATACTACTCTCCTCCCCACGGAAAAAAATCCAGTAAGTTCTGTTATCAAGGACAATTAGTGTATATTAGGTGTTGTAACATTTTAACATTTTTTCTTTTTTCATTGATTAATTAATAACCGTTCGTTCGAAATAGTAGTTTCCAGTTATTATTTTCTCCCAAGTTTTGGCTTTTCCATTGTATATAATATAAGAAACCAAGGAAAGAATAATGGGGCAAATACTTTCCAACCCTGTCATTGACAAGGAGAGCCATGCCGGTGCCGACCCATTGACCGCATTTGGACTATGTGCCATGCAAGGATGGCGGATGTCAATGGAGGATTCACACATTCTAGAGCCTAACGTATTGACAAAGTCCGATAAAGACCATATTGCATTCTACGGTATATTTGATGGGCATGGTGGCGCTAAAGTGGCAGAATACTGTGGCAATAGAATAGTGGAGATTCTACAGGAGCAAAAATCGTTCCATGAGGGAAATTTGCCGAGAGCTTTGATTGATACTTTTATAAGCACAGACGTAAAACTATTGCAAGACCCTGTGATGAAGGACGACCATAGCGGGTGCACGGCAACGTCCATTTTAGTATCGAAATCACAAAACTTACTGGTGTGTGGCAATGCCGGTGACAGCAGAACAGTGCTAGCCACAGATGGGAATGCAAAGGCTCTATCGTATGATCACAAACCTACGCTGACAAGCGAGAAATCACGAATCGTGGCAGCAGATGGGTTTGTAGAGATGGATAGGGTCAACGGTAACTTGGCGCTTTCTCGTGCCATTGGTGATTTCGAGTTCAAGTCCAACGCCAAACTAGGCCCCGAGGAGCAAATTGTAACGTGTGTTCCGGACATTCTCAAACACTCTCTAGATTACGATAGGGACGAGTTCGTGATCTTGGCCTGTGACGGTATCTGGGATTGTTTAAGTTCCCAAGACTGCGTGGACTTGGTTCATATCGGACTGCGCGAGGGCAAGACGCTAAACGAAATATCTTCCCGCATCATCGATGTGTGCTGTGCTCCCACCACAGAGGGAACAGGCATTGGATGCGACAACATGAGTATAGTCGTTGTTGCGCTGCTGAAAGAAGGTGAAGACGTCGCTCAATGGAGCGACCGTATGAAGTCGAAGGCTCAACACACCTCAGTCCGCTCCTTTGCAGACAAGAGAAGAAGGGTTTTCAGCTACTACGACTTTTCCAAGTGCAATGACCAACAAGTGTTCGCCGTCACCACGAAGAAACCTCAAGACAAGTTCGCTAGAGACCATGACGCCGCAGTAGCCTCCGTGACTGCCCCCGATAACGACGACGTCATGGACATAGACGACACAGACGCCGACACCGATCCGGAAAACCTGAATCCTCCCAGCCAAGCCAAGCGCAAGACTTCAGGCTCCATTGATCTGGCCTCGCTGGAGGCACTCCTAGGAGCTACTGGAGGAGTGAAGACAGACAGCAACGGGAAAAAAGTCACCTACACCCTTCCCCAGTCAGCACTGACCCAACTTCTTCAGACCATGGGCCATGACCCAAGCTCTCTACATCCCGATAATGACGATGGCCGTGGCCACAACCCCAATCGGTCCCAGTTGCAATGAATGATCTTCAATCTTTCACTATATATACATACCTATATACGAACTGAACGCACGAACGAACAGAAAGAGAAGTGAAGAGTAGAGAAGAGATACCAAAGCCAAGAACACACATCACCTCAATCACCACACCGTCACTAACAGTAGGGTATCCGGATGCAGTTTGACGCTTAAAGACAGTATTCACCTCAGGGGTAAACGCGCAGAAACTGCGCGTTTACCTGCAGCGACGCCACAAAAGCGAACCGGCCCGGCCAGTGCGTGCTATCAACAGCGGTCCCGTTCTAGGATCCCCGGTCCGGAATGGGCACGAGTCGCCTGCCCCCGTCTAGAGACGTCCTCCTAAGGTAGTCAGCGCGGGTTTTGCCGATGCAAAGGAGAAAGGATGGACGGTACAGACACCCTAGACAGGATTCGCGCATTGCCTTGCGCATCTGTGCCCCATCCAATCTACTGTATCTATTGTTATCGTGTGTCTGTGTGTGTGGTACTCTTCCTCGGACAGCCTCGACAAGAACGGAATCAGAAAGTGCACATAGGGTTAAAAAGGAAAAACCTGAGTTGGCAACAAAAACAGAGACACGTTTGAAAAGTATTCTTTTCTCTGTATCTTCTCTATTTCTTTTCTCTTCTTCCTCTTTGGTATCTTTCTCTTTTTTTCTCTCTTCTGTGGTATATTTATCCGTGTTTCCTCCTTTTCGCAGTTAGTTCATCCCATCTCATCGAAGAGCTTCCGTGCACGTCCCAGTCTCCCTTCTCTGCTCCATGATGTCCGTTTCGACCAGTTTGAACTCAGCCTCCATTCATTTGAGTACCATGGGCGCACATCCTCAGCTACACTCGCTTTCTCGCCAACCACTGTCAGTTTCAGCTCCTATGTCCAACGAGGAAACACAGGAGTCCTCACTTTCACCGCCATCTTCATCTTCGTCATCGATTTCAGGAGCGGCGCCTGCATCTGCCAAGAACTCAAGCAAGAACCCTTCCTCTTGGGACCCTCAGGATGACTTGCTGCTGCGCCATTTGAAAGAGATCAAGAAAATGGGCTGGAAAGATATTTCACAGTACTTCCCCAACAGAACGCCCAATGCCTGCCAGTTTAGATGGAGAAGGTTGAAGTCTGGCAACTTGAAATCAAACAAAACGGCTTTAATCGACATCAATACCTATACGGGCCCGATCAAGATCACGCACAGCCCTGACGGTTCCAACTCTCAGCAAAAACTCAACAAGAAGGTGGGTGAAAAGGCCTTGACAGAAGATACTGGTGCGGTCACCACGATGGGGTCCGTCCCGATCCCCTCCAGAAAGACCTCGCTGCCTTCTTTTCACGCATCTATGCCATTTTCTCAATCTCCATCGAACACGACTGCTAACACAACTGTCTCGAACACAGCTTCTTCCATGCCGTTTGTTCCTCCAGCGCTACCGGTTACATTGCCGGCCGCACACCCTTACCATTCTCATCAACACCTACACCACTATCCTCATCACAAGACCTTGAAACCAAGATCAAACTCCCACTCTTTCTCCAATTCTTTGAACTCAGACCCTATAGTTCGGTCTAATGATGAGGAAAAGTACGGGTTCATTCCTAAAGTATTTGTTAGATCTAGAAGAAGTTCATTTGTCTACCCACAACAAGTAGCGGTGACCACTAACCCATCTTCCCCAAGCTCCTCACATGTGTTGTTAAACCCGAAATCTAGAAGAGGCTCACTTGCCAATTGGTCCAGAAGATCCTCGTTCAATATTTCGAGCAACAACACTTCAAGACGGTCTTCCGTCGTTCTGGCTCCAAATTCTGTGTCGAACATTTTCAATACCAACAACAGTAGCAGTAGCACTACTAGCGCTACTACTTCTAATACTAACTCAAGAAGAGAGTCCGTTATTAAAAAGGAATTTCAACAAAGACTGAACTTTTTTGGTAACAGTGGCTCTTCTACCCCAAGTAATGGAACTCCTTTCCCCACCACTTATACTTTTATGGATCTCCCACATACTTCATCGGTGTCAACATCCTCCACACTACACAAGTTCAAAAGAGGTTCGTTTTCTGGGCATTCTATGAAGTCGTCTTCTAATCCGGCCAATTTGTGGTCAAAGGATGAAGATGCCCTGTTAATGGAAAACAAAAGAGAAACCTATCTGTTATGGAACTTTCCATTCTTTTGCCACTGAGAACTGAAGTAGAAATTCAATGGAGACTAAACGTCCTGTCAAATGAGAACGACGTGTTGTCTCCTACACGTTCGCCTCAAAGAACTCTATCCAAGAAAAATTGTTCAAAAATGTTCAAAACTGATTCCACTATTGATGACGACAAAGGCAGCGACAGGAACGACGAAGAAGATAACGTGGACCCATTACATCGCCCTAAGGAATTTAGTAACAAGGCCGCCTTTTCGTCTAGTAGTTCCAATATATCATCTAAGGACGTTTCGCCGAATCCAATTTTCTCGCCAAATCCAGCAGACGACTCATCTAATACATCGGACGCTGGTTCAAGATGCAATATAAACACCGAGACTAGTTCCTCAACCGCGACCGTGAGTCGCACCCCTAACTGCAAAAACCCGCAAGATATCACATTGTTGAACAACTTTTGTCCTGAAGTTATGACGCCAAGACCGAAACCATCTTCCACAACTACGTCTATCACCACTGAAACCACCAGTAACATGGTAAACCGTTCTAGTTCTACAACTACTACCACTAACAATAGTCCGCTCCCAAGCATCAATACTATCTTCAAGGATATGCTGTGAAAGAATGATTTAGAAATGAATAGCAATAACAAAAGGAAAAGAACTTGGATTTAGCAGGCTTGTTCAACAAATTTTCTATAGTTTAGCATCTCAAAAAGTATAAAATTCTATTCAGCTTATAATATTTATCTATTCTCAATTGGTGGCGCCTTCGTTTTTTCTCTTGTAAGATATGAATAAATTGTTACCCTGAGATTTCTTTTATTGGGAAAATAAAGCATCATAAAGAATCGTGTTTTTATTTTAGTACACGGTAGCCTTTTGATGAAGCGGCAGGAGGACAACCACCATTTGAGACCATCTCACGCTTCATCCCATTTTACGCTACATAATGTCAAGCACAACTCCCCCAGGTGGCCAACGTACTTTGCAAAAGAGAAGACAAGGTAGTTCACAAAAAGTTGCGGCATCCTCTCAGAAGAAGAACGCAAACAACAATAATTCGATTTTGAAGATCTACTCTGACGAAGCCACAGGACTAAGAGTAGATCCTTTAGTAGTGTTATTTCTAGCGGTCGGTTTCATCTTTTCAGTTGTTGCATTGCATGTTATTTCTAAAGTCGCCGGTAAGTTATTTTAAGTATTTTTCGTTAGTAATGGTTTAACTGCACCCACCCTAATTGAAAAAAACAAAAGACAAACAAAGGAATGTAAGAATTTCCTTATTCTGAATAGATTTTTACCATCAGATAACCTCTATGATACTCTTGATTCAAGTTTCTATAGAAGCACGTATATATATATATAAATATATCTAATACACCAAATATACCTACTTCAACGGAAAAATATATGTTTTTCACTTTACGAGCATTCATATATTTGTATTTATAAGTATAAACAAGACAGATGCATTTTGATCTACGGCTACATATCCATCAGCAATATGTCGATAACTTCTGTTAAGTGCTGAACTGGAACAATGTGTTTTTCAGTTCCATTTTCGGTTTCGGTGCACTTCCATTCCAACTCCTTGCATCTCTTCTCAAAGTGCTTTTTCCAGAGGTCTTTCTTCCCCCATTTTATGCCACGAACTTCAATCTCCACATTGGGCCAGCTTTTTGAGCCCACGATGACACATAATGGTATACCCATGGCATGGGATAATTTTATTCTAGCACCTATACCCAGTTTTTCATTGAATTGGTTTAAAATATCATTTTCCAAATGCATAGAAGAGTTATTCAGTAGGTCTGATATGATGTTTCTTGCTCGCTGTGAATTTTCTTCATTATTCGGCCCAGTACAAATGGATAACTTGTATGGTGCCATTATAGCTGGCCATCTAAATCCATTGGTATCGCGCCCTAGTTCGGCAACTGCTCCAATTAACCTGCTTACTCCAATTCCGTAGCATCCCATATGAACAAATGTGTCATTTTTGTTCTCTTTATCAACAAACTTGACACCCAATGGCTTCGAGTACTTGTTACCTAGTAAAAATATATGGCCCACCTCGATGCTTTTAAGAGATTGTAAACTTCCTTCTTCACATTTGCCACATATTTCATTTTCTTGAGCATCTACTATGGAAACGTCATCAATCTGACCAAAATTATTCTTCAGATATTTCTTCAGTGGAAAATCAGGAAAGTTTGATTTAGAGTTCAATCTACAGTCCATAATTCTTAATATCTTGCTAAACATAATGTCTTCATTGTCATTTTGATAGGCTTCTAGGATATAGTCGTTTGATTTCTTTCTTAATACCAAATCAATGTCTTTATCCATGACATTTGATGCCAAATTCCAATTCAAATGTCTACCTTTTGGATAATAAAAACATATCAAAGTAGAGTGATCTTTCGTTAAAGCATATTTACAGTCGACATCACCCAAATATTGCCCATCTTTTTCGGGATAGGAGTGAGACATATCTAAGGTTGAAGTATCTCCACAATGTTTGCAATTCATTAAAGTATCTTCCCCGGACTCATGAATTAAATGAAATTCTTTACTAAACTCACCACCTATGTCACCACTGTCTGCCCACGCACTGACAAAGGGGATTTTCAAATCTTTGAATATTTTGTTGTAAGTATCATCTAGCTTTTGGAAGCTGGCGAAGGCGTCTTCTTTATTACCGGCAAACGAATACGCGTCCTTCATTAGGAATTCCCGTCCACGTAATATACCACCTCTGGGCCTGATCTCGTCCCTATATTTTCTTGTAATTTGGTATACTGTGAGAGGCATATCTTTATAACTAGTGATGTAATTCTTCATTAAATCCGTAATATCTTCTTCACATGTCGCCGTTAAACAGTACTGCTTCCCTTTCGAGTCCTTGAATTTAAATAATTCACTATTGTTCCAGCGACCCGTCGTCTTCCATAACGCTCTGGGAGATATAGCACTTAGCGAAACCTCTATTGCCTCACCATCGTTGTCCATTCGGTTTCGTATAGCTCCTGTTAGTTTATTGAGCGACCTGAGGCCAAGTGGTAGCCATTGAAACAATCCAACTTGGGAGCGTCTTACAAATCCCATCGTTTGAAGTAATTCCTGGGTAGTTTCAGATTTAAGGGTATCATTTGAGAGAGATTTCGGGTGAAAAATATGACATGATCGAAACAACGTTCGATGTTTTAGCATGATTACGTAGAAGAGCACGATCTTCGAAAATGTGCTAGTCGATATTGGATTAAGAGCAGCTCTGGATTTTTTACGTCTTTATTTCAAAAGCCATTTTCATATCTTAGTCAATTACCGCTGTGTTTACAAACCAAAAAAATATCAAATCAAAAATGATTACTGTTTAAAGTTACTCTCGGGAAAAGAGAAGAAAAAAATGGAAAAGACAATAAGAGATTACTTAATCTTGTACAGCATTGGTTTAAAGGTCCCAATGGTAATAGTATAAATATATGAGTAATATACATAAGCTGCCTAATATATAGTTTATGACGACATTCCTTTTACCTTACAAGTTCTTGCATAAATTTTCCAAAGAGAAGTGTGGGCTTCAATACTTCAAAAATTTTTGATAGACGGTGTTATCAGTTTCATCGTGATAAGTGTAGCCTAAATCTTCCAAGAATTTTTGGAAGGTTAAATTTTCTCTTGGTGGAACGGAAATACCAGCCAGTACCTTACCAATATCGGCACCATGGTTTCTATAATGGAATAAAGTAAGATTCCAAGAGTCACTCAAGCCGCCAAGGAATCTAGTCAAGGCGCCTGGTCTTTCAGGGAACTCAAATGAAATAATTCTTTCATTTGGTACCTTGGAAGCACCACCAACCAAGTACCTACCATGAGATTTGGCCAATTCGTTATCGGAGATATCTACAGCCTCGAAGCCTAAGGCATTTAGTTGTTGCATCACTTGCTTAATTTCCTTTTCTCTGTCAACGACGCTGAAGGAAGTGTAAATGTAAGCCTTGGGGACCTCACTGGAGGACTCGTGACGGTGTTCATTGTAACGATAGGAAAATTCAGTAACGGATCTTGGGTGAATGATCTTTTGCATTTTCTTGAATGCTCCAGGAACGTCAGGTAAAGTCACCAACATAAAGACTTCTTTACCTTCACCAAGTACAGCACGTTCAGAGACGAACCTTAACCTATCAAAGTTCATGTTAGCGCCAGAAAGAATAGGAACATAAGTGTTTTTAGTATGGTCGATTTCGGGATGCACTGTAGAGATATATTTTTTCATACCAGCTACAGAGAGAGCACCAGATGGTTCCACGATACTTCTGGTATCTTCAAAAATATCCTTCACTGCAGCACAAATTTCGTCGGTATTAACGAGGACAACTTCATCTACCACTTGTTGAGCGACTCTAAATGTTTCCTCACCAATCATGCGGACAGAAGTACCATCCGCAAAAGTACCCACCACAGGCAAAGGAGTTCTTTGGTTGCGTTGCAAAGAGTTGTGTAGGGTAGCAGCATCGTAAGTTTCAACACCAATGACTTTAATATGAGGAGCGACCCTTTTCAAATAAGCACCAATACCAGCAATTAGACCACCACCACCAACGGGAACAAAGACTGCACCGATCTTATTAGCCGTACGCACTTGTCTCAAAATTTCCATGGCTACAGTACCTTGACCTGCAATGACATAAGGATGATCGAAAGGAGGAATGTTTGTTAGACCACGCTCTTCAGCCAATTTGGCACATTCAGCTTTGGCTTCGTCAAAGTCGTTACCATATAGAACAACTTGAGATCCCAATCTGGACACGTTTTGGTACTTGATAGATGGTGTGCAAACAGGCATAACAATAGTAGCAGGTATTTTCAAGTGTTTAGCAGCAAAGGCCACACCTTGCGCGTGATTTCCGGCTGAGCAAGCAATAACACCTTGGTTTCTTTGAGAATCATCGAGCTTAGCGATCATATTATAAGCCCCACGAAGCTTGAAGGAGAACACGGGTAATAGATCCTCTCTTTTCAAGATAACGTTCGTGTTCAAGCGGGAAGACAAACCTACACCTTGAGAGATGGGCGATTCATTGATAACGTCGTATACAGAGGACCTTAATACTAAACGGACGTAATCAGGCGTGTTATCCGTTTGCAACTCATCCAATTTCAACTCCGAGTGTAATTTTATTAAAGAAGGTGATAGGTGTTGCCTGTGCAATTGAGCTTTTAGTCTCAAAAGATTCAATCCAGACACTCTCGACTGTTTACTTTGCCGAACAACCGTACAGAAGGGTTGTCTTAATAAAGTAGTTGACATTACTGACTTAATGTGATTGACTTGGTTTAAATGCGGCTTGTAGCACTCACACAAAAATAATCAAACTGACAAGAGCTGAATGTTTTTATATAAGATGTTGAAGTACCTGCAGATACTAAACTTGAGATGACTCTTTTTCTTGTTATTTTTTTCTTTTTATTTCATTCTAGATTTGCTACCCGCTGCGTGCTTTCTTTTTTTCCCATCCTTAGTTTTTTTCTTCTTTTTCGCGTCAATTAAGATGGGGCGTCACAAAATATCAGAGATAGTAGGTAATAAAGAGAAGAGAATTGAAGGGTCCTAAGTGGTCAGGGAAGCCGCTTTGTTTTACCAGACATGATAAATTTCAAGGAACCGCTCGTGGATTTTTTAAAAAGCCTCTTGAATAACATAAACTCAGCATTTTCGTATCGGATTCATCAGTTGCAATTGCAGTCGTTACGGGAAACGAACATCTTGAAGGTTTTAAACAGAGGAATTGAGAAGCTGTTTGGCGAGACGCCAAGGGCTCAATTTATACCTCGTACAGTGGTAAGAAATGATGTTGTGTGTTGCAAAACTTCTAAATGTGAACTGATAGAAGTCAGAGCGAAAGAAATACAAATGAACTATGAAAGAATGGTTTTTGAATTAACGCAAGAGCTCAATGGAGATAAGCGGGTATTTGCATTGATCACAAACCTTTTTAAAGTTTTAGTATAGAGAGGGGAGAAACACGTGATGTAAAGATGAAGTATGGTCGACCATATGATGAGAACGAAATCCAGGTGATTCCAATAAGAATAAAACCTATCCGTTTGGAAAGCAGAGCACGAATGATGAGAGGGAGGGAAGACCAATAATTAAAAAAAAGCAGAATACACATACTTGCCTTACTCTTGATTCCAGCATCTAAAAAGGGAAGTCGAGTTATAGGGACATATTACATATCTATTTATGCATAATCGGTAAGATATAGACTCATATTGTAGTATAAAAATAGGAGAAGGAGCAGTTCTGTTACTTTCAATTGGAAGTGGCACTGATATTATTTTGACGCCCCAGACGTAACAGACTTACCTGAGACAGGAAGAGGTGCACTAGAGCTGTTGGAATTCGAAAATGCGGAGGAAACCGTGAGCGGTGGCGCCCACAACGTAGATGATTTCAACTTGATCCTGGGGTCTGTAGGGGACCCTGCGGAAAACTCTGAAGAATACTGAAGGCTGTTTGGAATGAACATTTTCCCCTTTGGAAGAGCGAGGGTGAAGAATATGTTTGGGGATGAGATGGCTGTTCTTATAACATAAGGTGATGGTTGATAAAGATTTGGGGTGACCCCGCCGTGCGGATTTGCTGGGACAAAAGAACAAGAATAAGAATGAAAAGAATGAACGACATGGACATGTACAGATGGGAGCTCTTGCATGCCCCATCTGCAAGCATCAGTAGTATAACACGTCGTGGCACTGGGAGATATGTCTGAATTAACAGAGGCGGAAAAGCGTAGGCTTTTAAGAGAAAGGAGACAAAAAAAGTTCAGCAATGGAGGTGCCAGTTCCAGGCTGAATAAAATTACTGGGCAGGCAAGCAGTCATTTGAATGCAGAATCACCTTTGGATGCTCCCAGTATTGGGAAGACTACTCCAACCGAGAGTGTGTCTTCAGGTACGCCAGATATTGGAGAGGAGAGCAAGGTAGCACCTCAATTAGATCTATTGAAACAGCTCGCTGCCATGCAAGGACAAGGCACGGGCACAAGCTCCCCCAGGACCCCTCCACGCCGGATCTGTTTTCATTGTTAAGTTCCATGAATGCTGGTATGCCTGGAGCAGAGGGCACACCATCTATTGGTCAAGCGGCTCCTATTGTCCCAATCAATCAAGCTGCCCTGGACTATCACGATTACTTACTGAATAGACTGAAAGCCTGGACCATTCTTGTGAAGTGGGTCTTTTTTCTATTGCCCTATCTATATTTAATCACGAGACCAGATTCTTCGGTGTGGCCAGTTTATGCATTCACCCAATCATCCTGGTTTGCACCTTTGCGGAACCCGTCGAATTTTACTAGGGTTTTTGCCACGTTTGAGTTCCTTTCCGTATCAATTTATTACCAGTTGTTGAAGAATGTCGAGCACAAGAGCAAGATTAGAAATTTACAGGATACCAATAAACTTGTCAAGCTAGTTTCACTCGTGCCTGAAGGAATAATTCCCATCCCTAACTTGAAGGGTAAACTAATTACCCTTTTACAATACTGGGATCTACTTTCTATGCTCATCACCGATATTTCATTTGTATTGGTTGTGCTAGGCTTGTTGACGTACTTATAAATTGTAGATACCTCAGTAATATAATACATCGTTCACATAACCCGTCATTGTTCCCCGATTCTCTCTTCCAGATAATGAAAAAAAGAAAAAGTAAAGAAAATTTTCCAAGCGATGAGATCGTGAAAAATTAATATATAGAAGAAACTAAGTTAGAGTATAGTAACATAGAAATACACATATAGAATCTGGACTGTATACCTTTACTTGACTCAACAACAAACTCTAGCGACACAATGGGTGACAAGAAAACTGGCCATAGACGCCAGATAAAAGAAAGAGATAACCAGAGTAAGTTTGAACGTACAGTACATTCTAATAATGCCAGTAATACTCGTAATCAAACAAAAGACAAGAAATTAAGGGCTGGCTTGAGAAAAATAGACGAACAATATAAAAAGGCGATATCTTCAGCCGCTGCCACTGATTACCTTCTACCAGAGTCTAATGGTTACTTGGAACCTGAGAATGACTTAGAAAAGACTTTCAAGGTACAACAATCGGAAATTAAATCGAGCGTCGACGTCACTACTGCAAACAAAGCATTGGACTTATCGTTGAAGGAATTCGGCCCCTACCATATAAACTATGCAAAAAACGGTACCCATCTATTGATCACAGGCCGCAAAGGTCATGTGGCATCTATGGACTGGAGAAAGGGTCAACTTCGTGCCGAATTGTTTTTAAATGAAACCTGTCATTCAGCAACGTACTTGCAAAATGAACAATACTTTGCTGTGGCACAAAAAAAATACACATTCATCTATGACCATGAAGGTGCAGAACTACATCGCTTGAAACAGCACATTGACGCAAGACATCTCGAATTCTTACCATATCACTACCTATTAGCAACTTCCGGTGAAACAGGCTGGCTGAAGTATCATGATGTCTCCACGGGTCAAATGATCTCAGAATTAAGAACTAAAGCTGGTCCCACTACAGCGATGACGCAAAATCCATGGAATGCCGTGATGCATTTAGGCCATTCAAACGGTACGGTATCCTTATGGTCACCTTCCATGCCTGAACCATTGGTGAAATTACTTTCTGCCAGAGGACCGGTGAACAGCGTTGCCATCGATAGAAGTGGATATTATATGGCCACCACAGGCGCCGATAGATCAATGAAAATTTGGGACATCAGAAACTTTAAACAATTACATTCTATTGAAAACTTACCAACACCAGGCACAAACGTCTCAATATCAGATACTGGTCTACTAGCTTTGTCTAGGGGCCCTCATGTTACTTTATGGAAGGACGCTTTAAAACTAAGTAAAGACAGTAAGCCATGCTTCGGATCCATGGGAGGTAACCCACATAGAAACACTCCTTACATGTCGCATTTATTTGCGGGCAATAAGGTAGAGAATTTGGGATTTGTACCATTTGAAGATTTATTGAGTGTAGGTCATCGAACAGGTGTTACAAATTTGATTGTACCTGGTGCAGGTGAAGCCAATTACGATGCTTTGGAACTAAATCCATTCGAAACAAAGAAACAAAGGCAGGAACAAGAAGTGAGATCCTTATTAAACAAGCTGCCAGCGGATACCATTACTTTAGATCCAAATTCTATAGGCTCAGTGGATAAAAGGTCTTCTGCCGTAAGGTTGAATGCTAAGGATTTGGCGCAAGTAACATTGGATTCTAATAATAAAGTCAAAACCAATAGTGATATTCCAGATGTAAAACCTGATGCGAAGGGTAAGAATTCAGGTCTACGCTCCTTCTTACGTAAAAAGACTCAGAATGTTATTGATGAAAGAAAATTAAGAGTACAAAAACAGCTGCATAAAGAGAAAAATATCCGTAAAAGAAATCATCAAATTAAACAAGGTGTGATTTCGGAAGATCACAAAGATGTCATTGAAGAGGCGTTAAGCAGATTCGCTTAAATTGGAAGTATCAACAAAAAAAGAAACTTAATGAATATTTATGTATATATAAAATAGATAATCATCATTAATGCCTCAAGCATTTCTATCTTTTACTTCCATTTCTGTTTTATTTTTGGCACTTTATAATTTTTGAAAACATTTTAATAGGAAGCTTCCACTCATAGACAAAACGTAACTGCATAACGATAATACGTGTTTTCAGTACAGCAATCTAATTGAGATCTTGGCGGAGGTTTGATTTAGCTGTTCATAAATGTCTTTAATATCGCTTTGATCAACAGAAGAGATATCGGCCATCAGGTAAGCAATTTCACCGTTCGAATCAGAAAATTGCTTTTCAATATTATGGTTGGACAAAATATCATTGACAGTCTTCAAAACACCAGGTATATTATGATGAATATACAATACGCGCACAGTGTTCTCTTGATCATATGACAGGGATTTTAATGCTACTTCGGGGAAGTTGACTGAACCGACAGAGTTACCTTCATTAATATACTTGGACAGTGCGGTAGCAACTTCAACACCGATTGAGCTTTGGGCTTCTTCTGTAGAACCACCAATGTGTGGTGTCAAAATGATATTTGGTAATGAAACCAACTCAGAAGTCCAGCTATTCAAGTCGTCAGTAAATGTACCTTCTCCATTCTTAGCTGGTTCATGGGGGTAAACATCCAGGGCGGCCCCTGCAATTTTGTTGGCTTTCATGGCTTGAATTAAAGATGGAATATCCACGACGGTACCTCTTGATGCATTAATGACATAAGCACCATCCTTCATAGCGGCAAATTGTGGGGCAGATAACATTTTGCTGGTCTCAGGAGTAGCTGGGACATGCAATGACACAAAGTCAGATTTATTCAATAGTTCGTCCAAGGTAGAGACTTGTCTGGCAGTACCCAACGCCATGATAGTTACAATATCGTAGTATAGCACATGCAAACCCATGGCTTCCGCAAGCACTGATAATTGGGCACCGATGTGACCATACCCAATAATACCAAGCGTTTTTCCTCTTACCTCCCAACATCTAGCAG
Organism: Saccharomyces jurei; assembly: GCA_900290405.1. Classification (NCBI taxonomy): domain Eukaryota; kingdom Fungi; phylum Ascomycota; class Saccharomycetes; order Saccharomycetales; family Saccharomycetaceae; genus Saccharomyces; species Saccharomyces jurei. Next base: position 329,394 of record LT986468.1, on the reverse strand, counting down.
CAACCTTATTCCATGTACCTGTATGCAATTCAATGGATCTATCGCCTAATTGTCTTGCCAAACTAATGATCTCACCTATGACCAATTCTGCTACAGATCTGGAATTGGAGAATGGCGAGTTGAAGACAGCAATACCCCTGCTGGTAGCGTAGTCTAAGTCAACTTGATTAGTACCGATGCAGAAACATCCAACACAAACCAGATTTTTCGCATGTTGAAGAACATTTGAAGTTAGCTTCGTTTTAGATCTGATACCGATAGCATGAACATCCTTGATCTTTTCAATCAACTCTTCTTCAGGTAAAGAGGATTTATAAAATTCAACTTGGTAACCTTGCTCCTCAAAGATTGCAATAGCAGTTTGATTGACGTTTTCTAGTAGTAAGATTTTCATGTCACCTGTTGAGAAAGGTTTCAAGATTTTTGGCTGCTTCACAGCATTCAAACGTTGTGGAACGGTATTCATGAAAGATTGAGTAGGTGAAGTACAAACAGCACCTGGAGAGCCGCTCATATTCATAGCCTGTTGGAAGGTATTTTGTAAGTTATTAATGTCAATGCTTGTCATCGCTAGCAATTATTCTGTGGTTTCTTATAGATTTGTATTTATACTATCAAGATAACTGAAAAGACCCAAGAAAAAGTTGCAACCAAGAATGCATCTGCCTTTATATATTTGATGATTTTTAAGAGTTTCTTATGCTCTGCTCCTTCATTTTTAATAAAGTAATTACTCATAACTTGAACATTTCTTCAATTTTTTCGTCCCCCAGAAACCCCTGCACGGGCAAAGTTGTATTTTTCTTAATTTTTTTTCTCGTGGTAGAAGTCAAGGACAATAAATTGCGACAATAAATTAGCACGAGAAGTAAAATTAAAGTGTTGAGACAAAAGTTGCGCTCCTTTGAGGTGTCATTTGGGAGTAAATATGGAAACTAAGCTCCAAAAAAATTGGTTTTTCATTGGATATTAAAAGCAGTCAAGGTGTTTGACTAATTTTTCATTCGCAACACTACCGCACATGATGTGCCCAAGGAAGCCTACTGTGAGAGTAAGTTGAAATATAGAAACGCATCACATTCATTGAAGAAAACAGCAGTTGTTCAAGGATTTGTAATTCTCTTTATATATTTGTGAAAAAATCTACAGATATGGGGAGATAGGTGGAGATGTATCTCCACCTATCCTAAAATTGAGTGTTCCGCTTTTCCGCCATTGAACCCAAACACCTCACAATGCGCCGAAATGTCAACAATAAAATCACCATTGTCGTTTCGCCGGTGCATAGCGGTTACTTAAATTGTTCATTGACGAGTTTCCACTAATTATATAGCTATTAAAGTATATACAGATAAGTAAAATAAATAAAAAATGTAAGATTTATAGTATAACTTATTTCGTGGGTTCAGGTTGCTTCACAGTGTAATCTCCGTTCTCTTGCTTAACAATACTCCCGGATTTTAATAGTTGGTCAAACATATCTTGAGGAATCCAGCCTTGGGTGGCAGCAAAAGGCGTAGATATTAACTTTTCGTGTAACTTTTGCAAATCTTTGACATGTCTTTCAATATCTTCCTTGCTGTAATTTAAGGGAAACTTCTTTTGTTTCACCAAATCATTCTGAGCAAATATATCCCAAACTTCTTTTAGTTGCAGTAGCGATTCATCGATTAATAGGTATTCTTCTTCAGTTTTCCTTTCTACAGCTGCAACATATGGGCTTCTTAGTAACTTAATAGGCGGAGCGACCGCTGTGATTAATTGAGGATTATTGTCATTTAAATTTTTCTCCCATTGATGTTGGTTACGGGTGCGCTTATACATAAATTGATACTGCGCCTTTTCTGCTTCAGATAATTTATCAAAATCGGTTATATCCTCCTTCAAGTCATAAATCTTGGGCCCTTCATACGCGATAAATTGGGGAGAATTCTGTAAAATAAAAGGCTTAGTGCATGCGCCTTCAAAATCCAGTAGATATGCTTCTTGTGCTTCTTTGTTAACAATGATATTCATAGGGTCTAAATCAGGATGAAATAAACGTGGTGACAATAACTCTTGCATATTCGGAATGGCTTTGGTTTTGAGGTTGAATAAATCGGGTGTAATTTTGGCCAAATTTTCAAAAGTGGTTATTTGGTCTTCCAGAGTCTGACTATCGACCAATTCAGATGAACCTCCTGCGTCTTTCATGGCTAATCTCGTTTTAGCATTTTCAGCTTCCAGCAGACCAGTATTCTTAATGATATCCATTGGTGACTTCATTGGCCATGGACCCAAATACGGTTTCATTTGTTTTTGAAAATCCAAATGGGATTTATGTCTCCAAAGACATCTTTCGACAGATGGCCCAATTTTCCATCTATTCTGTAGATCTGGGTTAGTTTCGCCATCATATACGTTTTCCCTCATAAATGATGCATCATGTTCGTCTTTGAAATCATTATTGAAGTATAGGGATCCGAATGCGTTTAGTCTCAATGATATTAACTTCGACTGGATATCGGAAATTTTCTTAATAACATTGTCAAACTTCTCTTGATTGGAAGAACCATCTTCCATTAATGGATCCCAGTCTTTCATTAACAGGTCACCTTCAATAAATTCCTGCAAAATAAAAGGTTGTCTCACAGGATTCAAAGAGTTGACACCGTAGCATAATATTTTGGGAATTTTGATGCCTAGCTTTAAGTCAGCAAAATCCATGCTGGCTACTTCACTTCTTATCCTATAGGATAAAGTGTTTTCATTTTCCAACGGATAGGGGATCCTTAAAATAAACGCTTTGTTTAAATTAGTGTCAACCTTGTATATTCTATGATGTTTACCTTCGTGAATACTGGATAATGTGGTTACTTGAACATCTTCGTTTGGATTGACTTTACCAATATTCTTTGGTATAACGTTATTGACTAAGGAGACCGTTAAATTCTTGTTGAATACTGGCGGTAGGATCTTACTATCGGGAACTTTAGCCATTTCATTAGATTGAATGTAGATGTCATTAAGAACGCGATTTAAACCTTCAATGGAAAACTTGGTGAATCTTCTTTCCTTCTGTTGCTTGTCGTTTTTAAGCCATGATCCCCAGGTGTATTTGAAAAATGTATCTCTTTTAGGATCGTTGTCATTCGTTAGTTTGGTAAAGACTTCATTTGGCTTACTGGAAATGAATCTTTTGGAGGTGGTAGCAGTGACACATTTAATTGCACTCACTCTCTTGGACATTCTTGCCACACTTCTTTTGGAGGAGCCAGCAACAGTGTATCTAATCATGGTTGATCTCAATGTTGTTCCCTTACTCGCTAGACAATTTTGCTAGTCCTTCTTGTCATGGAAAAAGGGAGTTTAAACAATTAAGTTTGCTTTGAAATTTCGCTGCCTAATAATCGGCCCGAAAATCTCAAGTTAACTAACATGTTCAAAAAATGAATATTAATTATAACTATCGTTAAAAATTATACAAAGGAAGAGAATAGAATAGATTGATAGGAAAGGAATGACCTGAATGTGATATAATTATCAGAAAGATATAAGCATTGCTCAATTAATTGTCTTATGTGATCCTTTTTATTTGGTTTTATATTTTTGTAACTGATATAAACATATTGTACGTATCTTTTTTTTCCTTTTTACTTTCAACAATTAAGTAACTAAGCTGTTGTAGTCGCACGGTTCAAGTGTGCACATTGCTGCTGTGTTTTGTAGTATTATCCATGGAATTCAAAGAGGGAGAATGATCTGAGTGTGGGTAATTTGCATTATTCAATGGAGCAGAATCAGGGTTGCTTTTTTGGAAATAAAACTGGTCAGATAATGAGGTAGTGGAATCAGAAGTGAGATTCGAAGTACAGGCGGAAGCGGTGTGAAGTTTGTAGAACTTTTCATTTAGCTCATGTGCTTTGTTATATTCATAATCCTTGCCATTATTTTTCTTTTTGTTTTTCTTTCTGTTCTTTGGGTCAACCTTGCTGTTAGTGTTTGGAGTAGGGGACTTCGTTCCATTACTGTGATCATACTGTTTTCGGACCATCGAGTTCAGTAAATTAAGAGAATATTTCGGGATGCCGTCTCTTTTGACATTGCTCCCTTGGATACCATCCTTTGTGGCAATCATAGATGCACCTGAAGTGATTGAGCAGCACGAGTTTGTTCTTGTTATCCTATCTTCACCGAAAGCAATATTGGAAGGACTCAGAGACCTCTGGTCCAAGTCCAAGTTGGTAAATTTATTATTGGTGTAAATGGACTGATCATAGAGAGATATAGCTGAGGCTATATCTTTTGAGCTTACTGAATGAGATGAGTCAGGCATTGTTGGTTATCTTCTTTGTTTGTTATCTTCTTTATTTGTTATCTTATCTATTCGTTGCTATGATTATTATTATTACCCCTTTTATCTATATACAAATGTACTAGAATAAATAAATACTCATGAATATTTAAACACTTTAAGGGCGTGTGAGCACCCTCGATGAAAAACTGTAACTTACGGTGGGATGAAGAGGAATGGGAAGGCCAGGTCAATAGAGACTTGCTAAGCTAAACAGCCCTGTGACAAGCGGTAAGGGGGAAGGGATGAGACGCAGATAGGAAAGCCGCACGATCGAACCGCAAAAGAGAAAAATAAATAATAACTTACTTCTCGGAAAGAACAAACACAGTTATGCAGCATGTACCTTCACATAGCTTTAATAGAAATCGAAGATATTGTAAATAGTTGCCTTTCTTGTTCAAGAAAAAAGTACAAGGTGCAGTAGATATCTCAAATCACCTGGCGAAGTAATCACTACACTCCCTAGGTTTGATTCTTTCAGCCAAAAACCAGTCTGCCAATTCGGAAGAGGAAAATAAACTTGAAAAAGTTAGAACAGAGTGTGGACTACCCATTATTATGCTACAAAGTATAAAGTTAGCTCGATTTGCCGTATTGCCTTGCAGAAGGCACTTTTCGAAGTCGATAGCCTTATTGGAACAACGAAAAGGTAGCATATTTACTAATAGAGTCAGGATTCCTATTGAGGCAGGCCAACCATTGCACGAAACAAGGCCGTTTCTTATCAAGTCGGGAGAATTGACGCCTGGTATTTCAGCCATGGAATATTACGAAAGAAGAATCAGGTTGGCGGAAACCTTGCCTTCCAAAAGCTGTGTGATTCTAGCTGGTAATGATATTCAATTTGCATCTGGAGCGGTGTTCTATCCATTCCAACAGGAAAATGACTTATTTTATCTTAGTGGATGGAATGAACCTAATTCAGTCATGATTTTGGAAAAGCCAACTGATGATTTAAGTGATACAGTTTTCCACATGTTAGTGCCACCAAAGGATGCGTTTGCTGAAAAGTGGGAAGGATTCAGGTCTGGTGTTTATGGTGCTCAGGAAATTTTCAATGCTGATGAATCTGCTTCAATTTGTGATTTGTCTGAATACTTGCCCAAAATAGTTAACAGGAATGATTTCATCTACTTCGATATTCTGTCTACTTCCAATTCAAGCTCGTCCAATTTTAAACACATTAAAAGTTTGTTAAATGGTAGTGGGAGTGGTAATACAACATTTAATTCCATTGCAAACAAAACTATCAAACCCATTAGTAAAAGAATTGCAGAATTGCGTAAGGTCAAGTCTCCTCAAGAGCTGAAAATTATGAGAAGGGCGGGCCAAATATCAGGAAGGTCGTTTAATCAAGCCTTTGCCAAGAGATTCAGAAATGAGAGAACTTTAGATTCCTTTTTACATCACAAGTTTATATCCGGCGGTTGTGATAAAGACGCATACATTCCCGTGGTGGCTACTGGTTCAAATTCCTTGTGTATTCATTACACAAGAAATGATGACGTGATGTTTGATGATGAAATGGTGCTTGTAGATGCAGCGGGTTCCTTGGGTGGTTATTGTGCAGATATTTCGAGAACGTGGCCCAATAATGGGAAATTCACTGATGCACAAAGAGACCTTTACGAAGCTGTTTTAAATGTTCAACGTGATTGCATTAAACTGTGCAAATCACAAAATAACTATTCTCTGCATGACATTCATGAAAAGAGTATTACATTGATGAACCAAGAGTTGAAAAATTTGGGTATAGATAAAGTCCGCAGTTGGAATGTAGAAAGATTGTATCCCCATTATATTGGTCATAACCTAGGCCTAGATGTACACGATGTGCCTAAAGTTTCAAGGTACGAACCACTGAAGCCCGGCCAAGTGATCACTATTGAACCAGGTTTGTATATTCCTAACGACGAATCATTTCCATCTTACTTTAGAAATATTGGAGTAAGAATTGAAGATGATATTGCCATTGGTGAAGACACTTACACCAATTTAACGGTTGAAGCGGTTAAAGAGATTGATGACTTGGAAAATGTAATGCAGAATGGTGTCTCTACAAAATTCGAAGAGGATGAAGTGGCACCATTGTAGTGGTTATTGAGAATTTAATAAAACCTTGTACATACGTATATATATATATTAATTTTGTACACAATAGAATTACATATAATTTTTCCATAATTTACTGAAAATACAGCGAAATAGTTTTCTTCTTCCTGCTCTCCTTCTCTTTTTCTTCTTCTCTATTCTTTCCTGGGCACTAGCTTTTGATTTTTATTTTTAGTTGCCAGGAGAGGGAGATGTGAATAAAAAATTGCACAAGAGTAACATTGAGCGAGAAACAAACATTAAAAGGAAATAAACTTGAAGTCGTTGAACCCTCCAAGATCAATTCTACTCATCCGTTATTTGCTAGGATGCTACCGCGATTAAACATATCCCTTAACCTTACACAGCGTCTATTGAGGAGATCTTTTCATTCATTGACCACCCTGCATAGAACTCAAGTAAAAGAAAGATTACATGAGCTAGAACATCACGGTTGCATAGTACATAAAACGTCGAAGCAATTAGAGAGACTAAGCTCCAAGAAGAGAAGGCAAGTGAAGAAGTTGCAGAAAACAGCATACCCCAAGGATCAGGCTCTCCATGTTCTTCGCAAATTCCATAATATAAAAGATGAGACATTGAAAGATACAAAACTGGGTCCAACTAGTCAGAGCGATTTGAAGTTTCTATCCTTAACGAAAGATAAACGGCTCTTTTATACCATCTTAGGTGTAAATGGAGAACAATTGCGTGATGCTAAATTAATCGCCAGTGATGTACTGAAGTTTTTGAAAAGAGGCCAACTGGAGAAAGCTGTCTTCTTGGCCAGGTTAGCTAAAAAAAAAGGTGTCGTTGGGATGAATTTGATTATGAAGTATTATTTTGAAGTTGTTAAGTCTCAACAAAGTGCTGTTGATATCTTCAACTGGCGAAAAAAATGGGGTGTTCCCATCGATCAACATTCGATCACAATCCTTTTTAGTGGGCTTTCGAAACAAGATAATTTGGTCTCCAAGAAATATGGAGAACTCGTCCTAAAGATTATAGATAGTTTGAGCGATAAAAATGAACTTACTGAAATCGAATACAATACCGCTTTGGCGGCATTGATTAATTGCACGGATGAAACATTAGTGTTTAAGCTCCTCAACAAAAAACTCCCAGGTCTGAAAAAAGATAGTATTACGTATACGCTGATGATAAGATCATGTACTAAGATTTCCGATGAGAAACATTCCATGGTGGTACTCGATGATTTGATTCATAAGATTCCACACTATTGTGTTGATTCTAAATTATTATTTGAGTACTGTGAAGTATTATCTAGTGAGAAGTTTTCAAAAATAGATAATCAGGGAATGGCGTTATGGGCTTTCTGTGAATATTTTCAGTTTGATAAAACCATATTTAGGAAGTCCTTACCACCAAGTGAACATCCTGCTTTGATTCCGCTAAGCCATTGGAACATTAACATGCCGTTTCCTCTCAACAAACATGTCGTAGGATTATTTATGAATAATTGTCTGAAGAACAAGAAATTCGAACTTGCCATTGAAACGTTCCAAGAGTTGGAAGCACGGAATAACAAAATACTAGATTTGAGCATATATCATAGGTACATGGAAATCCTCAAAACAGCCAGACCAACCACATGTGGTGACGAGTGTCTGAAAATTTATGGACGAATGGCCTCATCGGCACCACATATTTCAATGACTAGGAGGACGCTAATTTTAGTATATAGCGCTTTTCAAAGACAAAGTATAAAGGCCGCTATAAACAAAGATGAATCAAATATTGAGAATGTTCTGGGCAAAATTCGAGGGTTTATTGATAATGTAGAGGCCACATACTCATCGAATTTGAAGGGAAAAGTTTATGGGCTTAATTCATGGAAGTTCTTGTTTCCTATTTTAAGAAATCTAAACATGCACGATAAAGTGTCTACAATGGAACTGAAAAGCATATTAAACGAATATTTAAAATCTTTGTTAACTGGAAAATTCGAGAAAGGAGATAAAGCAAGCCTGGAAGAGAGGCGATTTGTTACATTAGAAGGGATTCGTTTAGTTAAGACTCTAACCGACCGAATCAAGCTACCGACGCTGGATAGTGAAGAGATAAATAGCTTGAAGGGAACAGATAGAAAAAAATTTCTTGCCAGAAGACATCTTTTGAGACTTAAGCAAATGTTGCTGGTGGATTTAGCGGATATCGAAGGCAAGTCAGAAAAGAAGTGTAGTGACAAAGATGCAGGTGCCAGTAAAGAAGGCCTTCTGGAAGACTTGATTGGGTTGATATTACATGAAAATTATAAACTTTTTTAAATTACGGTAATATGAGTTTGAGTGCTTATCCATTCTAAACAATGTACGTATACCTCTAGAACATTCTTATCTGTCATCGTTATCATTTGATGAATATTCAAAATAAAAAAAGGTGTCGCATTTGCGAATTTTTTCCCAATTTCCTGGCCGTGCTGTGCTAATCAGTTTTAATAATGGAAGTGTATTTCTGTAGATTGAAAAACAAACTGGTTGACGCCGAATAGCTGATGTAATGGTGATTACATCTTATACGAGAAGCAAGGCTTTCTAGCAGTTTTGCATCACCCAAAGTCTTCACATAATTGTAACTTAACTTGTACAGTAACCCCTTATTGGGCTCCACCGTACGAACTATTATAGGAAAGATACAAACGTAAAAAGTCAATTTAGAAGAGAAAAATGACCTCAGGATGTTGTACACCTTCTATTTTTCCTACGTGATATTATTGTTATGCGCATGCACACATGCTGAGATCCACCTGACGGGTGATGAAGGCCAGGGCTTGCCATTAGAATTCTGCAAACTGGACGATAATTTGACAACCGCTCCAATTCCCATGGCTGAATTCTACCAGATAATAGGACTAACTGCAAATGGTAGCTACCCTCTGTAGGGCCAAGTTTTGCCGGGTAGACGTAGGAACTTGGTTTAGGTTGTACAATCAGGCAGTCTCTTCCGCAACTCTTCTGGCTAATTTGAACAGCTATATGGCGCAATGGATAGCATGGGCCGTTCACGGGGCCGGTGGCAAGAAGTTTTGCGGCAGCCAAGAGTTCACGAATATCTTTTTTGGTGGGCAACAGGGTTGGAGATTGTTTGTCAAGACGTGGTCAACAAACAGGAACTGTAATGCTACAGCTTCTGAAGAAATTTTAGCGTGTGTAGTTCGTGCTTCAGTATCCAGTGTGCACAATCACGGTAAGACTGCGTTGTGTGTTGCCTATAACCACGGCGGTTCTTCGCGTGCCGAGCTGAGAGCAGTCGCTAATGATGCTTGGTCTCGTTATTGTCCCTGGAGTATTGACTACTTATCTGTTAACACTAATAATATGGGTATCAAGGACTACTTTGATCAAGTATAGGGTTAGCTCTAGTTATTAAGTTAATCTTTTTTTATACAACTGAGTCCATCAGGTGGTCTGCTCTGATCAAGTTTAAGTATACCCATTGAGTGGTCAAGACAAATCAAGAACACAGTAGAAATGAAAGGAAACACAGTAAATCACTTCGTCTGGAGGCTGCGTGATAATATTTTAATAGTATTCGCAAGACAGGAAGAAAGTCTTACAATAGAGATTTCATAAGTTCTTTTTCCCGTCTTTAAGGGTCCACAAAGAGAAGTGAGCATTCTAAAAGAATGATATTATTATTTCTTTTCCCATCATTTATGCCATCCTTTAACATCGTATACGATAAAGTTCAGCGTTTCTTAGATAAATTTAAACGTATAAATACCTTTGTTGGAATAAGTGGCTTATCATTGTACACGCAAGCTGCTCTAGTAACAAGTTGAATGTTTACATCGTATATTAAGGACGCCTTCGTATATGCTTAAATGTGATTGTACCGATGGTGGAACAAAGGGAATGTTAAACGAGATCTTTAGAAGTGATACAGAAGCAGAACAAATATTCATCAGTTTATATTTTATCAATTAATTAATGGACGTCCAAACGCAATGTGAATCTGTCTAAGTACAATAATATACCTCAAAGAAAGTATGTCTGATATGTGCTCCTATTACTATTCACACTAGTAGCTATAGTAAATCTATGTATGTAAGAAATTGAACTCATAATAAATTGGTCATGTTCGGTAAGTTCAATCGGCACGTATATTTTACATACCTCTCTTGTACATTATAAGAAGATCGGCTCTATTTTCAATTCATAGCACAAATTTACCACTAATTGTTAATATCTCTCGCTTTCACCAGTTTGTATACTATAATCTTATATAATATATAAATCAGGATTAGGTGAAAGTTGAGATAAGTGTTGGGATTCCATTGATGATTGAGGAAATACTAATATGTAGACAAAATAAACTTGAAGCTCTCGAGCATATAGGAATCCACAAAAGGGAACCGATAAAAGCTTCCACTAACTTAGATGAATGTTGCTCATCATTTGTGTCATCATCTCACTACCCACACGACAAATACACTAGTGGTATGAGTACTGACTAATGAACGATGGTTGTATTTTTTAAAGACAACAATAAGCAACGTTGTGTGAATCAAGTCCTTAATACGTCTCGACAATAGAATACTTTCCCGAACACAATGCTAGGAGAGGAATGGCACACCAGGTATCAGATTTATACGCACTAAATAAACGCGTGTTATAATAATGGGCACATGGCGCAGTTGGTAGCGCGCTTCCCTTGCAAGGAAGAGGTCATCGGTTCGATTCCGGTTGCGTCCATATTTTTGCCAAGTTTTTTCTTCCTCTGTGTGGTTATCGCGACGCGCCTCATCCCACCCCACAGGGAAACAGTAGCAGAGCGGCTGGTAAAATTACAACTGACTGTAAAAAGATATTGGCTGTTTTCGCTGCTAACTCGTTAAACCCGTCACTAGCAGCGAACTCCACAATGGTAGATATGTATGTGCTATATGCACCACAAAACCGCACCCTACCATACTACTCTTTTCTTCGTCACCGCTATTACTCATCAGTGTGTGTTTCTAGCTTCCTATTAAATCCCACGCTTTTCTTAGCATCTCCTGCTGCCATCTTGCTATGGTAAGCAGAAACTTTAAACAGTATTAAGACAGCGGCGACTCTTGAATTTCGGCCCGCTGACCCTGAACGAAAAGAAAAGATCTTGATGAAAAAAATACTTTTTCCGGTAAAACGTCATCAGAGAACACAGCGCAGCGAGAATGTAGTGTTAGCCAGACTCAGCTGTTTGCGCACCTGGCATGAATGAATGCAGATGGTTAGTATTCGATGCGCAAGTGGCCAATCTCCTTGTCATTTACACTGCAGATGTAAGACTGAATTTTCATTGACCCCAGCAGTCTCCTCTTTTGACATGTATTATTGTAATTCAAGAACAAACAAGCACTGTGCACAAACCACAAACTTGCATATCCCACTATCATCGGTGTTATAATAGCGTAGTTGCTCTTATCACTGAAAAGGTCACAGAAAATATTTATAATATTTTTCTCAATCATTAGCTAACCTGCTTACTATTTCGAACATGAGGGACAGTATTCACTGCCCAAGTGTTTTATCTACTGACCACACGTCAGTACTTTCCGATACTAGCACTTTGATAGGGACGGACTCGAATGCATATCTGAAACAGCCTCCTAGTAGCAGTTACCACACCAACATGAACAGCAACATATCCCATAGCCCCAAAGCCAGTAGCCCTTTGGTGAGCTATAAGACATCTTCGCCGGTGTTGCTGAAGAGGGCGACTGCTCCTGTATTACCAAGTTTCAAACCCAAAGAACAACGATATAATAAGCCGCAGGGCTGTTCGCTAATAACTGCTGTGGAGCTAGGTAAAATTATTGAAACTTTACCAAATGAAAAGGTGCTATTAATGGACGTCAGGCCGTTTACTGAACACGCCAAATCCATTATCACAAACTCCATTCATGTTTGTCTGCCTTCCACGTTGCTGAGGAGGAAGAATTTTACCTTTTCCAAACTCTTAGACAACTTGACTCCCAACGAGCAAGTTGTATTAAAATGTAAACTGGCCATCGACAACCTTCGCATTATCATATATGACAGTATCGCAAATCAGACTGAAAGCTCTGTTTCTTTACCGTGTTTTGGCATTGCTTCCAAGCTAGTGGAGTTTGACAGTAAGGCTAAAAAAACAGTGTCTATATTAATGTGTGGTTTTACTCAATTTAAAATCCTGTTTCCAGATCATATAAAAACAAACTCAATTAATCCCTGTTGCATTGATTCGGCAGAACCTGAACCTAAAAGTCCCAAGACAAACCTTATGAATAATTTACACAACATAGCGCCCCATATGACGGCAACAACACCATCATCATCGCCACAAATGAACCTAAAGTTGAAAGTACCCGATGATAATAGATCAGATCATTCAAGTTTTTCGAATTCTCCCTCCCCGCGTAATATTCTAACAGATTCTCCCATGTCTTCGTCTTCGCCCATATCCGCCTTGTTCAAATTCCAACTACCTGCACCACAGACAAATATAAACCAAGTGTTCAAATTCTCGCAAAATGAAGAAATAATGGATCTAGAAACATATCTAAGTGCGGTCAACATCAAAGAAGAACATGAGAGATGGTACAACAACGATTCCACCAAAGAGTCTTTACAAAATTTTCAATTTCCAAAGAACAAAACTCCCTTTGAAAAGGACATTAATAAAGACAAACTAGGATTTCAAATTAGGTATGAGACGTTACTTAAAACTTATAGACAACAAGACATTGATTTCGTTATTCCCAAGTGGTTTCAACATTTGATGACAATTCCCAAGGTTGAATTGGTTTCTCAGTTTCAAAAATTAGATTTTTTAGAGAAAAGACGGTTAAATCACTCTGTTTCCTTTAGGAAAAAGGAAAATTCATTTATAATTGATAAACCTTCGTCATATCCAGAGCAATTGACATCGACTCCTTCTTCAACCATCATGCCCCCAAAGTTTCCTGATGTGAATAAAGTACAAAAGAGATCGCACTCTCAGCCGATATTCACTCAATACAGTAAATATAAATCAATGCTAAGTCTTGAATCGGATTCGGATTCGGAATCGGAAGACATTATAATATCATCAGGTGTGGAACTAGGGGCCAAGAATAGATATAAAGACATCTTTCCCTATGAGCACTCCAGAGTGATTCTCAAGAAGGGTTCTCAATCATCAAGAGGTATCAAACATTCTCATTCCACCTCTGATGGTGGCATCCTTGACAATTATATCAACGCAAACTATTTGTCCCTACCAAGATTTTCCTTTGAACAGAACCCATCATTCTCAACCGCCACAACCACAACAAGAAGAGTACGTTATATAGCCACACAAGCGCCCATGCCTTCCACAGTGCATGATTTTTATACGTGCATATTGAATAATGGCGTCCCGTTGGTACTCTCATTGACAAACGACTTTGAGAATGGTATCGAGAAATGTTACCGTTATTGGCAAGAAGGTAATTATAATGGAATTCACGTTAAACTCTTAGAAAAAAAGACTTTAAAAATGCCCATTGGTACTACGAGGAAAAACGCGACCTCAAAAAAGAACAACAATCTTTTTCCAGTTAACGTACGCAGTAAAACTAATGGCAGCGACAACAACAACAGTAATAATAATTATAATAACAATAAAATTGAATATTATGATGATGATGATGGTGATGATGATGACGCAATATTCATAAGAAAGATCCAGTTGATCCACCATGACCAAGAGAAGCCTTATGAATTGTTACAGATCCAGGTGAAGAATTGGCCCGACCTGGGCACTTTGCTCAACCCTACCTCAATCTTACAAGCAATCAACTTGAAAAATCATATAATAGATACATTATTTGCCAAAAATTACTATCATGGAAACCAACTACCTACTATTCTAGTTCATTGTTCCGCAGGATGTGGAAGAACTGGTACTTTATGCACAATAGATTCCATTCTTTCAAATTTCGAAATGTTTGAAATGTTGCAGAAAGAATTTATTAAATTACAATATCCAGCAAAACTATTCGATCCCATTTCATGGACGATTAACATTTTTAGAAAGCAACGGATTTCTATGGTCCAGAATATCAATCAGTTTATTTTCATCTATGATTGTTTGTTATTTTATTTCAAATTACGCCTTGATGATATAATTGAAACGGAGGATGGTAACGAAAGCAACAAAGACAATATATCGTTAAGTATATTGATTAAACAAATAACAGAGTTAAAGATTCTGGAAACGTTTATGAGCGATAAATTAAAAGAGCTATCACAATAGGTAATTGTATCCGTTCCTTTTTTTATGTTTTCAAGTAGCCGTCTGCCTATAGTATTAGCTGATACGTATTTCACAAGTACTAGCTAAATAATATAGTTTTTTTTTTTGCATATTTTGTGCGAAGTCTCTAATTTTCAATCCTCTTGAATATTCAATCTATCTTTAATAATTTCATTACTACAGACAAAATGAAAGGAAAAGAATTATATGAGCCATTCCGTTGTAAGTTTTTAAATTATACATAATTGTATGTAATATTTGCTTTGTACGCGTACGTAGTTCATCCCAATAGTAATTCGTAAATGATTACCAGTACATTTATTCCAATTAATGGTACTGTAAGAATATTTTATGAAACGTTAGTAGGGTTTCTAAGGAAAAGAAAAATCGATTAAAAAATCGATGAAGTGTAACTTTTACATTATTTCCATCGAAAAAACATACTCCTCAGTAAGGTCTGTACAGCACCAATCAATTGCACAACCTTAGATTTGGTGGTATTTTTATCCTGACCAAAAACAGGCGCCTCGTCATTTGACCTTCCTAGGCCGACTGCACAAATCAATAAGAAGGTTGCGTTAGCATATTCAATAGAGTTAGTATTAATCATCTCTTTACAAAAGCTTGTTAATGGGCGTCTTTCCTATTCACATACTTCTTCTTAAGAACCTCTCTTCGCTCAGCACTGCAACAGCATTAATTAACAATAGAATGACATAGAATAGCCTGCCTAATCCAAATATCATCATATTTCTTCTATAAAGTTTTTCCCTATTCTAGAAAACCTCTTGTGTGATTAGAACTCTATTAATGGAGTTGCGTATATATACCGCTAACTTATGGAAACACCGTCCAGCCCAGCTAATTTTTCCATGTACGCGCATCTAGAGGGGATCACGTGAGTAAGCTAAAAAATGAAAGGAGAGGAAAAGAGTTGGGAACAAATTTGAAGAAACTAGCTCCTCCGCCGACTACAAATGTTGACATTATAAGTAATATAGGACATTGCATGCGGGAGATATGGGTGATGCATGTTACTATTTTTCTAAATAAAAATTCTGTCAAGCGTAAACAACCATCACCAATAGACTTGATCGATGAGACTGCGTCTTTGCCCCCCGAATCTTTCAATAATATGTAAATAAATCCTCGGATTTCTTGAAATTATTGATTATATTTTTTATTGGAAAAAGATACACATATTTATATATAGAAACTAAACAATCCGCTAAAATATTTTGACGATTTGAAGTTAGTTTGCTTAATCGGCGTTACGACGAGCAACCTTCTTAGCCAATCTCTTACCAGTACCGAAGATCTTCTTGTCTCTGTTCTTCTTTTGCTTTCTTTGTTGTCTAGAAGCCTTTTCAACCTTTTCAGCCAAACCGTATCTGACTAATCTATAAGTTGGTTCGAACTTCTTGGCTTCAGCAACAGAGTTGTAAACCAAACCGAAACCAACAGACTTACCACCACCAAATTGGGTTCTGAAACCGAAAACGGAAACAGCGTCCTTTTCAGCCTTGTAGACTTCGGCCAATTTTTCACGCAATTCATCCTTGGAGACATTAGCTCTGTTTGGGTGCAAAACGTCAACAACGAATTGCTTTCTGGCCAACAATGGGTTGGAGATAACCTTTCTAGTACGGATAGTGACAGCGTCAGACTGACGAAAATATTTTAGGTAGAACACCATATTAAACATTGTTAGTAAATACGTTCCATGGTGAGGATAAACTTGGTAATGGGGCCCTTAATTATTCTTTTCAGTTCTCATGATTTAAATGCCACTCTTCGAATGCTTCAACCACGGTAACAAATTGTTAGACTTTATTTACTGAGCCGTTATTTAAAGTATTGCACTGTGATGGGGTGAAATCATGGTTGGCCTATTGATCGATTCTAAATTTGGACTGTAAACCTGTCTTATTATACGAATTTCACATATCGTTCCACACCCACAAGCTCTATGAACCCTATAGTTCAGCCAATAGTTTTTACATTCTTCCTGGTTTGCAAACATTCATTCATATCTTTCTCTATAATGGCAATTTGTTTGTCTTGGTCTATCTAATTCATGGCAACTTTCATATGTAAGAAGGGACTCCACTTTGTATTCTATCACAGTCAACATACCATTTCTGCTTAATCTATGTTGGTTTCTTGAAATCCTTATCTTGAATCAATATTCAATCGTCTTTTTGCTCTTGAAATGGACTATAATTATGCCATTCTACTTCACGGAGGCAAAGTTGGAATGCTGGGTGGAAGACGAAATGAAACTTTCCTTCCAAAGGAAGCTTTCCCTCTGGAACTTTCCATCATCACTGAGGGCTTTTGCTCTCCGTTGGCAGCTACTTCGGAGGGCGGGGGTTTGCAAGAGTGTGGCCTGCGGCATCGGCAAATAAAAGTTATGACAATCAAAGAAAATAAAAAAGAAAGCACTTTTAGTGTATGGGTTTTGGAACATGTATGGGTGACTGTCAAAGTGTCGGACAATAAGTGTTTTAACCATGGAGTGTTTCTTAATTCATCTCTTACTTCATCTCTTGAAAAAAGCATATGTGAAGCTAAGAGTTTAACGAAAATGAAAAGAAGAACTGAAATGTCTGACAAATGAAACGCTCTTGATTACTATATATTATCACATATAAACTGTCAAAAAATAAAAAAAAATAAAAAAAAAATGTAAAGAAGGCGGTTTCCCACCTATGCTTAAGAATGTAAATACATTGTTCATTAATGTTTATCACGTTGTTGTTTTTCATTTTTTTTTCTTAATATATCCTTGTTTGATTTTCTCTGCATGACATGAGGCATCTTTCATTATTCTATAATGTTTATCATACATGCCTTCAATTAGCAGGTAATGCGGGCCTGAGTTACTCTAACGAATTGGTCTGTCAATAGCAATTCTGACAGATTTTGTTTGAGTGTAATTACTCAAAGCGGCCTCACCCATTTCACGTCCGATACCTGACTGACCAAAGCCACCAAAAGGGACATTTTGATGAAAGTTGTTATAAGTATTCACCCAAACGGTACCTGCCTTCACTCTTTTGGACACATTTATGGCCTTGTTGATATCATTTGTGTGAATACCAGCCGCTAATCCATATTGAGAGTCGTTTGCCATAGCAATGACGTCATCAACAGTAGAAAATTTAGAAACGGTTACGATGGGGCCAAACACTTCTTCTTTAACAATTCTCATATGCTCTTTGACGTCAGCAAACACAGTTGGCTTGACGAAGAAACCCTTATTGCCATGTCTGACACCTCCAGTCACAAGACGAGCCCCTTCTGATTTTGCCACATCGACGTACTCCAGAATTTTATGCAGTTGCTTTTCAGATGTTTGGGCACCTTGGAAAACTTCCTCATTAAATGGGTCTCCAACTTTGAGCGATTCCGTGTAATCCTTTAATTTTTTCAACACTTCCTCATACACTGTATCTTGGATGTATATTCTGGAACCTGCGCAACAAACTTCACCAGAATTATAAAAAATACCAAAGGCGATATTTTCAACGGCTTTATTTAGATCAGCGTCAGCAAACACAATATTTGGTGATTTACCCCCCAGCTCCAAAGTGACCTTTTTCACAGTATCGGCAGCCACTTTCATAATATGACGGCCAGTGGCAGTAGAGCCTGTAAACGCAATTTTTTTCACATCTGGATGGGCACTCAATTTCTCCCCAACAACTCTGCCAGATCCTGGAAGAATATTAACCACACCAGCGGGTATACCTGCCTCCTGGCACAATTGTGAAGCGAAAAGGGCTGATAATGGAGTTGTTTCAGCAGGTTTCAATACGACAGTGTTACCTGTAGCCAAGGCAGGGCCAATTTTCCATGACCACATCAATAATGGGAAGTTCCAAGGGATTATTTGGCCACAAACACCTAACGGTTCCTTCATTGAGTAGGTGAAATGGTCTCTACCTGTATCAATAACGTTACCATAGATTTTATCTGCCCAACCACCGCAAGAACGCAAATACTTGGATACTAAAGCGACGTCACCACGTGCGCAAAATAGGGACTTACCATTATCCATAGATTCGATGGCAGCCAACGTTTCCTGGTTCTCTTCAACCAAGTCTGCTAGTTTAAATAAAGCCTTAGCACGAACTTCGGGTTCTACAATAGACCACTTAGTTTCAAAGGCTCTCTTAGCAGCAGCAACGGCAGTATCAACATCGTCCTCCATAGCTTTATAAACTGTTGTTATTTTTTCTTCGTTGGATGGGTTAATCACATCAAATGTTTTCTTTTGCTTTGAGGCGACGAATTCTCCATTGATGAATAAACCAGTTGGTTGTTCATAGGTAAAACCATTTGGTAAAGTGATTGGAACACGTAATGGTACTTGTGAATAGAGACGTAACAAGTTTCTGGCAAATGAGTTGGAATTTAGAGTTGTCGCTCTTGTGCGGGAAAACATTTCTTCTTCTTTGCTTTTTTATCGATATTTCGAAGCTGTTTTCTATCTCGACCACGTGAGAACAAAGTTTCTATTTAATTATTGTATACACTTAACATATCATGGCATTATAAATTCATAATCTAAACCAACCTTGTCTCTGGATGGAACATATATAATCGAGCTTTTTTTTTGTTCAGTTCCATGGAGCTATTCTCATCGGTAAGCTCTGAGAAACAGCGTAGCGATGAGTCAGAAGTCTTTCAACGATTAGAGCGCCGCTTCAGCGGCACACAATTACTCAAATAATGAATGAAAAATAAAAGAGAGGTGAGGAGCTGCCATATTTTTGACGCCTTAAGCGGTATTCCGTATGCTGCGCGGACCTATTGAGCCAGTTACAAAAAAACATGCTACGCAGTTTCCCAGCGTGTACTATAGTGCTAACAAAGAGCTCAACTCAACTCTACGGCTAACAATGTGGCTCGGTTGTGCTACTTTCAAGTTCAGGTTGATAGTTGCCAGTCCGGTAGCGGCCAAAGGAAAAGTAAAAATAAAATAGGACCCTATTTGCGTACGTATTTATGGACGTGATGGATCTCAAGCACAGACTGAAGAAAAGTGGCACGCCTCACCATAGAATGGAGTTTTTCAGACGGTTATCATGTCCCAGTGGAGTGAGCTGAATTATTACTTGGTGGTCAAAAGTGATATATACTTTGGCTTTCCTGAAATGTGAATATTTTTATTGTTCATGATTACCTATAGATGTATATTTCTATATATGCGCTTATATGAAACCAAACTATTTGCGAGCTTCTTGAATACAGTTTTATGCACATATTTCGCATATGATATTGAAACTACAATATCATAACTTGGTGTGAGCATCATTATATTTCAATCTTAGTATGAAGTTGATAATGACAGCAACTAATAAGAAAAAGCATAACAAAGTAGGCCCCAACCTATCATCATAAGGACCTGAGCCTCTACGCCTAATTGCAGCAGCCCTCCAATGGTACGTCACAAGCGCGTATATCATTGTGCCCATAGCGACAAATGTGAATAGTCCTGCGCTCACTCTTCCTATCTTATCACCAAAATTCAGTAAACCTACACCAAGCCCTCCCAACATAACTGTGAAGTTTAACCATGATAAAAAGGTACGCTCATTGGCAAAAAATACTTTAGGCTCCACTCTTGTAGGTAAAGCAATTTTTTTCCCAGGTGTTCTCTGTAACAATGGTGCTGAAGACATATCTAGGAAATCTGGTGTCGCTCTTGTTTGTAGTCGGCAATGAGTAAAGCTTCAGTTACGTATAGAACTGTTCATGTTGCTAGTCAGTAAAAAATGGGTACTCTTAAATAATGTTATCTATTTTGTATTTAATGCAGCATTTATTTTCCTCCTTCCGAGGCACGTGCTTAGCTATTTCGGAGAGAACCATCACAAACGTAACAAACGATACAATTTAACCGATATCTAATACGCACTCAAAGGAACTCAAAGATGTCAGAAGAGAAAAACACTGTCTCATTATACTTCTATTGTTTGCTCCCTTCCGTCACATTTAGTAGTCCTTTGCATTTCCTTTGAAGCGACTATCTTTATATTTTTATTTTTCTTTGTAAGGTCCTTTACCTATAAAAAATATGCCTTTCTTCCCTTAGCGGGTATTGCCTTGGTGTTTTTACAAACGCATTGTAAACTGTAGGATGAAAACTATACAATCACAAGAAGTCAACAAGAAAATGAGCGTTGAGATTGAGATAAAGGATGGCAGGAGTGGAAACTCTCCTTTACCAGAAGAAAAGCTAATTTCGCTGATTCAAGAAAGTTATGATAATTTAAGAGATAACCATGAGATCGATCTTTCAACGGAACCAATTTCTAATCTTTTAATAAAACTGATGCTAGAAAAACTTGAAAGGCACTCTTCTTTATACAAATACGTTGCCTCAGTAACCACATTGGACATTGGAGATCTTAATGAAGGAACCAGTAATTTCTCACTGAGAAACGATACGGGTGCATCCTGGCAATCTAAAAAAGATGGTATCTTCAACTACAAGTTGGAAGGTCAAAACACCCAAACGTGCTATTTGATCACGATTCTTTGGTTGCACAAGTAGGTATGTGTTCCCCAGCGTTGAATTGTGTGTCTTCCCAAAACGATAGTGAAGCGTAACTTCTGGGAGGATGCTACGAGAAACTTGTATTTCCACCCCTACTTACAGCGACAGCTCGAAACGTTCATGTTAAAATATTTGATATTTTTTTATTTATATATGCAAAGTAGAAAAATAAATTAGTAGACATATATAGGTACCTTTTAGCTTGGCATTAGAATAGAAACCAATTTTTATCAGAAATAGAACGAAGAAAATATAAATTACACCTTGAAGTAAACACCCAAATTAAGATAAAGATAATAGAAACAAAAATAATTGAGCCCTTATCAACCTGAACACATTTCGCAAGCTTCTGGATTATCAATAGCGCATGCTATAACTTTGGAGTTGTAAATATCGAATTCAGTTTCTTCAGCACCTGGAATAGCGGCTGTCTTCTCTTCATTCTTTGAGGTGAGTACTTCAGGAAGCTCTACCTTAGATTCTTGGACCTTCAATTCGGCTATTCCTTTTGTTAACGATTGATTACTTGCTGGAGCTGGAGATGTTTCTCTTGAAACCTCCGAAGAGCTATCTAAAGATGGGATATTCACATTGGCAGCCGCGGCTGCGGGTACAAAATCACTCGCAGCATAGCTTGCACTGGAAGCCATATATGTTGGACGCTTTAAATTGGAGATGTCAGCAACATTTTCAGTTGCTTGATCAGCGACCTTCTGATCAATAGTAAATTGAATCGCAGCAGAAGCAGCTTGGGTCCTCAAATAGTACATACCAGTCTTCAACCCCTTCTTCCACCCGTAAAAATGCATACTTGTTAGCTTACCCATAGTTGGAGCACGCAAGAATAGATTCAAGGAATGCGACTGATCGATGTAAACGGAACGATCGGCTGCCATGTTAATAATAGTCTTTTGTGAAATCTCCCATACGGTTTTATACAAGTCTTTCAATTCTTGTGGAACATTTGGTAAACCTTGAATGGAACCATTTTGAGTAATCAGGTATTGTTTCATACCTTCATCCCAAACACCCAAATCAACCAAATCACGCAACAAGTAAGGGTTCACAACTTGAAATTCACCGGATAAGACACGACGGGAGTACATATTGGAAGTAACTGGTTCGAAACATTCATTATAACCCAATATCTGGGAGGTGGATGCAGTAGGCATTGGAGCCATTGTCAAAGAGTTTCTAATACCATGTGTCATGATATCTTTCCTCAAAGTGTCCCAATCCCACATGCCGTATGGTTTTTGATCCCACATATCAAACTGAAGTATACCTTGAGAAGCTGGAGAACCTTGGAAAGTTTCATATGGACCGTCTTTTTGAGCTAATTCACAAGATGCTTCCATGGAGGCATGGTAAATAGTTTCAAATATTTGGATATTTAATAAACGAGCCTCTTCAGAATCAAAGGGCAATCGTAATAACATGAAAGTATCAGCCAAACCTTGAACACCCAAAGCAATTGGCCTATGTCTCATATTAGATTTTCTCGCTTCTTCAACAGGGTAGTAGTTACGATCAATAACTCTGTTTAAATTACGAGTGACAACTTTAGCAATTTCATGCAATTTTTTGAAGTTGTATGTAGAAGTCTTGCTGTCCTCTGACGTTTCAATGAACGCTGGCAAGGCAACAGAAGCCAGGTTACAAACAGCAGTCTCATCTGGGGCCGAGTATTCAACAATTTCACAGCACAAGTTAGATGATTTAATAACCCCTAAATTCTTTTGGTTAGACTTTCTATTACACGCATCCTTGTAAACGACAAAAGGTGTCCCAGTTTCGGTTTGTGCTTCCAAAATGGAATACCATAACTTTTGTGCTTTAATGGTTTTACCACGACCTTCTTTCTCGTAGCGAGTATACAGGGCTTCAAACTCCTCACCATAACAGTCACTTAGTCCTGGGGCTGATGTTGGAGAGAACAAAGTCCAAGTTCCATTTTCTTCAACACGTTTCATGAAAAGATCAGGAATCCATAGAGCAGGGAACAAATCTCTCGCACGAATTTCTTCCTTACCGTGGTTCTTCCTGATGTCGATAAAATCAAAGATATCAGCGTGCCATGGTTCCAGGTATAATGCAAAGGCCCCAGGTCTTTTGTTACCACCTTGATCAACATAACGAGCGGTGTTATTAAAAACACGAATCATGGGGATTAATCCATTAGAAGTACCGTTTGTACCAGCAATATAAGAACCAGTAGAACGAATGTTGTGAATATGCAGACCAATACCACCAGCAGTTTTGGAAATCAAAGCACATTCCTTTAAAGTGTCATAAATACCTTCTATAGAGTCCTCCTTCATGGCGACCAAGAAACAAGAGGACATTTGAGGTTTTGGAGTACCAGCATTGAATAAAGTTGGAGAGGCATGAGTAAAGTATTTTAAAGACATTAAGTTATAAGTTTCTAAAGCGGCCTCGATGTCTCTACCGTGAATACCCAACGCGACTCTCATAATTAAGTGCTGGGGACGTTCGGCCACTTGACCGTTGATTCTTAATAAATAAGAACGTTCTAAAGTCTTAAAGCCAAAATAACTGTATTGAAAATCTCTGTCATAGACAATTGCGGAGTTTAATTTATCCTTGTTTTCCATGACAATATTGTAAACATCATCTGATATCATGGGGGCAGGTTTACCAGTAGCAGCGTTAACGTATCTATAAAGATCTTCGATAACTTTAGAAAATTGCTTTGTGGTTTGTTTATGTAAATTAGAAATGGCGATTCTAGCAGCTAAGGTAGCGTAATCCGGATGAACAGTTGTCATGTAAGCACATGTTTCAGCGGCTAAATTGTCTAGTTCAATTGTTGTGACACCTTCATAGACACCGGAAATAATACGCTGGGTGACCTTGACGGCGTCGACATGCTTTGGGTCTAAACCATAGCATAAACGTGATATACGAGCGGTAATCTTATCAAATTGGACAGGTTCTTTGCGACCGTCTCTTTTATAAACGTACATGGTGTTAATATATCAACAAATAAAGTGTTGCTTGTGGTTATATTCGTTCCTACAAGAAAGGTAATAGGACGGGTTCAATTCAATTATTGTGGAAAAGACTTCAAACAATAAATTATCAGCTCCTTTATATAATTTTGATTCAGTGGTTTCAACTAGACTAAGGCAACGGACTAAACTCTAAACTTGTGATTCTAAACCGTGAGCCGCAGACTTTGTTGGAGTTTTCTATTGAACACGAAACCAGCCTACGCCAACTTATTATTTCTGAGCTTTGAGAAAAAAATTTCCATATCGATTTTACGCGTCCACTACTTAAACACCCATTTAGATCCTGCAATGATTTCTATGTCCTGAGAATCAAAATGACGCGTTTACGGAAAATTATGGAAAAGAAACTAATAAAGTAACAAGGGATGAGCTTACCCGACCATATTTACGCGTCCTTTTTCGAACAAGTTTGACTGAATGCCATATTGACGAGTTAAAACGCGTAAACAATATCGTTCCAGGGCTACGAAATATTCTCTCCCCAGAAGCTGTCGTAAACAACCAATGTTGGAGGACAAAAGCCATAGAAAGCCCAGCATTGGCCTGGTAACAAGATTTTCCTTTGAGGAATTCCTTCGTATCAAAGATTCTCTTGAAGAGTAATCGCGCCAATCAGTACATTTCTATGGTAACGGCATTCTATTTGCGATATCCTAATGCGGTAATCATTCTTTATTGTCATGGTATGGTGGTGTCGTAAGGTGAGACGTTGAAGTTATAAGGAGATCAAGGATCACGAAATCGATCACATGTTTATTTTATGTACCTGCTCAAAAAAATACGCGTATAGCACTCTTATCTTGTATCCCGCGGTGTGCTTCGCTTTTATTGAAATCTCTGACTTATTTTCCTGTGCATATATATACATACATACATACATATTTATTCAATAGTTTCTCGATTGATTGTCTATATATTATACACCGTTATCAGATACCAATAACTTTATCTTCGGGGATACCAGCATATTCTCCATAACCCATAGCAAGATTGATATTTTGCAAGCATTGAGTGGCTGCGCCTTTAAGAAGGTTATCGATAGTTGCACAAACAACTACACGATCTTGAGCGTTATTCAGCTTAAACCCACCAATAACAACTCCATGCGTACCTTTGATATCTTTAACCAGTGGAATATCGTCAATGACATGAACTAACTTCTCGTCTTTGTAAAAATCTCTGTATAATTGCCTGACTTCCTCAATAGACAAAGATGATTTTTTTATTGGAATGGAGACTGTCAAGGAAATGCCTTGAAACCACTGCCCAACATGGGGTATGAACGCAACATTGTGCCCAATACGAGCTGAGATTTCACGCTCATGAATATGATCACTTAAAGCGTAAGGAATTAAGTTATTGTTCAAAAATTTAGGATCGTTCTTAGGAGAAGGCTTCGTTCCTGCGCCAGAATATCCTGAAACACCAAAAACAGTTGGAAGCCCATTAATATAGTTGGTCAAGGGAGATATAGTTAATTGCGATCCAGTGGCATAACAACCAGGATTAGCAATCTTGGTAGCATCTGCAATTTTTTCTCTGTTGTTCAATTCTGGTAAACCATAAGCCCATTCTGATTCTGAGACGAACCTATGATCAGCAGATAGATCGATGATTTTAGACTTGCCATTCACATTTTGAATTGTCTCAACAAAAGGCTCACAAACTTTATTTGGTAGCGCCATTACCCAGAAGTCCACCGCATTTTGCTCTTCCAGTTTCTTGATATCCTCTACTCGCAAATTTTCATATATAATCTCAGATTTCGTATAATCCTGCAACTTTTGTCCTTCCAATTCACGCGAAGAAACATGGGACACTTCTAGATATGGGTGCCCGTTAATCAAAGACACTAAATTCTTTCCTGTATAACCCCTGGCACCAATAAGTGCAACACGACCAGGTTTAGTGTTGGTTCCTTCCGGACGAGGAGTAGATCTGGTTGAATACGATCTAACTGATTTTCCGTTGGCAAATACTCCGTTAGTTGCAGATGGGTTGGGACGAGCAGCGGCATCAAAAGACTTCACAAAGTTTTCAACCAACTCAGAGATTGTATTTAAGTCATCAATACCATACCAGAAGAAAACTTTCCCGTTTTTCAAATATGAACCCTGAGACTTGTCAAAATGCCATGCGATGTTAGCATCATCTTCATTAACCACCCATTGCAAAGCAGGGAAATCACGGCGTAAAACATTGAACACGTTATCGGTGACATTGTTCAACCAAGCTGCGTCAGAACAGACAAATTTGTCAAGTGTTGGAATTTTCGTATCTTTTTTTACAATGGCCACTGCTTCAAGTGGTTCATCAGCATAAGAAACAAAATCAGATCTCTCTAAATCTCTTAAATAAGAAGCAATAGATTCTTCGCCGGAACTAATACCGTTGTCTCTTTGAAGAGCTTTTCTTAAAGCGTCAGCGGATGGAAATTCGCCAATTGATGATCTTTTCACTAATTTATAACCTCTTCTAATCATAGTACCGGCACCAGAATCCGTGAACAATTCTTTCTGCAGATCTTGTACATTAATAATTGCAACTGAAGAAGAACGTGGTAAATAGTCCAATAGTTCTTTGATCTCCCTTATTTTTAGCTTGGTACCATACTTAACCCAACTTTGTTTCATTAGATCTTCATATTCTTCATCCAAGTTGATCATCGAGATTTTTTCTCCCGTAGAGCCATTGATAATACCACCTTTTTCATTTAGGTAAACAATCTTCAATGGCTCGAAAACACGGGCCAGTTCACCAGCAGCTACATCGGCATTAACGTTCAACATTTGGCCGGAAGCAGTTTCGGCTAAAGAAGTCAAAATTGGTAAGGCACCCGCTTTGATAGATGCTTCAATAGGCTCTTTTGTAACACTTTTTATGTTCCCCACTAGTTGATATTTGTCCTTGTCCAAATAGTCGGCAGTAAAAACACCCGAAGTAATAGGTCTTGCGCGGACCCCCAGCTGTTCTAATGCGGTCACTAACTTAAGGTTTTGCTCGAGAAAACAACGTCTAACCACAGCCATTGTGTGCTCATCTGTAATTCTAATACCATCAATGTAGTCAGGTTCAATTCCCTGCGCCTCTAGTCTACCATTAACTTGAGGACCAGTACCGTGTAAAACAATTGGATATAGACCAACATGGTATAAAAATGCCAAGCAGGAGGCCAATTCGTGCAGATTATCGCTGATAATGGCACCACCTACTTTGATCACAGCAAACTGTTGTTGCGAGACAGAGGTGAAATATTTTAAATATTGTTCGACCTCCCTCTTCGTGCTGATATTGTTCAAAAGTTGAATGACGGTAGATCTGGTGGCTGAAAAGCCATTAGTAGATGAAACGTATCTTTTCGAGTAGCCAACCTTCTTTCTCGTGAACGTGACAGAAGGCGGAGCTCTCAAGGGCACAGATGCAAATCCTGCTATAGTGGCTTTGTTTAATGAGTAGACAAGTTTTTGGAACCTTGAAGCATTAAGTCTCTTCGCTGAAACGAGTAAGCTAGCAGAGGGCATGATGATGTTGATCTATCTTCAACTTCAGATCTCTCTTTCTTTTGCCTTAACTGGTGCTTGCGCTAAAAATAAAAATTCAGACCAGAAAAATAGTTATTAAAACATGTTCCTAATGGAAGTGGATAGCGAACAACAAGACAGGCAGAAGCTCTTTATATGGGAAAAAAAAAATAAAAGAGTCACTATTCGCCACAACTCGGCCGCAATTTTTTGACGAGGACTGAGTCATTCAGCTAGAAATTTCAAGTAAGTTGGCAAAATAATCCACTCCGGTGAAAAAAAATGTGACTTAAGTGAAAAATATAGCGACGTATGTGTTCGTGAATCATGATGTTTAATTAAGGTGGTCAACTGCGACTCAGTGCTACGTTTTTCTACCTATTGTAAAAGTGAAAAAAATACTAATAGTTTGTGTATTAGCACCGTCTAGTTGTTACATACGCATTCACGCCAAATTCCTCGAACAAAGACTATAGATTCATGAGAGCTAATAATTAGATATAAATTAAGGTTAATGCAAACAAAAATGAATACTTCAAAGCCGGACTAATTGCCGGCAATAATTTTCCTCCCGTTGATTAATTGGTTCAGTAAATCAGAAGAGTTTCTTGAGCTTGTTTCACCCATTTGTTGTTGTTGCATGGGCACTTTATGCTGTGGACCAAAGATACCTGGTGGAGGAGTACTGACGTTCAATGGTGGTTGAATTTGTTGTGGAACGGTTTGCAGCCTTATCGGTTGGGTGGATACTTTTGTGTTATCCGCGATCGTGATGTTATCATTTACACCAACGTTTACACTCTGTAAGAATTGAACAACAGAAGCAGAATAATCTATTGGCTTTATAGCCAGTATCTCCACAAGTTTACTAGCTAACGTGCTATCGCTCTTCTTAGAACTCTCAATCTTATCCCAAGAAAATAAAGATGGGAACTTTCGATAGGTTTCTTCATCGATAATGTTGGGTTTGATAGATATTGGGCGCTTTTCGTAATTTGATAGGGAATGTAGTCTTGTGTCCAAGAAGTCAACGGCATTTCCTAATGCGTCATAAGGATCTTTGTACTCTTCTGCAGCAAGAGAATGCTTTTTCTTGTTACCATGAGACTGACTTGCAGCATTGTTATTTGTATTAGTTGTCATAGTTGTGGTAGTTGTTTCAGTTGTGGTGACAATATGATTACCTAAGGAATCATTTAGAGTTGGCAAGTTTATGGAACTACTATTCTTAGAGAGATTAATGGATGTGATAGGTGTCGCTGATTGAGTGACGCCCCAAGGGTTTGATCCTGCAGGGACTGGAGCAGGAGTTAACACTGGTGTTCCCGCATTGGTATGGGTGTCGTGATGTAATTGAGCCCTCATAGCAGCTGGTGAAGGTGTGCTCGTGAAATGCTCGCTCAGCAGATTTGTGTTCGAGCCAGTGGTACTTGTAGGTACATTGTTGTGTACACTAGCTCTAGGTAATGCAGTTCCGCCACCTTGCTGTTGCGTTTGTTGCTTGTTGTGAAGTTCCCTTTTATTGAAAGAATCAGCCTCTTCACCAGGTTCATGCAAAAACATACAGTTTGGATTTGGGCATGGTAAGCCTCTTAGGTAAGAAGAGCAGTACTTAGTAGTACCGTATGCAGCTTTGATCAGACGGCCATCCATGTACGTTCCGTCCACCTGGGCTATGCATCTTGCCGCATCATCCTTTGATCCGAAGGTTATGTAGACACCGTAACCTGGAGAATGGTGATGGTAATGCTCGCTAGTTGTATTGCTAGAGTGAGGTGTCTTTCTATTAACAACAATCTTGTTTATTTTACCGTATTGGCCAAAATACTTCTCAGATTTTAGAGTAGGGGCAACTTCCTCATATGGAACGGGAGGATTGATACCGACAACATACACCAAATTCTTTTGAATAACTCTAGTTCCCGATAAATGCTTTCTATTTGTGTATTCGTTTTCTTTACGTTCCTTTTCTCTGTGCTTTCTCTCCTTTTCCTTCCTAGCGAGCTTAGCTCTCTCCATTTTCAGCTCCTCTGGAGATAATGTAACGTACCTAACGTTCTCGTCATCATATTTACGACGACATGCTGGACAGCGCCCATTTAGTTCTGGATTTTGTCTGATATTATTATAACAAAACTGGCAAATTTGGTAACCACAGGGGCAAGGAAAGAAATTTTTATCGGTAATATCCATTGGCTCAATACAAAGAGGGCAATAATCTTCTTCATCTTCCGATAAGAATGATGTATCAAAATTGCTTAAGGCGTTATGGATGGCTTGCAAGTTTTCTTGAACATGAGGATTCATCATTAGGACTGGATTTTGTGGAATATTTTACTAGGATTTATTGTACTCTTATTGATTTTCTTAGGATTGTTGTAAATTGAAAACAGCAGTGGTTTTATTTGTTATTCAAAACACTATAGCCTGTCCTAGGAAGGTTTTCAATAATTTACTGTATACTTCTTGATATGGTTTTTGGAAGCTTGGAAAAGAGAAAAGCAAAAAAAATCATGCTCAGGTACTGGAATTTTTACCCGGACGTAACCATAATTATCGTGTTAATTTCGGGTAACAGTCTTATTTTGAAGAAGTTCAACTTGATCGTCAGTTGATTAGTGGTTCAACAACGTCCTTGCAGGCGTCACATCGCGGATTCAGTACCAAGTACAACATGCTCGCATCTCGCTCCAGCACTCATAAAGGCACGCTAAAGAAGTTTATTTATCGTAAATCATTAAAAGTACATAGGATTACTTAGGTATACGGTACGCCAAATTTTGGCACCACAAAATTTCTCAGGACACCACTTTTACTTCGCAACTACAGGATGTGTTTTGTAGTCAACAAAAACCATGGCATCCTCGTGCGTACAGACTACTTGGATGTCTATCTTGAAAGGTCTATTGTGATATTCAGTTTCCTCGCCGTAATGCCAGGTGATTTTGTCAAAGGTTTCTTCCTTCGACTTTTCATGAAATTTCAGCTCAGGTTTCCTAACGGCTTGCTTAATATCTTTCAAAAGGTGTTTTTCAATGTGCTGGTGCAAATGGCGCACAAACTTCTTGGAGTGAGAATTTGCAGAGTCACTAATTTTTTCTGGATCCTCATGAGACTCGTGTAGCACGAACGGAGGATAATAGTTCAGCTTACAGTGTAAGTGGTCAAAATCATCATCTTCGGTCTCGTTGGCGATGAATGTCTCAAAACCTTGTAGATTTTCAAAAACTTTCACGGTTTCACCGTCTTCGGTGGTAACGGTTTGCACTTTGATCTCCTTCTTATCCTTTTTCGTCATTTGAAATTAGAAAACTACTGATATGTAATAAATGATCTGTAAAATATAACGGATTATAATACAGAACTTGCCCTTTTATGGAACCATTTATGGAAAAAAAAATTTGAAAAATGGAAGAAGAAGCAGAAAGGAAAGCAGAAGGTTCTCGGGTTTTATATGCATATAATGTTAGGTAAGAAGAAGAGACTTACAAATTCTACCCAGTAAAAACCCCTTAAGAAACATTCCCCCTTTCTTTCGACTATTTAGTTAAGCATACACTGAGGCCATGAAAACCCCTGAGCTCGACAAACATATATTTTATGGAAGCCAATTGCTGTGAGCCGCCTACATTGAGCTGGTTGCCTCGAGCATGAGTATTTTCCTAGAGCATCTGCAATCTCGCCACAAGGCTTACCGTTCCTTCGGCCCCTGAATCTGGGGTAAAAAAAGTAGTAATAGTTGTCTCGCGATCATCTCACTCAGAAATTGCATGAGCCCCCCTACCAAAACCTGTATAACAACACGTTGTCATAACGTGAAGTCTTGGTCTGCAAATTTGACAACGTGTATAATGAAAATGCCAGATCTCTTACGTCTTTCTGAAGTGAAAGCATATGCATAAGCCACATACGATGGACGGGCGTGTTTATTGTCGTCAATTTCGTTGGCTGTGTAAGTGCAATGTTCGCACTATACTCAGAATATTGTAGTCGTCATCAGGAGCCCTTTCAGGTAAAGAAAGCCTTACTTTTAACTTGGAAACTCAAGAGTATATTTTTGCAATCATTGCATATGTTTATATACTAATGGGGACCTTTGCTTCATTTTCTTGTGTCAACAATAGAGATTTTGAAAACTCTTTTCTTATGTAGCCAAAGGAGCCGAAGTGGATGGAGAGTAGTGTGCACCTATAGTTTTGAGTAAACTATGCCATGTACCGATGTGTGCTAGTATTGATTAATTCGTTGAACACAATATGGCAGTCAGAGTAGCAATTAATCATATGATTCAATACATTAAAAGTACCATCGCATACGAGATTACAGGAAGAGAGCCATATCGAAACAGATTTTGTTTGTCTACGAGACTAACTCTAGAAATGAAAACAATAGTATGTACGTACGTGTTTTAACCCCTTCGTAACTTCAGATAGGATTTTTCTTTTATAACGGAGGTTTTCGTTGTAATATTCTCTTTTCCTTAATCACCAGTTCTTCATAAATAACACGAACTTGATGATGTATATGTGGTTTTTGAAGTTTTTATAGCGCTTTTAGTTTCATTTAATTATTGAATTTCTTTATATATATACTTTTAGTTATTTTTATATAGTTAAATAAAGATTAACAAGCCGTACAGGATTATTGTTACCGATTCGCTCATATTAAACATCCTTATAATTGTATTCTCGGTAATTCTGCGGTACAACCAGTTTCTATCCTGCCTTAATAGTTTTTATTACAGCTCTAATTATTGAAATTCCTAAAGAAATTGAGATCGTTTCATGATCAGCCCTGGCCTGAAAAACGAAAATGAATGCAGAATATGCGAAAGCAACTTTTGGATCATATTCAACACAAATTCTCAAGTAAATTCCAGAATTTCCAGAAAGCTACGCTCATCTCGTTCAATTGCTGCAACGGGAGTTTTCCTTTAAGATTAACGGACCAAATCTGATCAGCACCATTCAAAGTACCGGAATGAAAACACAGTCCACTTCTTAGATTATACATATTGAGCAGATTTTGAGACCCACTCAGTAAAATATCATCAGTAATTTCCAATGCGGTGATCCCACAAGAATTCGTATTGTCAAAAGAGTGTTTTAGTAGGTAACTGTTCGCATCCCAAACATTTACTACACCGCCTGCAGCGGCACTGACCAAAAATTCCTCAGACAACCTCAATAAACCGACTATGGCTGTATGACCCCGTAAGATGTACATAGCGCCAAGTATTTTAGTGTATGAAGAGGCGGAGAATGTTTCGTTAGAGAATTTCTCATTACTCGATATATCCTCCAAATTCCAAACTATAATAGTATTATCCATGCTGGAAGAAATGCACCTTTTCATTTCATGATCATAAATTGTAGAATAAACACGATCTGTATGTTCATTTAAAATACATAGGCATTTCATTTGCACAATATCCCACACAATCAGTGTATTATCATTGGAACCACTGACGACTATATTACCGTGACCAGAGACAGTCCTCATAAGCGTAGTATGTCCTCTTAGGATACCAACAAAGTATGGATTTTCTTCTGGAGTGTGAAATATCAATGGGTAGTCATGTTCATCCTTATAATCGGTAACAGAGGACTCCTTGGGCAATTTCCAGACGTGTAATGTGTTATCTTCGAACCTGTAACAATATAGCTGGTGTTTCGATATTCTAATATATCGAGACTCCTTACCGTCGACTTGTGACCCTCAAATACATGTGTACAACAGCCTTTCTTAATGTCCCAAACTCGCACCGTTTTATCGGCGGAACCGCTAACCAAGATGCCATCATGAGAATACTTTAAAGCCCAAACTCCGCCATCGTGACCCGACAATTGTAGAAGAAATTTCTTGTTTATCGCGTCGTAGACTCTAATCTGTTATGACATAATTATCTTCATATTCCAAACAGAAAATAACGTTTGTCGTATGGCCTCTCAATGTAGTCCTTTCTGTCATAAAATCAGAATTAGATCAATTTTCGAAGATAGGCTCACTGGGCACATCGTTCAAGGTTTTGTTTAGGCTTCGCTGGTAGGAATACCTTTCACCTCAAACATGGTATTTGAGTAAGATCTCTTGGTTGGGCACCCTTTTGCGGTCATTCAGAAGTCTCTACGAATTTCGGGTAACCTCAGGTATAATAAAAAGTGTGATTAAATTGCATCTAATGAATAAGTTTTTAGGCGAAAGATCTTTGGAATTCGCTAATGTAATAACTTGTCTTGAGCGTTATTGTCCATTTGTTGCACATCAATACGAGCGATTACCGCTATTCTCTAATGAATTCGTTAAAGTTAAACGTTTAGTTAATCTATCTATGTTCCAAAAGGACATGAGATATCTCACTCTATGCTTCTAATGCGTGTTGTATGGTGAAATTTTCTTACTCATTGATAATCAGCAGGGTTGATAAGGTTTTGATGGGTGCTTAATGTTCTGCATAGATGAGATAACGATAAGAATATATTTTATGATAGAACACTTGTGCGTAAGAGTTGCTGGAACATTGCAATGACGCGATTAATTTTCGCGGCCGCGATTTCGAAAAAATGTAATAATAATATATACAAAACTAAACTAATAGTTACTCTCATGTATGGGTGATCCAAAAATTAAATACCAACATGTCAAAATTGTTGGAATGAAAACCAACTAGCGCCTATTAACTAGTAGTCATACTACTAGTACATTATCATATACGGTGTTAAAAGATGACATAAGTTATGAGAAGCTGTCATCGAAATAAGTGGAAGCTGAAATGCAAGGATTGATAATGTAATAGGATAATGACTGACAACATATAAAATGACAATAAAAGCATATACAGAATTATGTAGAATTACGAGTTCCATTTGGATTCCTATATCCTGGAGGAGAACTTCTAGTATATTCTATATACCAAATTATATTGCCTTTATCAACAATGGAATCCCATCATTTGTCTCAAAATTCCCCAATCTCTCACTTTATTATCACTGCAGTAAATTCTATTATTAGAATTTCAATTTATACGAAGAACGTATAATTGAAATCACTTATTCCAACTTATACGAATAAATGTATAGCTGTAATCACCTATTCCAACAATATAAAATATACTAGAAGTTCCCCTCGAGAATATAGAAATCCACAAAAGGGAATCGTTGATTCTACACAATAATATACTTATTTGCTCTCTTGTTTTACAAGTTCTCATTCATTATCCTATTACATTATCAATCCTTGCATTTCAGCTTCCCCTAGTTTCGATGACAGCTTCTCATAACTTATGTCATCTTCTAACACCGTATGTGATAATACACTAGTAGTATGACTACTAGTTAATAGACGCTAGTTGGTTTTCATTCCAACAACATAAGATCCAGGCTATAATAAATGGTAGAAGCGTAGAATTTTGGATCTTAACTAACTGGTCAGGTATACAGGTTACTTCATTAAGATCGTAAATATTAGGATTGTCAAAACATCCTGGTAATATATGAGCCTATGATAAGATCCATCATATATAGGCACTATGGCCGAGTGGTTAAGGCGACAGACTTGAAATCTGTTGGGCTCTGCCCGCGCTGGTTCAAATCCTGCTGGTGTCGTTATTTTTTCTTTATTACCTTCGGTGCAGGGTTACATTGAATGCGTTGCTTTCCTTATGAACGGAACGTAACGCTATGGTAGGCTCTTCACCAAAGTTGTACTTGAAATGAACCATTATTCAAGCATATACGAAGGGATTGGTGCAACCGATGTAATTCGTTTATAGAATTTGATAGGCTTAAACAGTATCTCAGCAAGAGTCGTCACTTTTTAACCCATTACCATTACACCACCTTTTTGAGAACAGCGGAAAATATTTCTTCCAGCACAATTTAAATAGCGAGCTCTTTTTGCCAAAATTTAGCTTCAGACTCTTCGGATAGCTTAGAATAAATTAATCAATTATCTGTAGATCTATTTGGCAAGCTTATGCCTCTTATTCTTTACGGTGTTTAAAAGAGTAATTGAAAATAATTCTCTACCTGTAGTTTATAGTTTTAAACCTATTACCGAGGTATTATTCTTTACGCTATTAGAAGATGATGCAAACTATGGGATGAGTAGAAAATGATTTAAACAAGCATTAAATTTAGTGAAACAGGAGCGCTAGGGTTGAGGATGTAATGGAATTAATGATTCTGCCCACACAAGAGAAAGCATGGTTCGTTTTTAAAACCATAATCAGAGTTTGTTTTTAAGTAATGTCTCACGAGTAGAACCTTTAGTTTATTTTTATATATATCATAATTATTAAATCAACCGAAAACCGGATTCAAGAACACGTTGCCAATCTGAAATAATCAAGACCTCGCCATTAGCATCTTCCAAATACAAGTAACGCCCAATTTCGTAGAAACTTTTCGTTTCTTATGTCGAACTGAGCTTGTTTGTGGGTACAAGTGATTTTATTTAAAGTAACTTACTGTGAATAGTTCTGTTTCGTTTTCATTTTTTCTTTTGAATTTCTTCTTATAAAACAAAATGTAAATAAAATTCAAGAATGCAGTAAAATATATAGTATGGTTATGGGTTACTGAAAATAATTCAGTTGGAAAATTGATTACGCTAATAAATTATAGATGTATAGAGTTCCTATAAAAGGATTCCTGCATTGCATTTTCTTATCATGATGTTTCTATGTGTCAGTTAGGATCTAAGAAGGTACAGAGTGAACGGACATTTTGCCAAAATGCCATAATAATCTAACCCGGATGTTAGATCCGGACTTTAAACCTGTCGCCCGACGAGAGGGAGCGGCTTCCCTTTTGCCCCAAGATTTCCATTCATCCGAAAGGACGGCTTATCTGCTTTTTCAATTTTCTCATTTCATCCGGGATGATCAAAATTGAAGCCAATCACCACAAAAAACAAAACTCTTAACGTCATGTAACGCTACCCTTTACAGAAAAAAGTATTCATAGTCCGGACTATACGCTAGTATATGACTCAATTTTAGTGTAAATGAGAAAAGTATGGCAGCTAGCTGAAACTCGCCCTTCAAGCAGGCACACCAGAATTCACAAAAGGTTTCTTTATTATATAAAGGAGTAGCTTGACTAGCCAAGTTCCCATAATTCCTCTTCCCTTCAATTTCCTCTTGCCGTATCTTCTTTTCACATATAAGTACGTAACATTAAAGAGAAAACTCTTAGTACAACATAACAAAAGAAGTCAACGAAAAATGCCTATCCCCGTTGGAAACACAAGGAACGATTTCGCAGCTTTGCAAGCAAAGTTAGATGCCGATGCTGCCGAGATTGAAAAATGGTGGTCTGATTCACGCTGGAATAAGACTAAAAGAAGTTACACACCCAAAGATATTGCTGTTAGACGTGGGACTTTCCCACCAATTGAATATCCGTCTTCAGTTATGGCTAGAAAATTGTTTAAGGTATTAGAAAAGCATCACAATGAGGGTACAGTCTCCAAAACTTTTGGTGCCCTAGATCCTGTTCAAATTTCTCAAATGGCAAAATATTTAGATACCATCTATATTTCAGGTTGGCAGTGTTCTTCAACTGCATCCACGTCAAATGAACCAGGACCAGATCTAGCTGATTATCCGATGGACACTGTTCCAAACAAAGTAGAGCATTTGTTCAAGGCCCAATTATTCCACGACAGAAAACAATTAGAAGCGCGTTCAAAAGCTAAATCGCAAGAGGAACTAGATGAAATGGGAGCTCCAATCGACTATTTAACGCCAATTGTAGCTGACGCCGACGCTGGCCACGGTGGTTTAACCGCAGTGTTTAAGTTGACCAAGATGTTCATTGAACGTGGTGCTGCAGGGATCCATATGGAAGATCAGACATCCACAAATAAGAAATGTGGACATATGGCGGGAAGATGTGTTATACCAGTCCAAGAACATGTCAACAGATTGGTGACTATTAGAATGTGTGCCGATATCATGCACTCTGACTTGGTTGTCGTTGCTCGAACTGATTCAGAAGCTGCCACTTTAATTAGCTCGACAATTGATACGAGAGACCATTATTTCATCGTTGGTGCCACCAACCCAAATATTGAGCCATTTGCCGAAGTTTTAAATGGCGCGATCATGAGTGGCGCTTCAGGACAAGAATTGGCTGATATCGAACAGAAATGGTGTAGAGATGCCGGTCTAAAGTTATTCCATGAGGCTGTAATTGATGAGATTGAAAAATCTGCCTTACCAAATAAGCAAGAATTGGTCAAAAAATTTACCTCCAAAGTGGGTCCATTAACCGAGACATCCCATAGAGAGGCCAAAAAACTTGCTAAAGAAATTTTGGGTAATGAAATTTTCTTCGATTGGGATCTACCTCGTGTAAGGGAAGGGTTATACCGTTACAGAGGCGGAACACAATGTTCCGTCATGAGAGCTCGTGCATTCGCTCCATATGCCGATTTGGTATGGATGGAATCTAACTATCCGGACTTTCAACAAGCCAAGGAATTTGCCGAAGGCGTTAAAGAGAAATTCCCTGATCAATGGCTGGCTTACAACTTGTCTCCATCTTTTAACTGGCCAAAGGCAATGTCTGTTGATGAACAACATACTTTCATACAAAGACTAGGTGATTTAGGGTACATCTGGCAATTCATCACACTAGCGGGTCTGCACACTAATGCTTTGGCTGTCCATAACTTTTCTCGTGATTTTGCAAAGGATGGCATGAAAGCTTACGCCCAGAACGTTCAGCAGAGGGAAATGGACGATGGAGTTGATGTCTTAAAGCACCAAAAATGGTCTGGTGCAGAGTACATTGATGGATTATTGAAGCTAGCTCAAGGTGGTGTTAGCGCAACAGCTGCCATGGGTACTGGTGTCACTGAGGACCAGTTCAAAGAAAATGGGGTAAAAAAGTAGGGCAGGTCGAGATCACTAGATCAGCTTAGGCTCTCTGACAAGTATATATTCATAGTCTAAAAAATGTATATTTTCACATATAAACATGCGTACTCAAAAATCTATATTCATCGTAACTTCGTATCATGTTATCTTAATAGTATCTGCCCGTTCTGATCTGAATTCTAACCAGAGTGCTCTTT
This sequence comes from Saccharomyces jurei, assembly GCA_900290405.1. Lineage (NCBI taxonomy): Eukaryota > Fungi > Ascomycota > Saccharomycetes > Saccharomycetales > Saccharomycetaceae > Saccharomyces > Saccharomyces jurei. The sequence goes on along the minus strand of LT986468.1, from coordinate 290,502 downwards.
CTCAAACCATAGAAACGAGTCAGTAAGTATTCTACTGTCGTGTTGACTCTTTTTTTATTGTATTGGTGACTAAACTGACCGACCAGTGCCATTTTTTCCCGAGTTTTGTACGTGAATGATTAAGTCAAACATAATCATAGCATCGTCGATTAGTGCCGCGTGGTGTATGTGAGGCAAAAGACACCACCTAAAAAAAAACATTCTCTTAGTCATCTTGAAAATCATTTATGATATTAAGGAATCCTAAAACGGGTAACTGACTTTTATAGTCTTGGTCGAGGAAACTTGGATGTTCGGCAATTTTTGCCGTTCTTCTAAAGTGTGAAAGGCATTTTTTATTTTGACCTGCCTCTCTCTCGCTTTCTCATCCCAGCCCCTCCTGCACACTTTTCTTATGAAGGCCAAACGCGGGATGAAAAATATAAAATGTGACAATATAGTGCCACCTCATAACGATTCTGAGAGGCAAAATTAATCATTTTGTTCTCCCTGTCCTTTTTTTCTGGGCGTATAGATGGAAAAGCTCTCTCTAGAAATAATGTGGCCGTTAAAAAAGTACTCTCTATGTTCTAACTGCCGCATATATATATATATATCGATATCAAAATCGACTAAGATGCTCTTCCTCTTCTCCATTCTTGCTCTTTTTATCTCTCCAGCTGCATTCAACTTTCAAAATACTCACGTACCTTGACCGGAAAAGAATCTCAAGTAAAAGATTCGAAAGCCGTAGCAAAGAATAAAAGATGACTACTGATCCTGATAGCTCGAAAGTCCGTTCAAAAGGAAGTCATAAAGCCGGAAAATATGCTGGCTATGGTACTACACATAAGATCAGAGCTCAGTTGAACTTTAGCGATGAAAAGAAATGGAAAAAGTTTTCTGGCAGAAGACTAGAACTCATAGATTCCTTCGGGTTGAGTCAGCACAAAGCAAGTGAGCAAGATAATAATATAAAACAGATAGCGACCATTCTAAGAAATGAATTTGAATATCCCGACACATTTTCAGCGGAATTTGAAAAATTGGTTACTGCTGCTGTTCAATCAGTTAGAAGAAACAGGAAACGTTCCAAGAAGAAATTAATGGACACAAAAAAAAAATTAGCCTCTGGGAAAATTCAAAAAATTCCTTTGTCTCCTCCAAGTTCAAGCAACGTGGGATCTTCTTATTCGGCTTCCAACGCATCAAGCTCTGACGAAGAAACCAGTGTGAAAGAAAAACCTACTGTGCGCATCCTTCCTGCTCTTAATACTATAGAATCATCAAACATGTCGTCTCAAACAAATGGATGCACTCTTCCACCTGTAACAACTCACATTCGCTCTTTACTCAAGAAAAACGCGTCGCTTCTTCATGAACCATCTACGTCATATTCAAGTAATAACAATGAAGCATTACAGAAACCTTACATGGAAACTCATCTCCTAGAAAGTGATCCAGATCATGATTTTATCGTCAAATCAATAATCGTTGATATAGTGGGCAATGCTATTCCGTTATCCGAACAAATTCAAAGAGACAAATTTATTAGGCCCAGTTTAACAGAGAAAACAGGGTGCCAAAGCAAAGTTCTAATATCCAACAATCTAAGAAAACTTATCCTATCAAAAATACAAAACTCAAGAACGTGCTTGCAAATATCCAAAGATGAGAACCGTTTGGAGTCTTATACAAACGTGGAGACCCTGGGCAAAAGTTCTTTAAGTGCTTCTGTCTGCTTTGTAATAGAAAGCGGCTTTTCACATTTACCATCTTCCACAAAGCAATACCTTACTGAAAGGCTATCATCAACAGATTTTTTGACCATATTATCGCAAAGAATATTTATGCCTGCTACTCGTCGCCTATTCGCTGATCTACCACAGGAAAAAATTCAAGTAAGAGTGTTGAATCTCGTATTAGGGTCTCTCGTTAAAGATTATGGGTTCGATGCATCCTTAGCGCCCATCAACGAAATTATCTATCACATGACACTTCATCAATATCCTCTAGTTTGCATTAATAAGCAGTCTAATATGGCGAAACCGAAACCCACATCGGAAGCCTTAAGCGTGTACCCTTCAATGAAACATACAAACATCCCCAATGAAAGAGAGTCTCGATTGGCAATTCCAAAAACGTCAGAAAATAGTACAAACACCGCACGACCTTCAATTGAGGCGACAAGTACCTATGACGGTGACGGCTTGATGATGTTGAGCGCAATCTCATTACAAATTGAAAATTCTACGGTTGCCAAACCACTAAGTACTGTTTGAAGATAAATAGAGGTGCGTTTGTACCAATCTCCCCTGCATTACCACGATATATTTACTATAGTTTACTATCCTTTTATAAAGCATTAAAACTTCTGGATGATGTTTAAAGAAGTTTTTTAACTATCTTTTTGCACTAGTATGTTATAAGGTTGAGAGCCACTCTATAAAATGCCGTGGACCTCTTGAGTTCAGCTTTAATAACACAGATTTATTTAAGATAACCTACATATATGTTTACATATGCAACAATTTTTCTAGTCTACTGAGGTCATTCGAAAGAGTGGGACACGCATGAAAAGAGAGAAGAAAATTTCCATGAAAAATGGCTTGACTTTTACCTTCCGTAACCAGAGCGGTTATTACCTCTCCTGTTTTTACTCACTCTAGACCGGTTGCTTGCGATTTTGTTTCTACTTGATTTAACGGTATTGCTACTTTCAGGTTCCCTTTTCCTGGCGACAAGGCCTAGTTCTTCTGCCAATTTACTATTCAAATCAACACCAAACTTCTCTACACGCTTTATCTGCCTTTGTAGGGAGTCGATATCTGCTTCATCTTGACCAAACTTGTTGGCACGGTGCATTTTCTTACTCAAAAAATCCAATGCTTTATTTTTGATCTCTTCTGGTGATAAAGCTGGAACAGGAGCAGGTTCCTTTGTTTCCGGAACAGTGGTAGAAGTTCCGTCAGAGGGTTTTTGAACTTCCTTATTTTCCTCCTTAGCGACGCTTTCTTCTTTGGGCTCATTCTGAACGTCCTTTTCAGCAATGTCCTGAGACACAGCTTCTTCATTAGCAGAAGGTTCCGATTCTCGTTCTCGATTCTGCTCCTGGGCGAGCTCTCCACTGTTGCCGTTTGATTCTTCATCGTCCTTTATTAGTCTTTGGACCAGTTCATTTTTCAATCCACCTACCGACAGGTTTCTCTTAGTCAGTAAATCCTTTAACTGAACAACAGTAAGGGAAGAATAGTCAGCCATTTGTAAATTACCTATACTTGCTGAAAAAACAACTCACTAGAAAGGAATGTGGTTTAATAAACAAAATGGGTATCGAACTTTTTGACGGCAAAGTATCCCAAATTACACATATGAATTGTCACTGTTTAAATCTTTTATTCCGTCTACTATTATATGGCCCTTCGACCACCTATTGCTGCATTTGGGCTTTTTTACTCTGGGTTTAAAGTCCGGGTAATGAATGAATTTGATTCCGACAAGATACTCTCTCCAGCCATTTACAAGCTATATTTCGTACCATTAATGTAATCTTGAGGTAATCAATACCGCCGAAGAGATGGCAGATTTAGTTACTTCTCTCCTCTCGAGGAGTTTCTTTTTTCTAGTCATTAAGCAAAGGAAAAGGGAAAAAAGAGAACACGTTCTATAATAGACATCGTTCATCAAATGCTAAATCCCTTGCCTGATTACACTGATTGATTATACTTCCCTCTTAGTGGCACACCCTTGGTACCGATTCAGCGTACGTATTTGGCCCTATCGATGCGTTTTGGCTTTTGGCCTCCTTATAGAGTATTCACATCTCACCTTAGACGGAAAGCGGACATTTTGTCCCTATCCCATTCATACACTATATCGTCTTGAACGAGGGTGATATATATATTCTGACGTATTCCGTCTGCATTATCATCTGTGCCCCACAATCCGCGGCGTTTCTGTGTAAGCTGCCAACTGAGGACTTTTCGGATGCTAAAACAAACTACACTCGGAAAATCTACCTATCTTTCCTTCCCCCCCCTAAACGGGCCTCCACGTGACGTATAGTAGAATAATAAGAAGCCGAGTCGTTTCTTTTTTCAGTATACTCGTTTCTTTTGGTGTAGTCAATCCTTCAGAAACATATATAAAGTTAGTCATATAATCTAGAACTCCATAAATAGTCTTCCCGAAGATTTTCAATCCAATAGGCACTTTTTGTTATTATACAAAGAATAGTAGCAAAAAATATAATTTGTTTATCGCGTTTTTAGAAAAGACCAAAAAACCAGCAATCATATTCAGAATGGGATTGACTACTAAGCCTTTATCTTTGAAAGTTAACGCCGCTTTGTTCGACGTCGACGGTACCATCATCATCTCTCAACCGGCCATTGCAGCATTCTGGAGGGACTTTGGTAAGGACAAGCCATATTTCGATGCCGAGCACGTGATCCAAGTCTCGCATGGTTGGAGAACTTACGACGCCATTGCAAAGTTTGCTCCTGAATTTGCTAACGAAGAATACGTTAACAAGTTAGAAGCTGAAATCCCAGTTAAGTACGGCGAAAAATCTATTGAAGTTCCCGGGGCAGTCAAGCTATGTAACGCTTTGAACGCTTTACCAAAAGAAAAATGGGCTGTGGCCACTTCTGGTACTCGCGATATGGCTCAGAAATGGTTTGAACACCTAGGAATCAAGAGACCAAAGTATTTCATCACTGCTAACGATGTTAAACAAGGTAAACCTCACCCAGAACCATATTTGAAGGGTAGAAATGGCCTAGGGTATCCCATCAACGAACAAGATCCTTCCAAGTCTAAGGTGGTAGTATTCGAAGATGCTCCAGCAGGTATTGCGGCCGGTAAGGCTGCTGGTTGCAAGATCATCGGTATTGCCACTACTTTCGATTTGGATTTTTTAAAGGAGAAGGGTTGTGACATTATTGTCAAGAACCACGAGTCCATCAGAGTTGGCGGCTATAATGTCGAAACAGATGAAGTTGAATTCATCTTTGATGACTACTTGTACGCAAAGGATGATCTACTGAAATGGTAACTCTTTAAAATCAAGAAGTATATTCAAACAACGATTTGCAGATCCAATCCAGTTTTATATTCGCCACGAAAGACAAAATAATGCTAAATAACGACACCTCTGTAAAATCACTCTTATCAATCAAATAAATATGTAGATAGATCTATTTTTTTTTGAACACACAGTATGCTATTATTTCTGACTCTGTTTAATGCTAGAAAAACTAAAATGCGAAAAAAAGGAAACAAACTAACTGCATGTCGTCTGTACGCTATCTATTTAAAAGTGAACTGATAAAAATACCCAAATTGGATAATTAGAAAAAATGTCAAAAAGAGTAGTTATAACAGGGTTGGGATGTGTAACACCGTTAGGAAGATCATTAGGTGAGTCATGGAAAAATCTACTCTCTTCCAAAAACGGGCTCATACCAATCACGTCTTTATCCAACTACAAAGTTGATTATAAGCCTAGAGAGAAAAGTATTCCATCAACGATAACAGTAGGGAAGATTCCAGAAGATCTTGACCAAGATTCTGCGATCCACAAATTGCTGTTCACTAGCCAAGATGAGAGAAGAACCTCAAGCTTTATCCGATTAGCAATACGTACAACTTATGAAGCACTTCGTAATGCTGGCCTTTTGAACCCGAACGATATTACCATTGATACATCTCTTTGTAATTTGGATCGTTTCGGTTGCCTCATAGGATCTGGCATAGGATCCATTCAGGACATATACCAGACTTCTTTACAGTTCCATAACGAAAATAAAAGAATAAACCCCTATTTTGTACCCAAGATCCTTGGAAATATGGCAGCCGGCAATGTTTCCATAAAATTCAACCTTAGGGGATTATCTCATAGTGTTTCCACAGCATGCGCAACAGGCAATAATTCCATTGGTGACGCTTTCAATTTTATCCGATTAGGTATGCAAGATATCTGCGTTGCTGGAGCAAGTGAAACGAGTCTACATCCACTAAGTCTAGCAGGTTTCATCAGAGCTAAATCAATTACCACCGACGGAATTTCCAGACCGTTTGATACACAACGTTCGGGATTTGTACTTGGTGAAGGATGCGGAATGATTGTTATGGAATCTTTAGAACATGCTCAAAAGAGAAATGCAAAAATAATCTGTGAACTAGTGGGTTATGGTTTAAGCAGTGATGCTTGTCACATCACCTCTCCTCCTGCTGATGGAAATGGTGCCAAAAGGGCAATAAATATGGCTCTCAAAATGGCTCGATTGAAACCCGCTGATGTTGATTACGTCAATGCTCATGCCACATCAACATTGTTAGGTGATAAAGCAGAGTGCATGGCTGTGACTGCCGCACTTTTTCCAGGAAGACCCAACAATAAGCCGTTGTACATTTCAAGTAACAAAGGAGCAATTGGTCATCTGTTAGGTGCAGCTGGTGCTGTAGAAAGTGTTTTCACGATTTGTTCTTTAAGAAATAATAAGATACCGCACACGCTAAACTTGAAGAATGCTCTGCCTCTGGAAAATAACGAGTCCAATAAGCTACACTTCGTAAGAGATACACCTTTGGAAGGAGCTAATCCGCAGTATGCATTATGCAATAGCTTCGGATTTGGAGGAGTTAACACATCTCTTCTTTTCAAAAGATGGGGAAAAATTTGATGTTATTATACTTATATATACCCTATTATAATCGTTCTTTTCATCCTCGTTAACTCACATGCTATCTATCGAATGCCGAAATCTATCTACTGAAGCCAACATTTATAATTATTAGACCATAGCAACTTTCCAAATCGATCGAGTCTAGCTAGCGACCAAAATATTTGAGTTCTAAAGGTCTTACAATATTGTAGACAATGAAAGCCCAACTTCCAGCTAGCTCAAACCCAATATCGCCACCATACTTGCCGATCAAACGGCTGATTTCGCCAACCCAATAAGTCTGACACATACCCAATGCAACCCCGAAGGCTCCTACAACCAAAGCAGATATACCGGCAATACCAATAGGTAGTCGTTGCCAATTATCCCAGTCATCAACGTTGTAAGCACTGAACGAACGTCTGTAAATGAAATGTTCAGAACATGCGATGGCAATATAAATAGCTAGGTAGTAACCGATGGAATCCATGAAGTTCTGCATAAAACCATCAAAGTAATAAGTTGCTGGAATGGAAAGACCTAACGTTGCAGCGTTGGCAGCGATTGTCCAGACTACTCTCGGTATTTTAGCCAAAGGTTCCCACAAAGCTTGGGCGGATAAAGCAACGGTATACATTCCAGGGACATTATTTGCAACAGTTGAAAGTGCTAACAAAACACAGCAGAATTGACCAAACCCATGCAGAGAATTAGGAACCAAGATAGCATATATAATACCACCCATAGAGTTTTTTTCGTAGTACGCCGCCCAGGTTTTGTCGTTAACAGCGGCCATCCCACAAGCAGCACCTAGAATCATGGTGAAAAACAGAGGGAATGCTAGACCAGCAACCACAGAAAAGAAAATTTTGCACTTGCTCGTGTTCTTTGGCATATAAACAGTGTAATCAGCTGCATAAGTTGCCCAACCCGCAGCTGACCCGAAGACCGATGAACCAAAAGATAGAACATTACCTGCGGTAGTTGCACCTCCTACCCATTCACCCGTTGTAAACTTTCCTGATCTCGACAGTTGAGCGATAATGACTAAAAAGGCAGCAAAATTTGGTATCCATGACCATTTCTCATATGCATGGACTACTCCGTAACCGAAGAATGTAACAAACGCAGTACCACAAGCAATTACCAAACAACCAGCCCAAATAGGGCAAACATGACCAGAGCCTTCATTCACCATATTAAGCAATTGGGCGGAAACAGCGATATTCAAAACACACCACCCTATACAACAGATAATGTTGACGAGAGAAAAAAACCTTGCTGTTAAGTTACCAGCCAGATATCTAGATAGAATCATTTGCCTTAGTCCCAGCTCTACACCGAAAATAGAGAAAAACGCAACAGGAATCAAACCTAAAATATTGAAAAAGATGATAACCAGAACACTCTGACCGAAATTTAGACCGAAAATCAAGGGACCCAGTGCACCCACAGAACATGCTACGATAACCATATTGGCTGAGAACCATATTGTAGCAGCATTAAGTATAGAGTTGTCAGTTTTCTCTTCCTCTCTAATTGGTTCGATACCGTTTGTCTCGGCATTCAAAGCAGCAGCAATTCTATTAAAGAATGACGGTTTAGTATCAACTAAATCTTGTGTTCCTTGTGATTCTAGCTTATCATCAACCAACTCGTTGGATCCGCGCGATTCTACATCCTCATAGTATACATTAGCTGAAAAAGTCTTCGTGTCATGAGCTCCTGATTCGAGATCTTTAAGCTCACGGTTCACCCCTTGTGCATCAACCAGAGACATGCTTAGCGTTTGAAGTATATTTTTCAGACTTTCAATAGATATTTTTGAAACGCTCCACACTCTAAAGTTAGTCAATGCATCTCTAACAAACTACATCGATTATCGTGCTATATATCTATTTGGATTAAAATCACCTGAGTAGAAAAAATTTTCTACAGTCATCGCAGCTGCACAGATTATGTTTCTGCCATATCAAATTTAAAGTTAACATCCATTAAATGGAAACAATACAATGTTCTATAAAGTATTTACTGACACCAAGGGTAACTATTAGAACCGGAGTCACGTGATGTGCTTATCTGAAATTCATTTGGAAAGTTAGGGAACCAGAGTCACGATAATGTCAGTAATACGTGATATCCTTGGAATGATTTAACTTGTACAAGTGCCAATTATGCTAAACTAGAAGACTAAAAATAGAGAAAACCGTCAAATAATTAGTCAACGGCCAAAGTATTTGAGCTCTAAAGGTCTAGCAATATTGTAAACAATAAATGCCCAACTTAATCCTAACTCAAACCCAATATCACCACCGTAATCACCGATTAAACGTCCGATTTCACCAACCCAGTAAGTTTGGCACATACCCAACGCAACCCCGAAGGCACCTACAATTAAGGCAGAGGTACCCGCAATACCAATAGGTAGTCGCTGCCAATTATCCCAGTCATCAACGTTGTAAGCATTGAACGAACGTCTGTAGATAAAATGCTCTGAACATGCGATGGCAATATAAATAGACAAATAATAGCCGATTGAATCCATAAAATAATTCATGAAAGTAGAGAAATAGTAGCAGGCAGGAATGGCAATACCTAGCGCAGCCGCGTTACCTAACAAAGTCCAAATAACCCTTGGTACTTTTGCAAGAGGTTCCCAGGTAGCTTGCACTGATAAAGCAATAGTGTACATGTTGGGAACATTATTAGCGATAGTGGACAAAGATAACAACACACAACAGAACTGACCGAAGCCATGAACGGAATTAGGAACGAGAACAGCAAACGTCAAACCACCAATGGAATTTTGATCGTAGTAAGCTTTCCAGGCTGGATCCCCGATAGCTGCCATTGCGACGGCAGCACCGAGAATCATAGTGAAGAATAATGGTGTTGCTAAACCGACTACAAGTGAGAAGAAAATTTTGTATTTATTCGTTTTCCTTGGCATGTAAACGGTATAATCAGCGGCATATGTCGTCCAGCCTGCAGCAAATCCATAAATCGTTGAACCAAAGGAAAGCACATTACCGGCAGTAGTAGGACCAGATGTCCATTCACCAAGGACAAATTTTTTGGACTTTGCGAGACGAGCAATAATGACCAAAAAAACGGCAAAGTTAGGTACCCATGCCCATTTCTCATAAGAATGAATGACCCCATAACCGAAAAACGTTACGATCACAGTAGCACCGATAATCACTAAGCAACCAGCCCAGAGAGGACATTGATGTCCAGGGTTAACCATATTTAGCACTTGCGAGCTTGCTACAGTATTGACAATACCCCAACCTATACAGGCAATAAAGTTGATAAAAGAGAAGATTCTAGCTGCGACATTACCTACCAGATACCTGGACAATATCATCTGTCTTAGACCTAGTTCTGCGCCGAAAACAGAAAAGAACGCAACAGATATCAAACCCAAGAGGTTGAAGAAAATTATAACCAAAACACTTTGGCCGAAATTGAGGTCAAATACCATGGGCCCTAGGGCACCAATAGCGTAGGCAGGCAATACCATGTTAGCCGAAAACCACATAGATGCTGCATTCAGAATAGAATCGTCTGTTTTTTCTTCATCGGTGATTGGTTCAATACCTTTTGTCTCAGCACTTAAGCCAGCAGCAATTCTGTTTAGAAACGACAGTTTAGTCTCAAACAATTCTTCTGTTCTGTGCGATTCTACATCCTCATAGAACTCGTTTGTTGATGGAGTCTTTCCATCGTGAACTCGAGACTGAAGGTCTTTAAGCTCATATGTTATATCGCGAGTGCTGTTCACAGAAGTTTCACGCGTTTGAGGCATATTTGTTAACCCTTCTATAATATGGTGGGTTTTTTAAACACACTACACCTCGAAGCTGGTAATAATAACGTAACAAACACTTTGAATGTTGTTTATATATTAGCTTGAACTACAGAGTACCTGGCAAGAAGAACGACTACGTCCGAATATACACTTTTTCCTTACGCTGGCTGAACGTGCTTGAAAATGCGATGAGTGAATAAAAAAGGCCTTATCGAATTTTTCTTTCCGTCGCATAATGATGCCGGGACATCTATCCTCATTGTATTCGTAATAAAAAGTAAGAATCGATGAAATACAAAATGATAAGACTTCCAACAAGGTTCTAGTCAGCAGCCACACACGGTTGCTCGAAATGCAGTCGATGTATGATAAGCCTGAACTAAAAATGGCTGTTATTCTTGGCTATTTTTGTTGAAGGATAAGCATTCCCGCGTTTCAGCGGTTACTTGAACGCGAGCAAAATGTTGCTAAAACATGATATATCTGGACAATGCAGTACTTTAAATAATGAATTACTAACGGAATCAAAGGAAAGTAAAAGAAATTGCTCAGGCAGCCCCTATGCTTATCTTTGGTAACGCAGAAGTTATTACTTAGAATAATTACTACCTTGAAGAGAAATTGTGTATGTAAATATATCTACTTGCCTATTACACATGTTTACACGCTCGTTACTAGCGCTTGTGATTGTGCTTTTGCGTTGTTCCAGAACCTGTATAGTAAGTCCGCGTATCTCTGCAATTCATTGACTGATATCAGTAGTTCAAAATCGCACAAAACCAGGAACTGTAGCTCTAAATGATTGAGCTCTTGTAACGATATTCCTCCTACTCTAGAATATCTAGAATTGCTGTAGAAGAAATCACTCAAAAACTTCGTACTTACTGTAATACCTGCTATGATCAATCTGTGAATGTTATGTGAATCCATCACAAACATCTGGGGATGTGGCATTGAATCCTTTTGAACATCTGTATTTTGAACATCTGTATTTTCATCATCTGAATCGTTATTTTCATTATTTTCATTACTGTTACATGCGGAAATTTTGTCGACGCCTTTATTAGCTTTATTTAGAGATTTTTCATCTGAGGTTGACTTGTTTTTTACAGTACTAGGTGTGGGCGTCGTAGTAGCACCATTGCATCTCTTGGATATTCTATCGAAGTATACAAGGAGTGATAAAAATACATCATTCGTTGTGGGGCAATACTTTTGAATCCTCTGAAAATACTGGTCAAGACCAATTTGTGGTACGTGCTTTCCTCTGAACCCCAAGACGGGGCTCAAGTATTTCTTTTCATCGTCAGTTAGAGTGAGACACCTCCCATTTTCAATCTCTTGCGTCAAACTAGGATTTGTCGCTGCTGTCCTATCGTTTGACTTAATAATTTTTGTTAGTAGTGCTGTCAGCATTTTGAGAAGCTTATCTGTAGGAAATTCTGCGATGTTCAAAGACGGAGTTGCCTGGGGATTGCTCCTGTTACCGTCGAGTATTTTATCTTCTTGAGTAGATGATTGAATTGTACGTGCACCTTGCACATTCTCATATAAATTGGTTGCTTCGTGCCTCTTAGAGAATCGTATTGGATGGTATTTGTGAATGCTGTTCATGCTTGGGGCATGCACTCGATTATTCACTTCAGGTCTGGATTGGTTGGAAGCATCCTCATAAATGAGGGACGATTCTGGTCTAGCCCCCATAGAAGAAGTAGATGATTGTGACTCTAATGTCTCATCAGAAGCTACTCTTGTCACAACCACAATGTCACGTCTATTGTTTTCTTGTTGTGGATTATCCATGCTTACATCAACGTTACCACTGTCTACGAGATTTACTTTATCATCCGACTGTATTGAATATGTAGACTTCGGACTACTGCTAGAATTAGTTGATGAAGGGGAATCGCCTTTGATTGACATGTCGGTCCTATTTGCTGCTGTTAGCTTTACTTAACTAATAACCGGCTTAATTACTTTGAAAGAATAAAACAGTTCTTGGATCAGGAATGATTACGTAATTTATTAACTACAATGTCACACACTCTCAATTTAAAAACACCTCCACTAACTTGGATAACTTATGATTCGTGTCGTGGCAATTAGCGATGTTAATTTTTAGGTTCAAACATGTTTAGCCTTGTTATCTCTTAGATAGGTTCATACCGAATTTTTCCACAAGGGCGAAAGAAAAAAAGGGCCACGGTAAGGCGAGATCTTGCATTAAAGTTCTTCGAAGTCCCAATTGGATTAACTACCTATCAAAAACATTCAGATCCTCGAAATGGCAAGGAAATGCATCATTGCCTCGATAACAATTATTAATTAATGTAGAGACTTCAAGTTTCATTGCTTACTCAAATTTGAAGACTTTACGAAAATAATTCCACAATACTTACATATATACATATACAAGAGTATTCTCGAACTTAAATTAAATCCATTACTGTTAATGTGCGATTATTTCTTCGATTCATTAATCACCTCTCCGTCCTTGGTAACAACTTCCCCACTAAGCGGTTGCATAGCCTCATATTTCTTCCGCAACTCTTTCTGTTCCTCGTGCTCACTCATATTGAAGTACCTTTTCCTTTGTTTTGTAGGATCTAATGGTCCAGTTCCATTCAGGTTTCTCAATCTTTTCTCTTCGACTCGTTTAGCATCTTTTATCGGACCCTGGTGCAGTGTTTCCCTCTCCATTTCTTGCACATAGTGCACGCCGACCACAGTCACTGCAGTTATTAGACAGGAAACTGTGAACGTTATTTTACTGGCTCTACTCATCTTGTTTTACAATAATTTAGAGTATACTATCGAACGTTCCGACGCTGGATGTTAAATATAGCCTTTCACTACCATCATTGAAACACCGTAGATTAATACAACGCAATAAAGAGAATCTAGGGGTAACCCCGAAATTAACCTTTAATAAGCCCTGGTGTGCTACGATCGAAAGGCCATCTAGGATCTTTAGAATTGATTGATGGATTACCAATAAACAAATGCGTACGCCAATCATCGGGTCGAATTTATCAACAACCCAGATATTGTTATCGTTAAAAAACATCAGAACTATACCGCAGCAAAGAATAGGTACGTATTTTTACATAGTGCACATACACCATATAAACATGACTCACATTGAGTGTATCAAACTCCAAAACCCAATGCTTTTCAGTGATATTGAGTACAATTTTGTTTAGTCTATTTTGTTTAACCTTTTTCAATTATATCGACCTTGATAGCTAATCATAGCACATTATTGTTTCCTTGTGCTCACGTGCTTCCATTGTAACTACTTTCTTCATAGCGCGAGCTGCTAGGTTGCAAGAGAAATATGAAACTGATTATTAATTATGCGGGCACACATGATAATTGCACAAGTTGTGTTTCTGAATTACTTTCTACCAAAGAGTAAGTAAAACTATCCCTCGAACATCCCTTTTTTGAATTATGACCACCAAGTTAACTCCAGTCATCTGTGAATCTGCTCCAGCTGCAGCAGCCTCATACTCCCATGCTATGAAAGTAAACAATTTGATTTTCCTTTCTGGCCAAATTCCAGTGACACCAGACAATAAGTTGGTTGAAGGATCCATTGCTGATAAGGCTGAACAAGTGATTCAAAACATCAAAAATGTTCTAGAATCAAGCAATTCCTCATTAGATAGGGTCGTCAAGGTTAACATTTTTTTAGCAGATATCAACCACTTTGCAGAATTTAATACCGTTTATGCCAAGTATTTTAGCACTCACAAACCTGCTAGATCTTGTGTTGCTGTTGCAGCCTTGCCATTAGGTGTTGACATGGAAATGGAAGCCATTGCTGCAGAAAAAGATTAGAGCAAGAATGGACAACCTCTTCCAAAAGCTACATTTCTATAAGATATTACGTAAGTTACAATATAAAGTCCACGTAAAATACTACTCCTACAGTCTCTCTCTCTCTGAAGAATTCGAATGTTGAATTGATCAAAATGCTTTACTATTGCAAGTCTGGTAGTATTTCAAGACTGTTTCAATTACTTATGTTGGGTGTAAAGGTGTAATGAATCATATTATTAAGGTGGTATGTATGGGCGCTAAATTGTGCTTTTTTTTCTCACTTTTTTTACTTTGGTTGTTATTCTCTTTTGAAAAAAAAACAGCTCGAGTTTGAGAGAGCCCGTACCGGGAGTTACGGCCTCCTGCTCTTTTCTTCTCTCAATGGATTGTTTACTTCCAGAGAATCTAGGTGACATTGGTACGTTGCCCAGACTTTCGTCTCCTACCAATCTGCGGCCCAGTCGAAAGCATTCCTGTGTAAGTGTCTTGAGCCTGGGCGCAGAAGATACTACCTAGAAGGATTCGAAATATTATAGAACAATAAATATTGTACAATAGTTAGAGAGTAATCTGCATAACAAAACAACCAAAAATGGCTCAACGTGTTACTTTCAGAAGAAGAAATCCATGTATGTTCAAAAGCGCACTTATTTGTGACGAAAAACCTTGAAAAGATGATGATTTTATATTTAAAAGAAATCAAGAAAAGATATCCTGCCGTAGAGCCCCATCCCATGAACTATTTAAATTGTTTTCACCAGACTTCCAAAAATTGGTCTCTATTCATCACTAGTAACTAAAAAGAATACAAGTCAATTTGAAGAAGAGTGTTGGCTAACAAGAATAGCCATTTCTAGATTTGATAATGATATGCGTGATTCGGCGGGGGCAGTAATATCGACACGTGTCACGAAAAATTCTTTCAAGGTTTCTCGAATGCCTTTTTGTCAAAGCGTTTAATACTAACATTTTTTATCGTATGAGAGTGTAAAATAACTTTCTGATAATAATTCTGAATAGACAACACCCGCTCTAACAAAATCAAGGTTGTTAAGACCCCAGGTGGTATTTTGCGTGCCCAACATGTTAAGAAGTTAGCTACTAGACCAAAGTGTGGTGACTGTGGTAACGCTTTACAAGGTATTTCTACTTTAAGACCAAGACAATACGCTACTGTTTCCAAGACCCATAAGACCGTCTCGAGAGCTTATGGTGGTTCCAGATGTGCCAACTGTGTCAAGGAAAGAATTGTTAGAGCTTTCTTGATCGAAGAGCAAAAGATTGTCAAGAAGGTTGTCAAGGAACAAACCGAAGCTGCCAAGAAATCCGAAAAGAAGGCTAAGAAATAAGCTTCAAGAGAAGTCTTTTTCTTATGTATCTAATTAACTGTTTTATATAAAGCACGAATAAAAAATAATTCATATTACAAAAAAACCATCATGACTCTAGCAACAGTAAGGAATGTGCTCGTGTGGTATCATCGTCGAACTATTATTCTTTCACCAATCATAATGACCTGACAAATGGAAAGTTGGTTGTCATAGTGAAACCTCTTTCCATCCACTTAGAGACGACATACTGAAGTGTACATAAAAACGAGTTTCTACTACTGAAAAGGCATGTATATCCCTCCTCTACCTTTCAAATGTCTCTAGCTATTTAATGTACGCGAATAGATAATGCAAGAAAGATAATGCAAGAAAGATAAAATGAATTATCTATTGCGAATAGAGCACTGTGCAAAAGATATGTCAAAGACCTGCGTCGATTCTTACGCTGACAAAAATTACATGAACGATAACCAAATCTCAGCTCTTTTTTTTGCCTTCAAGAAAGAGTACCTTGTAGATGTCATACAAATAGGAACTGAACGAAGCGAAGAGAAAAAGTCAAAGTCGAAAAAAAGCGAATCTCTAGAGAAATGTCAGGTAAGATTGTGTCGTGGATTCAGCCACTTTCATCGTGCTTGCCATAATCACTCTACTTCCTGAAAGTAATAAATTTATCGTATCTCATATAACTCTTTAATGATTTACTTGTGGAGGACAGCAAAAAAGTCATCATAGACACCAAGTCGTCAGACAACAATCTTTTTACGCCAAAGAAGACTACAACTGGTCACTGCGGCTTTACTTAGTGTGAGATAATGAAGCGGCGAGTTTTCTTTTTGTCACCAATGACCCAAAGCGCAACTGTATCAGTCGATTTTATCGCCTTGCCCGAGTGGGGGAGTATTCGTACGAATTGACTCTTTTTTATGAGGAGCCGGCGCGCGGTTCGGTCATTACGTACAGCTTTATCATGATCGCTGTTGACCTCTACGTAAATGTAGTACCTTTTTTGTCTTATCGATTAATTATTACAGGCCTTTAATTTCTTTTTTTTTATTGTCTGAATTTTTCAGGTCCTTTTTTTTTTTTCTTTTTTCTCGATGATCAAGATGTCAGGGAACCGACCAGGATAATGGGTTTAATATAAATATCCATCGAAAATATTAAAGCAATAAAAGAGTAATGAGTCCAAAACACGTTGGAGGCATTTCTCTTTGCAATGTAGATCGACAAGGTTAACTGTAACAGTATTCACAACAATATCGATATAAAACTAGCATACTAAACATCTTAGCTTCTGTTATAACCACTCATAAAGAATGTTGGAAGAGGGTAATAATGTTTACGAAATCCAGGATTTAGAGAAGAGATCTCCTGTAATAGGCTCAAGTTTGGAAAATGAAAAGAAGGTAGCTGCTTCTGAAACTTTTACAGCAACTTCCGAAGATGACCAACAATATATCGTTGAATCATCAGAGGCCACAAAATTATCATTCTTTCAAACACTCTTTACCAGTTTAAATGCAGAAACAAAGGGTGTTGAACCAGTCACGGAGGATGAGAAAACTGATGACTCTATAATAAATGCTGCCTCCATGTGGTTTTCAGCTAATATGGTCATCGCAGCATATGCCTTAGGTGCCTTAGGCCCCATGGTGTTCGGTCTAAATTTTGGCCAAAGTGTTTTAGTTATCATTTTTTTCAATATAATGGGGTTGATATTTGTTGCCTTCTTTTCTATTTTTGGCGCAGAACTAGGTCTAAGACAGATGATATTGTCCAGATATTTGATTGGTAATGTCACGGCAAGAATATTTTCTCTTATTAACGTTATTGCGTGTGTCGGTTGGGGTATTGTGAACACATCAGTTTCCGCGCAACTGTTGAATATGGTGAATGAAGGCTCTGGTCATGTTTGTCCTATTTGGGCGGGTTGTTTGATCATTGTTGGTGGTACCGTGCTCGTGACTTTTTTTGGTTATAGAGTCATTCATGCGTATGAAAAATGGTCATGGGTGCCAAACTTTGCTGTTTTTTTGGTCATTATTGCTCAACTATCGAGATCAGGAAAGTTTAAGGGTGGTGAGTGGGTAGGCGGCCCTACTACTGCGGGCGGAGTTCTTTCCTTTGGTTCCTCTATTTTCGGTTTTGCTGCAGGGTGGACGACATACGCATCTGACTACACTGTGTATATGCCAAAGAGAACAAACAAGTACAAGATTTTCTTTTCCTTAGTTGCCGGTTTAGCGTTCCCTCTTTTTTTCACCATGATTCTTGGAGCTGCTTCTGCTATGGCTGCTCTTAATGACAAAACCTGGGGGGCATATTATGAAAAAAACGCTATGGGTGGTGTTATATATGCTATTTTGGTTCCTAACTCTCTAAACGGGTTTGGTCAGTTCTGTTGCGTTTTACTGGCATTGTCTACTATCGCCAATAACATTCCAAACATGTACACCGTTGCTTTATCAGCACAAGCTTTGTGGGCACCTTTGGCCAAAATACCGAGAGTGGTCTGGACAATGGCAGGTAATGCTGCAACGCTAGGTATTTCCATCCCCGCCACATATTACTTTGATAGCTTCATGGAAAATTTTATGGATTCCATCGGTTATTATTTGGCTATTTATATTGCCATCGCTTGTTCAGAGCACTTCTTCTACAGACGCTCATTCAGCGCCTACAAAATTGAAGATTGGGATAACTGGCAGCGACTACCTATTGGTATTGCAGGTACTTCTGCATTAATTGTCGGTGCCTTCGGTGTTGCATTAGGTATGTGTCAAACTTACTGGGTTGGTGAAATCGGACGTTTAATCGGAAAGTACGGTGGTGACATTGGGTTTGAATTAGGTGCAAGTTGGGCCTTCATAATCTTCAACATCCTAAGACCTTTGGAAATTAAATATTTCGGTCGTTAAGAAGTGATGTTTTGGGCGATTATGCCTCACTCATTTTACGTCATGTTTCATAAATGCAATTTCATGTACACTATTTAGACATCTCATTTAATAAGAAATAGCTTTAAACTGTATTTTATAATATTAGTTTCATTTCAAACTGAAACACCAGCAACAAGTGGGAATCTGAAAAATGCCAAGATCGCTACATGCTTGTAATCTGATCAAAACTATGACCTGCATAATTATAACGACGTAATCCGTCTAGCAATTAAAACCAAAATGAAGAAAAGTTTGTAACCCGGCTAGATGGGTTGTTTAACATGCTAGATAATTTGGACTCCGCCATGGAATGGTTAATAAGTTTTATTAACTAATTTATTCTTTGCAATATTTCCAATCGCAATATTGACTCTTCCCGGGAATTCTTTCAATTCGGCATTTCGAGGTGAGCGAACGCAACGCACGTAGTCAGCGATTGAAAAAAAAGAGAAAACACTTTCAGTGAGTCATTTGTACCGTTCGAACTTATAAAATGTTATTGTAAAAAATATTGAATATAGAGGTCACTAATACACCCGACCACAGTGGTTTAACCTTTTGTTATTTCTACATCAAATTCTCATCCTCATCTAAGGACGTTATAGAGAGAAAACTAACCTACTGAAAAGTTTGATAGAAGAATGGATTTGGTGAATCATCTAAATGATAGACTGCTGTTTGCAATCCCAAAGAAAGGTCGTTTATATTCTAAATGTGTTTCCATTTTAAATGGTGCTGACATCAACTTTCATCGCTCCCAAAGATTAGATATAGCACTATGCACAAGTTTACCAATAGCATTGATTTTTTTGCCTGCTGCAGATATTCCAACTTTTGTGGGTGAAGGTAAATGTGACCTTGGTATAACTGGTGTTGACCAAGTTCGTGAATCTGATGTCGACGTGGATTTGGCAATCGATTTGAAATTTGGCAACTGTAAATTGCAGGTACAAGTCCCCGTAAATGGTGAATATAAGAAACCAGAACAATTAATCGGTAAAACTATTGTTACCAGTTTTGTCAAGCTTGCTGAAAAATACTTCGCAGAACTGGAAGGAACTACAGTAGAAAAGATGACAACAAAAATAAAGTATGTCGGTGGTTCCGTAGAGGCATCTTGCGCCTTAGGAATTGGTGACGCTATTGTAGATCTTGTAGAAAGTGGTGAGACAATGAGGGCAGCCGGTTTGATTGATATTGCCACTGTCCTAGGCACAAGTGCCTACCTAATAGAATCGAAGAATCCTAAGAGCGATAAAGCTTTGATTGCTACCATCAAGTCAAGAATTGAGGGTGTCATGACCGCTCAAAAGTTCGTCTCATGTATTTATAATGCGCCTGAAGATAAGCTGCCAGAACTGTTGAAAGTGACGCCTGGGCGCAGAGCACCAACCATTTCAAAGATCGATGATGATGGATGGGTTTCTGTTAGTTCTATGATCGAGAGAAAGACAAAGGGTGTTATTTTAGATGAACTGAAAAGACTTGGTGCATCTGACATTATGGTCTTTGAAATTTCGAATTGTCGTGTATAAGCTAGAAGAGTGGAATAAGAAACAAGTCCCGGCCAAATTTTTGTACTTTTATAGGGAATAATTTGATAGAGTCTATCTTATTTAAAGTTATACTAAAACTTCATCTTTACATGTTGAGATTATCGCTTGTGCGTAGCTCTTTTTATTTGATTATTCCGAAAAGAACCTGTACCGTACCACGTTCAGAACTTTTATGAAAGTTTTACGTCCAAAATATAGAGTTGTTATCTTTACATCTGGATTCGCACTCACAACATCTTACTTTACAACCCTCATTCGTTTTCTCTAAATTTTTCGAAAGTGGGAGCTACTCATCAATATTCGGAGTTGCGAAGGGACACCACACCACGCTTTAGCAATCGCATTAGCTTGAGAGGAAACGCCTATAAAATCATCCTCAAGGGTCATAAATTGGAGAATTATGATGCATAAAGCTGTCTGGAAGGCCTTCTCAAATTCTACAATGTTTACTTGCCTTAAAGAGGCTGAAGTTAATGTGGAAGGTACTAACAAGTAGGCCTATTGTGGAGATGGGCGGCAAACTCCTGTTGCGGCGTGGGGGCGGGGGAAGGCGCTTTTCACCGCGGAATGAACCTCATGAAGCAAACTAGTACGCCATATTTAGTCTCTTTAAGGGGAAAGGGGCTGCCAGTGAGAGGTCTGTTGCCGGAAATGTCAATCAGCTACGGTAGCTAATGAAGGGGCCAAGAAGCTCACTCTATTCAACAGTATAGATCTTCATATTGTAATGATTTATCTATACCTTGCATAATCTTCTTCAGGTAAGTTTCCTTTATATATACTGCATCGCGTAGTAAGTGGCATAGGGCCGTTTCTATTTAATAAAACAAAGGGAAGCTTTCAGACGTAGCCTTTTTTGTTTAGTGCATATTATAGAAGATAAGCCTGCATAGAATACGGTAAAAAAACAATACGAACAAGAGAAGCCTAAACGGAAAGAAACTACTAAAAACAGATTTGTAGACAAGAGACAAGAGGTTTAAAGAAAATTTTTGGTTTGTAAAGCCTTTCGTACTAAAAAGGAAGGAACAACAACCAAAAAAAATTAGCCTTCTGTTTGACTTGAGAAGAAAGAAAACTACATACCGGTGCTTTTTTCTTTCTATAAAGCTATAATTTTTGTACAAGGGACATCAAAAGATTTTTTAGCTATACCCACAGTATAACGCAGTAGGAACGGGATAGACTATTTTGTAGTTCTATTCTTTCACTTCTAAGTTTTTTGAAAGGTTACAAACGCAACAATGTATATTAAGGTAGAGCAGAAACCCCAACATTTTGAGAAGAATGAGAAGTTGGACGGAAATAAACACCAAATCCTACCAGATCTCGATACAAAATTTAAGGGTTGCATAGTCAATTCAGATTTATACAAAAAAGGTCCTAATACGAGTAATGAAGAGACTTTGAACTCCTTAAAGTTTCTACATAAGCCTCAAAGAGTAAGTCAAATGAGAGCTAACAGGTTTCCAGAGGAAGAAGTACAAAGGAACACTGACTTAAATAAAAGAATATCCTCCGCAAGTAATGATGAAAATGTTGAGAGCGAGAACGGTTGGTCAAGTGGTGGCTTCGCGAACCATCACACTGGAGTAGTACCATTGAGCAGCAGCGCAAAACCTCCGTTCAAGATAGAGCTGCCTCCTCTTTCTCCCAAATCCACCATACCAAATTCTTTTCAAGCTGAATATCCAGAGGCTAAATCACCTGGAAATGATATGAATTTCGAATACGATGAAGAAATTCTGATTCCATTCGCACCCCCTGTATATAAGAAATCAGGTGAACTATTGAAGAGCTCGTTAAAAAGAAGATCTAAATCACTACCTACAACTCCAGGCATAAGGAGCGGGAATAGTGGCCAAGCTAGGGATGGTAGCCCAATGTTGCTTAGGAGCAAGAGTGTTCATTTTGATCAAGCTGCGCCCGTAAAGTATTTTGCTGAGGATGAAAGTCCCATAAACGTCAATAGAACTGAACAACACGAAAATTGCTTGAGCTTCAAACACAAGGCAGTAAATCTAATGGTAAATCCAGAAGAAGAGACAAAAATGCTGTCGTCTGGGTTAGAAACGACGTCCATAGATAATGACTTGACAACAGTTGCGCCCAAAGGCTTTGCATATCCCACTAAGAATTTGAATCCAGGCAATAGTCGAGGCACCAATACAACCAAATTAAGGAAAAGTAAAAGATTTCAGAATCTTCTAAAAAGTAAGGCACCAAATACTAATAAAAGTTCTAAGAACGGTAGCAGTGGTGATGATGTTCCAGACCGTAGTTCAACAAACTATTTTGTTGTTGGGTTATATAGCAAAAATTTCCCCATTTTGAGCAATAAGAACCCCAGAAGTTTAAAGCTGAACATTTTTATCAATTTATCACAGAACAAGAAAGTTTTTTTACAAGAACTGTCATTATACATTCACAGAGGTAACGATTCTTTTTTGAATCCTCCCTCATTCAACAGTATTCCTAATGGTCGCTATGGTAGTGATCGTAACAATGTTACCAGCGGTTATAACGCTGGCTGTACAAGATTAATTGCGGGAAGGATATTAGTGAAAAACATTTTCTATGACAAAAGGGTGGTGGTACGATATACTTGGAATAGCTGGAGAACAGCACACGAAGTGGAATGTGTTTATATCAGCGATGGAGATGGAATATTACCGGGTACCAATATGGACATTTTCCATTTCATCATCGATGATGCCAGCAAAGTCGATCCCCGCGGCAGACTGGAATTTTGTATACATTATTCTACACGCAACGACTATGAGCGCGAAGAGTATTGGGACAACAATAACGGGAACAATTATAAAGTAGATGTTGTCATGGATGGCTTCAATGATCCGTTTGCAGCAATAAGCTAAAGGCAATCAAAAAGTGAGAAAATAGGGGGACAGACATAAAGCAAATAAGTTGCTAGATCTTCACCTGCATTACCTTCATAGTAGGGGCTGAACTTCGAAAAACAACCCTATAATATGCTAGAATAACAGTACACATAAATCACAAAAAATAAGTAAATAAATAAACACCTTACAGAAAACGGAAGTCAATGCTTGATGTGTGGGCGTGCATGTAAACGTTGGCTTCCTGTACACACAAACTAAGCGAGTAAAGCTACTCTCCTTCAGCGAGCATTTTTTTGTTTTCATTCAGTACTATGCAGCTTCTACTATACTACGGAAACGCGCCATAAAACGGGAAATGAAAAGTAGGAGTTGCCATGATACGGCAACCGAGGGCTTAAAAAGCTACAGGTGACAGATTTGTCATTAGTAAAAAAGAAATCTCCGAGTATGCCGATAAACAGTCTGCTTAATCACATATATTACATTCATAGCGTGCCTATGATTACTTTTCGTTTGAACACCCTTCCACCGCTTGTTCAAGGAGCAATACCGTGCCTTCATTTCCGACATATGTAGTTTGTGTTTTCATTATTTTTCTTTTTACTTACTAATTTTTTTCTGCAGCATTCATCTCTACGCTTCAGTCTAAAATGTAAGGGACTGCGGCATTTGACTGAAAGAAGGGAGAATGGATGGTTCACTTACATTATACGTAAGGGAAAAAAAAATGATTGCCATAATAGGATATCCAGTTCTTTTATATGTGAGCCTATATCCGATAACTCTTCAGCTATGAAGCGTCAAGAGAGATACTTGGTACCCCTTATGCATTCAATTAAATGAGTAATTAGAATTTCTGCTGATGAGTGTTACATATATAAAGAAGTAAATCTCCCCTTCATAACATTAGCATTGGCTTCAATATTTATCAGTATCCAATATATACTGTAAACAGAAACTTATACAAAAGTAAAGGGCAAACAATAACACTTATATCACACAAATACATACCAAAATGCAAGATTTAGAAATTTTTTTGAGTATTTTCGCTTTCATCTTCGTTTTCTACTTCGGCGCTCATAGAACGGTGATGAATAGAAACAAGAGTGATGTGCCTTACTTGCAATGATTCAGATTTGGCTATTTTGCTTACTGCCGCAGAAGTAGACTGTCCAAGTCGGCCAGCCTAATCCGGCCCTGCTAGTTACGAAGTTGATGTTCTATTTTACATGTTTTTTTGTCTTTTCATTCATTTCTACTTTTCCTAATATTTAATAAATTTCGATGTTTTTGTCTAATTTTTTACCAATGAGCGCCTTCTTAGCTCATGCCTAATATATGTTTCTTTTCAAGATGTTTAGGGTTTAACAGCTCAGTCGTTGTTCAACCAAAGTTATTGTTCTAACCTCACGTTCGTAATTATGTATTATTGCTCGTATATATTAAATACATCTATCTTCAGGCAATTCTAATATGGTTATATGATAATGTGTTTATCTCTTTTTCTGGGTATATGGTACCCAGCCCTTCCATTCCAGAACTTTACTTCGAGCTCGAGGAGGCACGAAAAGCCATTCATCCTCATCGCTCAAAAATTACAATTGGGAAAAAAGAGGGAGAGAATCCGAGCGAGACTAAAACTTTGTTCCTACAATGACTATTAAGATGTTAGACGTCAGAAATCCCGCAAAATCGCCCGCATATTAAGGTAAGCAGCAAACCCTATTCTTCAAAAAAAACGCAGATACCGAACGGACGAGAATTATAACGGTTTTTTACTTCATGAAAACTTAAAAATCCGGCACGTGATCGAGCGAAGAAATCCGACTTCGGCTTTTGTTGTTTTCTTTTTGTTATGTTAATAACAAAAGACGCATTGTGTCATAAGGTACCACCATGCTATTACCCTCCAGGAATATTAAGTAATAGGATGATTATAAAGAGGGGCACAACGAAGAGCTCGAAGAACACGACCTATCACTTGAGGTGGTCAATCATACAATTCATTACTAGCGAGATCTTGATTTCGCTTTATTGTACTCCTCCACATTCACGATATAACCACCCAAAAAGTTTTATATGAACTGGATTTCCAGCTACTGCATAGTCTCATTCGGCTAATATCTCGGGTATGGAAAAGTTGTCCTTCAGGGGTATTAGCGAAATAAGGAGATCATTTTTAGGTTTATTTCTTGTTTTCAGCTCCATTTGCTTTATAAAAAAGAAAATGGAAGATTTGATTTCCTGCGTACCAGGAAATATTTGATATAAATATAGCAGCAAATCTAGCGAGTGTGCTTTGTTTATTCCTTGTTACATTCTATACTTTTCACTTCACAGTCAATTGCTTCCTTATAATAATAGAAAGGTGTTCAGTCGCTGTTTTAATTTTTAAAAGTTCGAATAAGGAAGAAAAGAAAATATCGATTGATGGTTGCAAAGTATGGAGTCTAATAAACAATCACGTAAAATACAATTATATACAAAAGAATTTTATGCAACATGTACCTTAGGTGGTATAATTGCGTGTGGTCCAACTCATTCTTCAATCACCCCATTAGATCTTGTAAAGTGTAGGCTACAAGTCAATCCGAAATTGTACTCTTCAAATTTAGATGGATTCCGTAAAATCATTGCCAATGAAGGTTGGAAAAAAGTGTATACTGGGTTTGGTGCTACATTCGTCGGCTATTCTTTACAGGGTGCAGGGAAATATGGTGGTTATGAGTATTTCAAGCATTTGTACTCTAACTGGTTAAGTCCAGGTGTCACGGTGTACCTAATGGCTTCAGCTACCGCTGAATTCCTTGCTGATATAATGCTGTGTCCATTCGAAGCTATAAAAGTTAAGCAACAAACCACAATGCCGCCCTACTGCAATAACGTTGTTGATGGTTGGAAAAAAATGTATGCAGAAAGTGGCGGCATGAAGGCATTTTATAAAGGCATTGTTCCCCTATGGTGCAGACAGATTCCGTACACAATGTGTAAGTTTACCTCATTCGAAAAGATTGTTCAAAAAATATACAGTGTCTTACCCAAGAAAAAAGAAGAAATGAACGCATTGCAGCAAATATCCGTCAGTTTTGTAGGCGGTTATTTGGCAGGTATATTGTGTGCTGCTGTATCACACCCTGCAGATGTTATGGTTTCCAAGATAAATAGTGAAAGAAAAGCCAACGAGTCGATGTCTGTGGCCTCTAAGAGAATATACCAGAAAATCGGGTTTGCTGGGTTGTGGAATGGGTTGATGGTAAGAATTGTCATGATCGGTACTTTGACGAGTTTCCAATGGCTGATTTACGATTCGTTTAAAGCTTACGTAGGTTTACCAACCACCGGCTAAGTGGCCGGTTAAATTAGCAATACTTATTGTGTAAATATTCCAAGTTAGAATAAAAAACTATATACAAAAAATTTATAAAATTAGTGAATAAACTAACATTAATATTTTGTTCTTTTCCGCAAATAGATATTTCGCATTCAATATCTCTTTCTTGATAAAAATTTCACACACTTACAAAAATCTTTGAACAAAGAACAACTCAAACAGACATAATCCTAAAGTGCTATACTAGAAGCATTTGAAAATTAGTCTTGTTCTCAGTAATATTAATATGTACACGGACTTACCAATCAAATCAATGATATCTTTCGCAACTTCCTATATTTGACTGTAGTTGAAGGCTGAGGTTCTGATGTAGCGCTAGCTTTACGAATCACTAACTGAAGGTGGCAATCATTGTGACTGATCTAATAGGTTCCTTTTCTTTCTAGAACTCCCCTAATGTTAACCTCTTGGTCCACTGTGGCACCAACCACGTGTATTTTTCTGGTCCATGACTCACTTTTTCTTTCTTTTTTACTAGCGAACAATATTTTTATGATCACCTTTTTTTTTTTCACTTTTCGTACGCAGCCTTCTCTGGAAATTCTTTCAGCTTCGAAGAAACAATGTGTACCCATCTATATATATAAAAGAATACTACCGAATAATTATCTCTTTTCGATTTATGAGTGTTTATATAGTTTGGAAGGAACATTTCAATTAGTTACAAGCCGATAATTCTACTCCATTATTTGAACTCACTTAGCTGTCGCTCACTGCTAGGAAAGTTTTTATTTTTCTTCTTTTTTACATGCCAATGGATTTTCAACCTACATCAAGTCACTCAAACTGGGTCGTGCAAAAGTTCGGTGGTACTTCTGTCGGTAAGTTTCCCGTCCAAATAGTGGATGAAATTGTGAAATACTATTCAAACCCCAACGGCCCAAACAATAATGTCGCTGTAGTTTGTTCGGCCCGTTCCTCATACACCAAGGCTGAAGGTACCACTTCTCGTCTCTTAAAATGTTGCGATTTGGCTTCCCAAGAATCTGAGTTCCAAGAAATTATTGAAGTTATTAGACAAGATCATATCGATAATGCTGACCGTTTTATTCTCAATCCCGCCTTACAAGCCAAATTAGTCGACGATACCAATAAGGAACTGGAACTGGTTAAAAAATACTTGAACGCTTCAAAAGTTCTAGGCGAGGTCAGTTCACGTACTGTAGACCTGGTGATGTCATGCGGTGAGAAGTTGAGTTGTTTATTCATTACCGCCTTATGTAATGACCGCGGTTGCAAGGCCAAATATGTGGATTTGAGCCACATTGTTCCTTCGGATTTCAGCGCCAGCGCTTTGGATAATAGTTTCTACACTTTCCTAGTTCAAGCTTTGAAAGAAAAACTGACGCCATTTGTATGTGCTAAGGAGCGTATTGTCCCAGTATTTACAGGATTTTTCGGTTTAGTTCCAACAGGGCTTCTGAATGGTGTTGGTCGTGGTTATACCGACTTATGCGCCGCTTTGATAGCCGTCGCTGTAAATGCTGATGAACTACAAGTTTGGAAAGAAGTGGATGGTATCTTCACCGCTGATCCTCGCAAAGTTCCTGAAGCGCGTTTGTTAGATAGCGTTACTCCGGAGGAAGCCTCTGAGTTGACATATTATGGTTCCGAAGTTATACATCCTTTCACTATGGAGCAAGTTATTAGAGCTAAGATTCCAATTAGAATCAAAAATGTTCAAAATCCGTTGGGTAACGGTACCATTATTTACCCAGATAATGTGGCAAAGAAGGGTGAATCTACTCCTCCACACCCTCCTGAAAACTTATCCTCATCTTTCTATGAAAAAAGAAAAAGAGGTGCCACTGCCATCACCACCAAAAATGACATTTTTGTCATCAACATTCATTCCAATAAGAAGACACTATCTCATGGTTTCTTAGCTCAAATATTTACCATTCTGGATAAGTACAAGCTAGTCGTCGACTTGATATCTACCTCTGAAGTTCACGTTTCAATGGCTCTACCCATCCCAGACGCAGACTCATTGAAATCTCTGAGACAAGCTGAGGAGAAATTGAGAATTTTAGGTTCTGTTGATGTTACGAAAAATTTATCTATTGTTTCATTAGTTGGAAAACATATGAAACAATATATTGGTATTGCTGGTACCATGTTCACCACTCTAGCTGAAGAAGGCATCAACATTGAAATGATTTCTCAAGGGGCTAATGAAATAAACATATCCTGTGTTATCAATGAATCGGACTCTATAAAGGCGCTACAATGTATTCACGCAAAGTTACTAAGTGAGCGCACCAATACTTCAAACCAATTTGAACATGCCATTGATGAACGTTTAGAACAATTGAAAAGACTTGGAATTTGAATCTTTTCTCTTTCACTTTAATGATAGAATATTAAATTTTCCCCTTCTGTATACTCACACACAAATATATGTACATATAAATATATATATATATATATATTGATGTTGTTCAAGCTCTATATTGAGCGGTTGTTCAACAAATCTAATGTAAAATTATACTGTAATCGCTAAAACAGTTTCATTGATCAAAGCCATATGATAGCACAGAAGAAACTAAAAGTTAGTTCTTAGGGAGAAAAAATACTAAGTAATAAGATCGGCCAAAGCTTTCGCTAGTTGTTTCCTTGAGGCAAAATTAAGAGGCTTGTACTTAACTTCAGGTTTTGTAAGGTATACCCAAAGTGATTGAATCGCAGTGTTAGTTACCTTCGCAATCCGGTCCCCGCCAGTACCATCACCAATGGTACCAATTTTATTAAGCACCAGATACTCACATAATTTACCTATCACTTCATTAAACTTGGGAAAGGTGAATCTTCTAGGAACCTTTGTTAATTTTTCAATTTCGACAATTTTAAGGTGAGTCTCCAAGTCGCGGATGGTCAAAAAGTTTCCTCCAAAGATCAAAGAATCTACTGGTGTATAAACTGCATGGATATATCCAGCTGGAATCATAAACAAATCACCAGCATTTAATTCCATCGCAATGCCACTCTGAAGAACGTCACCAAGAAAAACACTATTTTGATACTCTTCCAAAGACCACTCAATATACTTATCTATATTTGATTGAGTGGGCGGAAAAAGTAAAAACTTCTTCCTTCCTGAGATGACGTTATAATAAACGGATGTGCCAGCAAAATCAAGATGGAAGTCTGTATAGGCATCCTTTACCGACATTAAGATATATTTCGTTACTTTTGGTCTGGGGTCATCCTCTTCTTTTTTCTCCTTATCGATATGTTCTAATCGTCTATTACAACTCCAAATTCGATCAACAAGATCATTCTGCCTCACTACTGTGGGTCTTTCTAGTTCTAAGGCCTCGATATTCGATACTTCTAATGATATAACGTTCCTTATTCGATCCCTATTATGTGGCTCGGTGTTTGTAAAATATTCATTCCAAGAACCCAAGGTCCAATTCTCATTCATTTGTGTTTGAACATCCATCACGTCAACATGATAATCCTCGCCGATTATTTCCGTGATATCATGAACAGTCAGAAATGCATTGTGTGTTTCCATTTTTGGCACATATAAACCGCTATTTAGAGGATCGCTTATCTTGTACGGCTCTTTTATGTCATCAAATTTGGCAGCGAAGTCAGCAGCACTCATAATGTTTGAAGTATTTTGCCACTTCCCAAAACAGTTCATGAAGCTGTCCTTATGAGGATGTTTCATTTTCTCCCTTTTTGCTTCACCCTCATTTAGGGCAATATAGTCAATTACCTGATTGTTCCTGAGGTTATATCGCTTACTTACGTGAATATCTTCAGCGTTCTCATTATTTCTCTGCCGCTTTCTTTTTCGTACGACAATAGCAGAAACGGTAAGATATTCTTCTTCCTTGTGATTAGAGCACCGGTAACTTTTGATCTCTTTGGTAGAACTTGGATAAGTGATATCTCCAGAACTCGCAAGATTTGAATAGTAAATGCGTTTTAATGGAATGCATTTCACGTGTACCCACTGCGGGCAACTGTCACATTTCACCCAAAGTGATGCATCTGGATTCTCAGCCAACTGGCAATGGGTACATATATTGGTATCCTGCATTGTGACATAATAAATTATCTTCTGTTTCATAATAACACCTTTAAACCTTTAGTATTCATCTGCTTTCGTTGATCAATTATATCCTTCAATTTTAGCTGGGTAACCGGTGTTATGAAAAAAATATCCGACTGCCATAACCATTTAATTATTAGTTCACATTACAACTTTCAACGATATAATATAACTTTAAGGAGTGAATTTCCACAAAAAAGTGTAAATGTTCAAGGTGAATACCACTATAGGCATGAATATTCCAAATGGTATACTACCTAACATCAAATGGGCGGTAAACACCCCATTTAAGCGTGCCCTCTACAACTTTGGTGTGAAAGAGAAGAAAAGTGTCAATATTGAAGTGGGGAGGGCGCAACAGAATAAAAAAATTGATCAGTCTCTATCCAGAAAACTTCCTAAAGGTACTATCTACGACCCGTTTGATTTTTCTATGGGCCGAATCCATCTTGATAGAAAATATCAGGCAAATAAGAGCGCTAGCAGAAACGATATAATGAAATCCGGTGCAAACCCGTTAGAGTTTTATGCAAGACCAAGAATACTTTCCAGATATGTCACCTCAACAGGAAGGATCCAACATAGGGACGTCACAGGCCTATCAGCAAAAAATCAAAGAAGGCTATCAAAAGCCATTAGACGGTGTCAAGCGATAGGATTAATGTGAGTTTTACCAAGCCAATATCTCTTCACATGGAAAGAATGGGGACAAGAGGACTTCCTTTTCGTAGTACGTGTCTGTAAATACACAATATATAAGAGAAATACAACGACATTTTGAATTAAGCTTAGTCTTCATCTTCAAGTCATTGTGTATGACATTTTTAATCGGCTTAACCTAATAGTTACAATTTACTGTAAGCTACTTACACCAGGAAAATATGCTGACACTGATGAAATCAATTTTTTAAACGATAGATTCGTCACATTACATCTATTATACAGCTTATAATCTAATGTACCAAGCTGCTTTTTTCTAAGACAAGTTAACGACTTGAACTTCATCTTCTTGGTCATCTTCATCACATGTTTTGACATCCCACTTCATTTTGACGTCCCATCTACTAGATTTAGCACTCCAACTGACATACTTCACAAATTCCAAAACACTTTCATCTCTTAAAACCAGGTTGAAAGTATTCCAAGAAGGAGGATCATTTATCAAAACCGAATCGCCGCTGTCATCCGCACGATAAACGGAAGCATCTTCAACGTCTTCCTTCAAGTATTGCTTATTATCTTCACCATCGTCCATCATGTACAATTCATAACCACCAAGCTCCCCTGATTCCCAACCAACAGAAGGTGTCAAACACAAGGTACCTTCTAATACAGCATCCAGGATATCTGGGTTGCTTTTTAAAAGTTCATTAAAACGACATTTGGTGGCCAATGTGAAATCCATACCAGGCCTAAACCTTCTGATTAAAACTTGCTCACTGACTGGACACAAAGAGGTCAATAGTGTCAAATATTTCTTGAAAATCGTGCTCTTGTGAAATATAGCCAGGTCAATCAACGCTAATTCAGCATCAACATTGTTCTCCTTGCTAATTCCGGAAGCATCGGATATGATTTTAATGGCGTCTTTAGTAAACTGAAAGTTTGGTAAATCATTGTTATTTAACGCCTCAAGAATATCAGCTTCTGTTTGGAAATTACGATATCCCTTACCGTCGATGTATAAATAACGGGCTTTATGTGGAGGAATGGCGGTTTTCCATGGTGTCTTCACATCTTTTGAATGATAAGGACATTCCTGTTCCAGTTCCTTTTGTTTAATGATTTTCTTCAAAAATTCAGATTTTTCATCGTTTAAGAAAGACTCAATCTGTAGAGAAGAGTTCTCAACAAAACGCTTTTGTAGGTTTTCAATACCTTCTGAGCTTAAATGTTCGGGAGAGATGTATTGAGAGAGATAAGCAAACTCGGCTTCAGACAACTTAATTGAATCAGAAATTATACTAGTCATAGATTCCGTGCCCGCCTTATCATTGCTCACGTCAGCATCACCCTTCAGCATCTTTTCAAAGTGCTTAACTTCGTGAAAAGACAAGATGTCTCTCTCATCTTTTGGAAACTCAAAATCTTCTAAAACATTAGATTCAATCTGTGCTAACGTAGAAGTATTGTTACGTACCCATGTTTCTTCTTCACCTGGAATGTAGCCTTCTTCACCAACTTGTGGAATATGGTACCATCCTTGAATAGATAACCTGTGCTTATCAACTCGGACTTCCTCGACATCGTGGAAAGAGAAACCCGGTAAAACTTTGAAGAACGCAATCTGGTTGAATTGTGGAACTACTTTAGCCGATGGATCAGAATGTGGAACATTTGGTAATATACTTGGGAAAAGTCTCAAACCACCTCCATAATGCGATTTCCACTTTCTGTCAGGGTCTGGTAAATATAAAATGAAACTAATTCTTCTAGAACCAATGACGTCATCATGAGTCAACAAATGACAACCCTTTGTGTAGGTGTTAATGCTCATATCGGTCTTAGAACCGGACAATTTACCAGCTTTGGTAACATAACCAAAAAAATCTCTGTATTGTTTAGAATACAGAATTTGACGCAATTTGAACAAATTGGGCAAACGGGACAAGTCATTCCAATCCAAACCTGATAGATTGGCCAAGTCACCACTTTGGTTAACTCTATAAATGTCAGTCTCTTTTTTAGTGAAGTGTATCTCAGTTTCAATTTCTTTACGAACAGCACGAAGTAGATCATCATTAATTAACTCATAAATAGTGCCCCAATTGTAAGGTTGGGAGTCTTCAATTTCCTTTTTTAGGCCATCCTGGAATGTTCTGTCCCAGATCTTGGGATTGAACAAGCCCTTTATCTTGTCTTCTTCAAGAGAAATTTGCTTGGAATCTCTTTCCTTCCCATCTTTGACTTCTGTAGTCTTTCTTTTCATTATGTTTTCGATGTATACTGAAATTTCGAGCCAACCTGGGAACGCAAATGAATAAAGCAAAGAATTGCTGTTTTGTTGGAAAAAGGAAGAGAGTTGGTCCTTCTGCGTTACTAACTCAGAGAACGACCTTTAAGAGATGAGGTGATAATATATATGGCAAATTTTTTTTTTCACTTTATGTAAGAAGTTTATCCGATGAAACGACCCGAAAAAAGTAGTCACAACCATAACGCATATAAAGAAGGTGTGCGAAGGTCATTTTAATACAATTAATGAAGCTGACGCATATTCAATAGCCACACTTGTCTTTTACTGTCTATTCCCTCAAAATAGTGAGGACAATGTAACCAATTACACAGCTTACGTAGCATTGCATTGACTTCCTCTAAGCCGTGCCCGCAAGAATATCTCAGAAAAGGCATATAGGTTTAATATAGGGTTATATACAAGCTATAAAATTTCCCTTCCTAACCTTGGTTAAGATTATAGAAAAGAAAGGTAAAAATTTGCTGCCAAAAGAATGCTAAGAGTATTAGAGAAATAAACTACATGAACTAAGTGAAATTGAACAACGCAAAGTACAGGCTGTAAATTAGAAAGATCATCTAATAATATCGTTTCCGCGCTGGAAGCGGCCATTTCTCTTGAAATATAGCCAGACGAGTCTCCCGGCGACAGAGGAGGAAGAAAAATATTAGAAAGCTTTTTCTTGTATGCAATGACCAGTAAAGTCGCGTTTTAGTGTTTTCTTCCTTGCAGAGGCTCAACGACTAGCCGGTCAAACGTATACATCTGGGAAATAACAGACTGTCTTTTTAAAACACCCAATTCATTCTTAGCTTCTTTGAATAGGTTCATTAGTACCTTTGGATCTTCTTGGTTGATGTTCTTTCTAAAGGTATTCCTCGTTTTACTTAAGAAGTACTCTCTGAAGTTGTAATTATTGAACTGGTTGGCATTCTTGATAAACTGCTTGTATAAAGACAACACCTGTCCTCTTGTTGGAGCTGTAAAACCAGGCATTTTTTAATCTTTCCAAAATATCTTTTCAAATTATTTTTGCTGATGATTAAGGAAAAAAGAATCTGATATTATATCTTTACTCCCTCACCTTGCGTTTCACAAAAGTATGGTAGTCAACTATCAGTTCCTCAGTTATTTTTCTTCGCCGCTTCATAAAGAAATAGTAATCACAGGCAGGGTGTTACCCGGAAAGTGGGTGTTTCTTCATTAAAGGAATTGAAGTATAGGCGAATAATGCAATAACACTTTAATGTCTATAGAAAAGTGATCTCCTTACCTTTCTCTCAGTGAAGGTTCAAGAATCAAATGAATAAGCACATGCTGAGTAATGGATGCAAAAATAAAAATAGGTCCTACCCGGATTCGAACCGGGGTTGTCCGGATCAAAACCGAAAGTGATAACCACTACACTATAGGACCATAACAACTGTTGCTTTTATTAAGTAACAGCAGACCACTATAACTTAGTAAAGAGATCTTATCCAAATGTAACATTGCTGAGAAACAGGTGAATTTTCCGAAATATGTGATCTTGTTAGTAGTTTAGTAAGTTGTAATAATTAAGAATAAGTCGTTCTTTCTTAAATTATATAAGAGAGGTATATAAAACACACGCTGATTGGTTATACTAAACCCAATGGTTCAGACATAATACGGAACATTGATGATAAGATTTTGGTTATAACTCACCTTCTTATATACTAAGTTCTGGTCAATTAATAGATCTTTATCATATCACTGCAGTAAATTCTATTATTAGAATTTCAATTTATACGAAGAACGTATAATTGAAATCGCTTATTCCAATTTATACGAATAAATGTATAGCTGTAATCACTTATTCCAACATGTGGATTCCTATATCCTCCAAGGGAATTCCTACATACCCTGTATACCTAATAAGGTTGATTCTACCAGTAATAGAATCCAAACAAATATCTCAAATTCCTATAGTTAACCACCTAATTGCTGGGATCCACTGAATACACGTCATATATAGTGGTGTTGAGTAAGTGGTAAACCTTTCTTCGAAACTTTGTCATATTACGGACTAGTAGGAAGTGGTAAACGGATTTATCGGCATTTTGGAATTCGCTGGCAAATCTATGCCATGGATCACATTACAGATAGATAATTCTTGATTTTTAGATCAGAAACAAAACAGAGGTGTCAAAGCAAGAAAGGTTGGCTCCAGATCAACATTAAAGTATGTAAATGATAGCAATTCTGTAGGCTATTCTTCTTTAATTGTAGACTTTGAGGGCGTCACTGCGGTGTTTTCTCCTGTCACACTCAGAGTATGCGGAAAACGGAAAATTTGACGGTGAATGTAGGATGCCAAGGACAAATAGGGACGATAAACTATTGAAGTGGCGATACAGTTGCATCCGCGGTTAGCAATAACCATTACTTTCCAACAATTCAAGTCTGTAAAGAGCAGTTATAAGTTGTTAGCAGGTCCTCCTAAACTAAGACGCGTAAGCTGTAGTAAAAGAAAGAGAGGAAATATGGTGAAGGAAACGGAATATTATGATATTTTAGGCATCAAGCCTGAGGCCACCTCTACTGAAATCAAAAAGGCCTATCGTAGGAAAGCCATGGAAACACATCCTGATAAGCACCCTGACGACCCAGATGCTCAGGCTAAATTTCAAGCTGTAGGTGAAGCCTACCAAGTCTTGAGTGATCCAGGACTTCGTTCCAAATATGACGAGTTTGGTAAGGAAGATGCTGTTCCGCAACAAGGGTTTGAGGATGCTTCTGAATACTTCACAGCAATATTTGGTGGTGATGGTTTCAAAGATTGGATTGGTGAATTTTCTTTGTTCAAAGAACTAAATGAGGCCACAGAAATGCTTGGGAAGGAGGATGAGGAGGAAACTTCAACAGGTAACACTAGCAAATCAGATGAAACTATTGATGGCGGAATGGTTAAGCATGACTCTAATAAGGCTGAAAGTTTAAAAAAAGATAAGCTTTCCAAAGAGCAAAGAGAAAAGCTAATGGAAATGGAAAGAAAAAGACGGGAAGATATGATGAAACAAGTTGATGAGTTGGCAGAGAAACTAAACGAAAAAATTTCCAGATATCTAATTGCTGTCAAGTCTAATAACTTGGAAGAATTCACGCGAAAGTTAGATCAGGAAATTGAGGATTTGAAATTAGAAAGTTTTGGATTAGAGCTATTGTATTTATTGGCCAGAGTTTACAAGACAAAGGCAAATAATTTCATCATGTCTAAAAAGACTTACGGATTTTCGAAAATATTCACAGGTACGCGTGACAATGCCAGATCGGTGAAGTCAGCATATAATTTATTGTCGACAGGCTTAGAAGCCCAAAAAGCTATGGAAAAAATGAGTGAAGTTAACACTGATGAGCTGGACCAATATGAGCGTGCCAAGTTCGAGTCTACAATGGCTGGTAAGGCACTTGGTGTCATGTGGGCTATGTCCAAGTTTGAACTGGAAAGGAAATTAAAAGACGTTTGCAATAAAATTCTAAATGATAAGAAGGTTCCTTCGAAAGAACGTATTGCAAAGGCGAAAGCAATGCTGTTTATTGCCCACAAGTTTGCTAGTGCTAGGAGGTCGCCAGAAGAAGCCGAGGAAGCTAGAGTGTTTGAAGAACTAATTCTCGGTGAACAAGAAAAGGAACACAAGAAACACACAGTTGCCAGATAAGCTCAGCAAATTAATAATGCTTCATGTATATTTTTCGTATATAGTGTAATAAGTCATAAGAACGGAGAAGAAAAAATCTGATTTACTCCAGTCATATCTACAAACACAAGAATTTGCTACCCAACCTGTTAACTCTCAAGAGCATTGTTTTAACATTTTACTATTCACTTTAGAGAAGTTTCGATATTACAGCCAACCCAAGCATCTTTAACCGAGATTCGCGGAGAAAACTGAAAATGAAGAGCAATAAAATTCTTGATTCACGGTCATAAGAGGCTGAAACAACATCACGCCTCCTCAAGAACTTTCTTTACGAACCCGATATTCCTAACCACCAAAGGTATTTACAATAATTAGGATTGCAGTTGTTTCTTTCTTTAATATATATTTTTTACGTTCATTATAGCTGAAAACGCAATTCTTCCTGTCCTGTTTGCTCTTCCGGTTTACCAGGAATAGACTATATCGTACTGTGTAACACTATGGAGCCACAAAGAGGTCATCACATTTTAACAAGACTAACAAAAATACGCAGAAGGCCCCAGCAACCTTTAACAGACTTTACTGAACTTTACAGTAGAATTGCTAATGAAACAATATACTACTTGAACCTAGAAGAGAAGAAACAATATAAGGAAGCATTACAAGGATGGAAAGCGCTTACCACTGACGTACTTTTCAAACAAACACTAATAGAGCATAACTATCCAAATACTCAATCGTATACGAAAGATGAGCTCAGTCTCCAGAACGGTATTCGAGAACTGTACCACAAGAGTGTTACGCATTTAGAAAGAGTGCAAAAACTGATTCAAGAAGGGCCTAACAGGAAAGATGTGTCGTCTAAATCATACAGCAATCGTAGCTCATCTTTCACCAGAACCACAGAATCACCTCCTGTATTCCAGATGGTTCCGGGAAGAATGATGAAAACACTTAGGAATAGGAATACATGCAGCTATAGAAATGCGTACTCCAGCTCCTCGATATCATCACCGAGTAACAATATATCCTCGAAACGCAGAGAAGAAACGGAGAACATTAAAGTAAATTTTGTGCCTTCCAAGCCTCTATCTAATATTACAAGCAAACAACACAAGAAATCTGTCGGGCATGACGATTCGTCACTCAAAAAAGAAACGGAGGTATACTCAGACAGGTATGTATCGGAACCAATATTGATAGATTTGACTAATGATGAAGATGATCATGATGGCGGAATTTTAGAAGAGCATCACGTATTTGATGAAGAAGAGAGTGAAGATTTTGAGTTTGATGTTTCTGAATATTATGATAATTTTTCCGATATTGGAAAAGAAGAAGAAGAACAGCGTATAAACACGTCAAAAACTTTAGAAGAAATTCAACAACATATGTCTGATTTGTCCGTCACCTCTTCTGTATCTAGTAACAAGAGTACGGGTTCCTTGGAAAACATTCCCGAACCATCCTTACGATCTTTACCCAACACTGCGCCCGCTCTTCCTTCATTACCTCCGCCTCTTATATCAAGTATTGATAGAGCATCTAGCAATGACGCAGTAAAATCGAATAATTCAGAAGCCTCCACTACCATGGATCCGTTAATGATTAAACATCCTCAAATATCAAAGTTGGTAAAGAATAACCATGCACTCTATCTAAAGGGCACCAAGTCAACACCCACTCTTATCGCCAAATCAACACCAACCTTTGTTACAAGATCTAAGAGTAATACAAAACCATTAACAAAATCCACTACGTCATCTTCGACTTCTTCTTTGACAGTGCCGAAGTCTGTCCTTCAAAAACCGAAGACGGCTGCAATGGCTGCCAAGAAAGTGTTAAACAGCAA
Organism: Saccharomyces jurei; assembly: GCA_900290405.1. Taxonomy (NCBI): domain Eukaryota; kingdom Fungi; phylum Ascomycota; class Saccharomycetes; order Saccharomycetales; family Saccharomycetaceae; genus Saccharomyces; species Saccharomyces jurei. The sequence continues at coordinate 251,602 of LT986468.1, read as the reverse complement.
AAAGACTGTGAATGGTTCTGCAGTTAACACTACGAAGAAGAGCCGTCCTATTTTGAAACCTAAAACAGCACAAGTTTCAGCCACCAGTTTGAAGAAAACAAGTAATCATCCTTCCAGGCCTGTTAGTAATTCGAAAACATCTATACAAAGCGTATTTATAAACAAGAAACCAATGAAAAATCAAATCACGTCTACGAATAAAACGAACCGAAAAATACCAGCACAAAGAAAGACTAATTCACCCAAAATGAGGGAACTCAAAACAGAATGTACCACCGAAAACGACACACCATTGGATGAGGAAAGAAAGGATTCAGATATAGATAAAAAAGTCCTCAGAGAAATCCTAGAAGACGAAATTATAGATAGTTTACAGGGTGTGGATAAACAAGCCGCAAAGCAAATCTTTGCCGAAATTGTGGTTCATGGAGATGAAGTTCATTGGGATGATATTGCTGGTTTAGAAAGTGCTAAATACTCTTTAAAGGAAGCAGTCGTTTATCCATTTTTGAGACCGGACTTATTTAGGGGGCTGCGTGAACCGGTTAGAGGGATGCTTTTATTTGGCCCACCAGGTACAGGTAAAACAATGCTGGCAAGAGCTGTAGCCACAGAGTCGCATTCGACGTTTTTCTCTATTAGCGCCTCCAGTTTGACGTCCAAGTACTTGGGTGAAAGTGAAAAATTAGTAAGGGCACTATTTGCGATCGCCAAGAAATTGTCTCCTTCTATTATATTTGTGGATGAAATTGACTCCATTATGGGTAGTAGGAATAACGAAAATGAAAATGAATCGAGCCGGAGGATAAAAAATGAGTTTCTCGTTCAATGGTCATCTTTATCCAGTGCAGCAGCTGGCTCGAACAAGAACGATACCGACAACTCCAATACAGATGGCAACGAAGATGACACGAGGGTTCTGGTTCTTGCCGCGACAAATTTGCCCTGGTCAATAGATGAAGCTGCGAGAAGAAGATTTGTTAGAAGACAATATATTCCATTACCGGAGGAGCAAACTAGGTACGTTCAACTCAAAAAACTTCTATCTTATCAAAAACACACCTTATCGGCATCAGATTTTGATGAACTGGTAAAGATTACTGAAGGATTTTCAGGGAGCGATATAACCTCTTTAGCGAAGGATGCTGCTATGGGCCCTTTAAGAGATCTTGGTGATAAGTTATTGGAGACAGAGAGGGATATGATAAGACCTATAGGTCTTGTAGATTTTAAGAATAGTCTAGAGTATATCAAGCCTTCCGTATCTCAAGACGGACTAGTGAAGTACGAAGCATGGGCTTCACAATTTGGGTCATCTGGTTCATGAAATGTAAAACAATACCCATGATAATAAATAAACACCAATAATATTCTAGCCTAGGCGGACAGACTGAAAGCTGTGCACATGAGCAAATCGATAGGAAACAATCTTGCATGTTGAAAGCATTTTTTTTTTTTTTTTTTTGATTATTCATTTATTTAGTTACATAATATAAGCATATTGTAAATTATTATTAATCTAATGCATGGCTAGCTGTAGGTAGTCTCACCCAAACTCTTCTTCTTACAAACCCATTTTTTGACTTCCACCTGGAGTTATTAAAATTCCAGCTGTAGCACCACCCTTGATCATCGATATCATACATTTCTTTGTAATCCATCAACACAAACCATTTGGCCATCTGTGAATCGCCATGGCTTGCAGTACGTTCAGTACTCAGATCAATGGGATACAGCTCTATAAAGTTAGATATCGTGTTTTTCGACAGAGGAATCAGTGAACCATTTTCGGTATTCAATCGTTGAAATTGTGGTGGGTCAAACGGGGGCAGCAAGATCTTGGGAGAAAAAAGTGGGTAACCAAGTAAGGTTATGCCTCTTTCGTTCTCTATCAATACGTCCTCAGGTAAGGCAGAAAAATCCCTTAAAAAAAGATCTCTAGTCATATATATATCTATACGTGTGACCTTCAGCAAACGCCATCACTTCACGATAAAAATAAAAAAGCTTGCTACAATTGTCAAATCTGCAGCATCCAAAAAACGCAGTAGCCTTTTTACTCACAAAGCCCAATTACGTGGACAAGACTCGATCGCTTTGTTAGAGCGGAGATAAGCTTTCACACAAAAATAACAATGCATACAAATCAGATCATCAGAAGGCAGTGCAGGGAGTATCAAAATTTCGTGTGACAATATATAAAGGTACTGGAATAAGGTTACAAAGCTAGAAAGTAAGAATAACACGATGTAAAATTACTGCTTCCTTAAATCACTCGGGCTCTTTCTGCAAGTAGAAAAATACATTATATGTACGTACGATGCAAGGCAAAATTTCCCTTCTTTCCTGTGATTCTATTTTACTATGAATCCTTCTATTAAGCGAAAGATTTTAAGAGCAAAAACCTTGCTCAAGAGGTTTTGATCTTGAAAATATCAACACTAAGATCACAGTCAAATCCCTCTTCCCAAACCGAGGAGAAAACGAACACCTTTGAGCGCAAACCCTTTTTTTGGCTGCTTTTGGTTCCAAGCGCAGGAACGACTGAAAATAAGCATTAGCAATAATACAATGCACCCAAGCACACAACGATATAATACTCTGTTGAATTACGCTTATTGTTCTTTTTTTTTGTTTCAGACATTCTAAGCCAACATGATTGTGTAGCGACAGAATAAGATAGTGCCTTTGGAAGTTAGTGCATAGTAAGCACTCCAGTACAAGTACCGATCGGAAAATCGTTCAGTAGTAGTTTTTCACGCCTTTCGTTTTACTTCCGCTATAGAACTTTGTACGTTCGTACAAAAGTAGAGGAGCGATGACCGCAAAGACACTGCCAAAACAACAATAGTACGGTATTTTGCTCCACGCATGGGTGTATCTCGGAGTTAAAATTGGAGTGGCATGAGATTCTTAGAACAGCGTGCAGCAGTTTGATAACTGCTAAAATCGAAGCAGATGATATTCCACCTTAAGATATCTAAACTATACCTTTGCATAAGGTAAGCAGAAGGGAGCAATGTAAAGTTCTTCAACACGTGCTTCGCTTCTACTGCGATTATTCCGTGGTAGCACCCAAATGGAGGTGGCGTGATTATTTCTCTTTTGGGTAGTCCAGACGCAGCTTTTGTTATATGGAGAAAATAATGGTGCAGTCCTCCTATACTGTGCGAGCAGTCAAGTAATATGCCAAGTATTGTTGTGTGAAGCTTAATTTTGAATTTTTCTTAATTTTACTTTTTCTGTTTTTTTTTCGTTAGTAATATATAATATGGTTTGGTTTACATTTACTAAGATATTCACTGCATTAGTTCTTCTGTTTTAAGATGTGGGTGTTCTTTGACAAGTTAGCTTAAAGCTACGGATGATTATGTTACGTGATATTTTACTTTATTTTTCAGGTTATTTAATCCGTCAAAATCTGGGCTAACTGGTTGTTATTGAAACATAGTAAACACATTATCCTCTATCTGCGCGTTTGCTAATTCGAAGCGTAGCAACTGTATTCTTATCTAAATTTTTTTAGGCAGCTAGTTATATCGAACTATAATAATAATACTAAAAACACTGAAACGACATCTGGTTCAAAAACTACGGAAAAAATAAAATATGGACTATAAGCATAATTTTATTACAAGTCCTGATCCTCTCCCAGATGGAAAGCACAATTCACTTCTATATACGGATTTTTTATCTTCAAACAAGGAGCTTATAAGCAAACAATCTTTGGGTGCTCAGGATGCTGTTTATAATCTTCATCATCAAAATACTTTGCATGATCGTAGCGTTCAAGAATACCTGGGTCCAATGTTCCAACCCTTCGGTATCGACATTACTCGTATGCCCGTCACCAATCCTCCAATTTTTCAAAGTTCTTTGCCTGCGTTCGACCAGCCTCTGCACAAAAGACGGATATCGATTTCCAACGGTCAAATCAGTCAATTAGGTGAGGAATTTGGAACCATCGAAACCCTTTATAGCTGTCAAACTCCGTTTCCATTATCGAAGGCACAACAGAATCACGACCCTCAACAGATGGTAAATTCAAGCACAAGCACCACATATCCCAGCGCCAGTTCGAGAAAACTGCAGGACACAGCACAGACACATACACATACACAGACTACCATAGTACCTGAAGTGGTGCTTCAAACAAGTGATAAGAACATATATCCTCTAGTTACGCCTTTTGACAGCAATCTTAAGCTTAATTCATCTGCAATAGCAGCGAATACTGTGGCCTCCTCTACAACGCCTCATATTACAATTAACAATTCCGCAATCAATCGTTCTTACAACAACATGCAACCCCAATTAGAAGCACAAAGACAAACCAAGGTATGGAAAAATGCCCAATTAAGCGTGAATCCTTGTACCCCAGCTTCTGACTCTTCTATTTCCTCTTCTTCCTCCTGTCAGAATACTTATGATCAAAACAACAAAAATCAATGCACTCAATCTATTCAGTCCCCAAAATCCCGTAATATTAATAATAATACCGCCAATATGTCAAACCGAAATGTCAGTATGATTAATGCAACCGATCTCCCTTACGAATCAAAGCCTCCTGATCTCATCTTAACAGATGTTTACTCAAACTCACAATATGACGAAACCGTTTCTACGCTCAGCAATAGTAGCAAAAATGGGATACTCTCGCACAGCGAACATACCTCATCACCAGCCGTAACACCTATGCGTACAACAGCATCATCTCAAATTCAAAGTGACCCTAGAATTCAAAAAATCGGCAGCAACACTGGTGATCTTGAGGACAGTGCAAAAGCTTGGAAACGTGCAAGACTATTAGAACGAAACAGAATCGCCGCTTCTAAATGTCGACAAAGGAAAAAAATGTCCCAGTTGCAACTACGAAGGGAATTTGACCAATTAAGCGAAGAGAACACAGTGATGAAGAAGAAACTAGATTATTACGAAAAATTGGTTCAAAAGATGAAAAAATTTTCAAAATTGCATATGCAAGAATGCACAAGTAAAATGAGGAACAATGCTTGTTTGAAACTTGAACACAAGGACTGTGATACCAATGCATTTTTGAGAATGATTGAAGAAATGATAAGTTCCTCCACTCTAGAGGATGAGTAGAAGCTTCGTACATATTTCTTGCTTGAACTCTTCATTATCAGTACGCTAGTCTGACTGTTTTTTTTAAATTCTTTACAACTATTCATGCTCAAAAAAAAAAAAAAATAATTCTACTATGCATATGCTTTTTTCTGTCGGCATCATATATATTTCTGAGCGGCTAAATATACTAGATTTATTATAACAACAGACAGAATGCACAGTTTGTAGCGATACTATAGTTTTGCTGAACATTTCTTGGCAGTTCAAGACATTAGGATTAAGTCAGAATATATGGATAATAAAGAAACGTCAGAAGTTGATTGGATAGTCGTACGTAAAAATTATCATCATATTTTTAACACGTTTTCTTCTTTACTAACTTCAAGAGAGAGGTGTGTGGACTTCGCAAATCCTTTCAAATCTGACAGTGTTTTGCTTTGATCAAATTCAGGAATCCTACGTTATGGAAGAAGACTCTCCCAAGAAGGGGAGGGCAATCTGAAGTTGAGATTGAGGTTGGAGTTGAAAGTGCTTACAAAAATGAAAAAAAATTGAAGATAAATCCAAGAGAAAATTCAAAACAAATATACAAGTGGGTTGCACCTTTCAAAAATGGATTTTTGAATAACAAATCATTGTTTGCTCATTTGGAACCAATATACAACTTCATTTGTCAGAACAAGTACAACACTTTTGAAGATGAAATTGTTTTAAAGGAGTTTGAATCACTCAGTCAAGATATATCAACTGCCGATTTAAACAACTGGTTCTTACCGAGATATAAAATTCTACTGAAAATCCTAAGTTTAAAGACAAAGGAAATCGATCTTAAAGGGATTTCACGTGTGTTTCAAACATTTCAAGCTCTTCTAATTTCCCATTATCTGCATCGCTTTGATTCTGATTCTTCTTTTAAGAGGACGTTGATCGAAGTTCATGTTTTCAAATTCATCACCAAATTCCTGTTCAATAGAATTTTATTGAAAAAGAATCAAAATGATCCCAAATGGATCCAAAATTTTTATGATCCGAAAGATAGCAACCGTTTAAATGAAAAAGTTGACTACAGGCGGTTGTGCTCATTGCATTTTATTACAATATACTCCATTATCAATGTTCAACTGACCAAGATTAAGATAAATCAAACGCTCGAGTCGCAAATATCAGAATACATATCTGTTTTGAAATTAATTGAACACATACTTGCAATTATTGAAAGCCTAGTACATGTACTGGTTAGATTTGTATCGAGGCATAAACAGTTATGTATCAACCGAAAAAAGGTGTATTGCCGAATATATCTTGAGAGGGAACTGTGCTTGAAGAAAACTTACCTTAAGAACTTCTACGGTGTAATAAGCGATACACCAGGAAAAGATTTAGAGGGACTATTGAAGATAGTGAAGATAGTTATCCTATCGTTAATCGAGACGTTGGAAAGTATCGAATGGAAACACTTATCAGCCTTTCTGGGAAAATTTCCAGCGCACAAGGTCACTCTTCAAAAGAGGAGAGCGTATATACAGGCTGCTTTACTAGTTACGGCCGAAAGAAATTTGATTGCTCGCTTTCGATTGTCAAGTTGGTTCAATAAGACAACAGGTGTTTAATTTCTTAAGTACGTGGAGAATACATCTTGGTCGGAGGTGGGGGGCAACGATTTTAGTTGAAAAGTTCACTAATAATGGAACATCTTCGCCCCAACAAAACAACCTTGGAAATGCCTTTTACGGACTTGCGCCATGATTAACCTAGTCTTATACGAATCGAAATAAGCTTTACGGTATTACCGATAGGAAACTTCTATTTTTTTTGTTTCTTCGTCTAAAACGGAACGAAAAGGAAACCAAAAAGGTACGATCCATTGTATTCTTTATACCCCCCGTATATAAAACTAAGCTAAACAACTCGATTGCATTACTTTACTATTGTTACTAATTTTGACATAAACTCATTGACTAGTTCTAACTTTCATCCTCTTGACGTTAGCTATATTACAGTATCAAAGACTTCAAGAACTCTAGACAATCAAAGAATGTTCAGCCTCCAAGACGTAATAACTACAACCAAGACCACCTTGGCTACAATGCCAAAAGGCTACTTACCAAAATGGCTACTTTTCATCTCCATTGTATCCGTTTTCAACTCTATCCAGACTTATATTTCTGGTTTAGAATTGACACGTAAAGTCTATGAAAGAAAGCCAACTGAAACAACTCATTTGAGTGCCAGAACATTTGGTACTTGGACATTTATTTCCTGCGTCATCAGATTCTATGGGGCTATGTACTTGAATGAACCACACATTTTTGAACTAGTCTTCATGTCTTATATGGTTGCTCTTTTCCACTTCGGCTCGGAATTATTGATCTTTAGAACCTGTAAGTTGGGGAAGGGCTTTATGGGTCCATTGGTTGTCTCAACCACCTCTTTGGTCTGGATGTACAACCAAAGAGAGTACTACACCGGTGTTGCTTGGTAATCATGTCGGACAAAAGGCAAGCATACATATCTTGTAAACGATTTATATAGAAATGATTTACTTACATAATGCCTACAAAAAACTTTATTCAAGTGTTTCGTATATTGCTCAATAGTAACCGATTATCATTCATGCATTGTTTCCCAAAAAACTGTCAATTGACCTGGCCATTATCCTTATTACTCATCGCTACTAAGACAGATATTTCCGCGCACGTGATCTCGTTGATTTTTTTTTCTGGCCGAAAAATTCACAGGCTAAGGCCGAAAAAGAAAGAAAATTTTCAGAGGAAAAAGAAATCTAAACGACCTCGAAGCCATATTTTAGATTTTCCAATCTCTTATTTAGTAACGTGGTTTATTACTTCTGGAGTTCTTAATATTTAGTTGTTTCATTTTCTTTCTAAGATTTCCTTTTACAGTCTGTTAGTAATTCAACTGACAAAAAGAACATCCCGTAATGTCTGCTCCAGCTCAAAACTACAAAATCGCTGATATCTCTCTAGCTGCCTTCGGTAGAAAGGAAATCGAACTGGCTGAACATGAAATGCCAGGTTTGATGGCCATCAGAAAGGCCTACGGTGACGTTCAACCTTTAAAAGGTGCACGTATTGCCGGTTGTTTGCATATGACCATTCAAACTGCTGTTTTGATTGAAACTTTAGTTGCTCTAGGTGCCGAAGTTACCTGGTCTTCTTGTAACATCTATTCCACTCAAGACCATGCCGCCGCTGCTATCGCTGCTTCTGGTGTTCCAGTTTTTGCCTGGAAGGGTGAAACTGAAGAAGAATATTTGTGGTGTATTGAGCAACAACTATTTGCCTTCAAGGATAACAAGAAATTGAATTTGATTTTGGATGATGGTGGTGACTTGACCACTTTGGTCCATGAAAAGCACCCAGAAATGTTAAAGGACTGTTTCGGTGTCTCTGAAGAAACAACCACTGGTGTTCACCACTTATACAGAATGGTCAAGGAAGGTAAATTAAAGGTTCCTGCCATCAACGTTAACGATTCTGTTACTAAGTCCAAATTTGACAACTTGTACGGCTGTAGAGAATCCTTGATCGATGGTATTAAGAGAGCCACTGATGTTATGTTGGCTGGTAAGGTTGCTGTTGTTGCTGGTTACGGTGATGTCGGTAAGGGTTGTGCTGCCTCTTTGAGAGGAATGGGTGCTCGTGTTTTGGTTACTGAAATCGACCCTATCAACGCTTTACAAGCTGCTATGGAAGGTTACCAAGTCGTTACCATGGAAGATGCATCCCACGTTGGTCAAGTTTTTGTCACCACTACTGGTTGTAGAGATATTATCAATGGTGAACATTTCATCAATATGCCAGAAGATGCCATTGTTTGTAACATTGGTCACTTCGATATCGAAATCGATGTCGCTTGGTTAAAGGAGAACGCCAAGGAATGTATTAACATCAAACCACAAGTTGACCGTTACTTGTTGTCTTCCGGAAGACATGTTATCTTGTTGGCCAACGGTAGGCTGGTTAATCTAGGTTGTGCTACTGGTCACTCCTCATTTGTTATGTCTTGTTCATTCTCTAACCAAGTCTTAGCTCAAATTGCTTTGTTCAAGTCTAATGATAAATCCTTCAGAGAAAGACACATCGAATTCCAAAAGACTGGCCCATTTGAAGTTGGTGTCCATGTCTTGCCAAAGATTTTGGATGAAGCCGTCGCTAAATTTCACTTAGGCAACTTGGGTGTTAAACTAACCAAATTGAGCCAAGTCCAATCTGAATACTTGGGTATTCCAGAAGAAGGTCCATTTAAGGCTGACCACTACAGATACTGATTCAATTACTTCCACTTCAGTTCTTAGTGCTTTTATGTTCAAAGACTCAACGGTTTGATCATCAAAAAACATCAATATAAATAGCGAAAATAAAAAACGGCTAACGATCCCGTCACAATGTTATACTAATGCGTGTGATATTAAGTTACGTTATCGAAAAGATAGATCCTGTATACCTGTACACCTATATATATAATAAATTCTTCAACAGTAAATATTTCCATTCAAATACTTGACATTTTCTTAGTTCATAAGCAAGGATGGACCATAATAAAGATAGGGATCTAAATATCCCTTAGGAAATGAGTAGGGCATGCATAGCCTTGTGGATTCTTATTTAGATATAACTGATGATACTCCTCAGCATCATAAAAATTCTTAATTGGTTCAATAATAGTGGCAATCTTATTGCCCCATTTTGGTTGCCATTCTGCCTTTATTTTAGCTAATTCCTTTAAATCTGCATCTGAATGAGCAAACAGACCACTACGATATTGCGTCCCTTGATCAGGTCCTTGTGAATTAGATGTGGTAGGGTCATGGATTCTAAAAAAAAAATCTGTCAACTCCTTTAGAGTTATTACATTGGGATTATAGGAGACTTGCAATACCTCCGCAAAATCTGTGTCACCCCCACAAACTTTTTTATAAGAGACACTATGAGGACTGTCCTTTTTAGACTCTGCTCCATTAGCATAGCCTACCTTACAATCCACTATACGGTCATTCAGGTACTTCCTGTACATGTGTTCTGTACCCCAAAAGCACCCACATGCCAATGTGATTAGTTTGTCCTTCGTTGGATCGAACTTAATAGTTTTTGAAATAAGTGATGACATAGCTGGCTTCTCTTTAGTTACTTTCTGGCATTAAAATTTTACTTGTTAAGTGTACATATTGTATTTAAGGAAATTATGTCCATGTCTACGTTTGTTTTATATATGCCCATGTTTTTACTCACCACCGCTCCCTCATTTCAGGCGCGGTCAACTGTGGTGGTGGCGACCGTTTTAATACTGATTCAGTTACCTCATTCAATGCTGCTACTACTGTCACTGTTATAAGCTACAAACAGATCGACTGTATCTTGGGCGTCTGTGACAAGTTGGTCAAGGACAGATGAATTTTCTCTCTCCAAATGTAGGTCAGTCAAGTTTAAAGGCAACATCTTGGGACTTCGAAGATGAACATTGACTGTGGAGGTTAGTGAGTCTGACTTTGAACAGGATATTGATGGAGGAGGATTTTTCTCACCAATACTGATTCTTGACTTTTTAATTGGCGACTTTTCCATTACGGTCTCTTCAAGTTCAGTCCTTTCATCCAGAGTAAGATCCCAAAATCTCTTGCCAGGCGAATTATCTAGAATTGTTTGGCTGTTTGTAACCTCATCAACAAAAATCAATGAATCATCGTTATCATCGCTTTGTTTATCCGTGGCGGTTGATACTATGGGCGCTGGTATTTCTTCTAGACTTGTGTCTTCGTCTGCATCTACAAAAAGTCGCCTCTTTACAGGTTTCAAGATTTGCTTCTTCGATTCACCTGGCTTTTGGATATTCTTAATTGGTGATGTATGCTTTCGTAGAAAATCGTCTAAGTTATTCTTCTGCCGTGGTCCAGCCTTCCTCGCTTTATTTCCTCTTTTTTCCTTTAGTATGGTTAGCTGTGTCTCGTAATATTGATTCACTAATGGATGGGATTGAGGTATCAAATATTTGGGTAACCAGAGACTGTTAGGATGATCTATTATATCCGCCTGACGCCGTGTAGGGCTCTTACTTCTTTTCGGAGAATTATTTGACTTCGAAGGGGACTGAGAAGAAATGGGAATATTAGGCAGGAACGTCGTATACCGGATTTTGAAACATGGAATATGAAATTTATCACCGTCTATGTTTACTGTTTTTTCTTCTGTAATTCTCATGTTACCTTTACCTATACTATCAGACTCATCATATGATAAAATTTCTCTTAGCAAGAACATCTCATGCATGGTATCGTGGAACCATTTATCGAAGTTAGAGATTTGAGGTAGTCTTAAACTTTGTAAGAAATATTTTAATTTACTAAAGTTTATATTTCTGTAATTCCCGTTTCTAGACATATTTATAAATCGATCACTGAGAACCTCTTTATCGAAATGTGGTCGCACAATGGGATGAAAATAATGCATAATCGCCACCGTTGATGGCCAACCTTCAAACGAACCTTGATTCAGTAAAACAGAATAGTTTCTCCCAAACAGCTCTACAGAATGATCCTTGCAATATGAATATAAGGTTTCTTGAAACGTACTATATCGAGACTTTCTTAAACTCTCTGATTCCGGGTCTTCTGTCTTAAAATCTTTGAAAATGTCATAAAAGTCCATGGAAAAGTTGGGATTTTCGCATTGGGCCAATTTCAAAGATTTATGTTTACCTAAGCCCTTGATCCCGTGGTTGTAATCGGCACCTAGTAACACACTGAAAAATAAGAGGGAGAGGCGATCAAATCTCTTTTGTGTTACTTGATTGATTCTAGGTAGATCTACAACAGTAATAAAAGGTTCTTTGCTATCATACTGCCTACTAGGACTATGGGAAGTTATTGAAGTTGGGCCAAAATCATTGTAGAATTTCGAGTAGTTTTTCAGGATTCGTTCCCCCCCAAAAATAAGGGTATCTGAGTCATTACTTAAAACGAAGTCCACATCCCCAGAAACTTGTAACCAAACACATTGTGCTTCTCCTTCTCCACATGCTAATACGTACGAAATGTTCATCAAGTCCAACAAGTTTCGCACAAGGGTAAGGAAGTCTGGGGCGGATGACGCCGATAGCCCTTGGCAATTCCCATAAATTTCATGATTTTCAATATGTTTTTTCCAATTTGAATAGTATTCTTTTTCGTCATCATAATATGTAGCGATTGATTCCATGTTAAATTTCTTTTTGAAGGAAGGTTTCATGGTCCCGTCAAATACAAGTAAGAATTCCACGTTCAAACTCAGTAATTCCTTCAACCGAGATAAAAAGTTTATCACGGCTTTTCCTGTAGATCTGTAGTTTCTGTTTCCATGGTATTCTTGGGTGGTTTCTATATCATTATTCTGCGGTGAACGCATAGGACTTCTTGATCTTGATCTGGATCTCATATCTGAATTCTGGATGAATCCGCATTCAAACAACCATCCATATGCATCAATAGCGATTCTTGGAGGCCTTTTCTGTGATTCAGTGAAATCAATGATGAATTTTCTTAACGGTATTCTAGAATCTTGCAGATATGGTTTCAAAAACTCCCATATTTGTGGAACGCCCATTTTATTGTGCAGTATTAAGAATTTTTCAAGTGAACAAAGTACAGCAAAACTTTTAATTCATTGGATACGGTGTAAAATTGATTATGTATTTGCCTTTCAAGGATTAGTTGGGTGGTTTGTTGTGGTCATTATAAGAAAAAGAAAATATCATTAAAAAAAGGGCCTTTAAAAAAAAAGAAAGAGCTAATGAAAAAATATAAAAGCAATGGAGAAGTAAGGAAAGTGTGAAAAAATAATTAGACTGATATTACAAATTCCTAATAATATATGACTACATAAAAGTAATACAAATAGAACAACCAGTGTTCAATGCCAATATATTACCATTTCCTTTTTTACAAGTAATTTAATTTGAAAATAGCGAAACGAATAATACCAATGCTGATGGTAGTGATCAGAGGTAATAAATAAATAATCTATCAATGCAACCGTTCAGTAATAATTAACATAAGAGAAATGATGATAGCGATAACACGCGGTCATATACCAAACTTTAACCAATCCAATTCATCTGCAATCGCTGAACTTTCTTTAGAGGATTCCTTTGTGGAGCTATCCTCACTAATTTTTCCGCCTGTACTCACATCTGCTTCATACTTGATAGGTGAAGTGGAATCGCTTGAAAGTCTGTTATTGTACTTGTGATTTGAAGTAAAAGAATTAGTTTCTGAGTTCTGTAATTGTTGTGATAACAATGAAGTGTGTGATTTTCTTGAAGAAGGTCTTGAAACACTCGGTGAATCTACAGGGGTGTTGAAAATATCAAAATTAGACTTTTGGGTGACAAAATTTGACGATCTTGAGCTCGTAGAGACACTATTGTTTGCATTCCAGTTTTGTCTGTTTGAAGTCGTATTTGAGTTAGGATTCACGTCCACTTGTTGCTGTTCGTGTAACTGCTGCAAGGATGCAGCCATAAATGACGAGGAATATGACGCATTACGTGTCATCTTTCTTCTTGGTATATTCATTCCTTGGCGTTGGAAAGAATTGGACAATAGATTCTGCTGTAAAGGGCTATTTGAATTGAAGTTTGCCGATGATATAATTCTTGGTGAAGACGTGACACTATTAGCTGCACTTATGTTATTAGTTGTATTCATTAGGTTCATATTCATGTTGAACTGTTGTGAATTTGCACTGTTGGGAGAAGGTTTGGGTAAAATCGGGACCACTGACCTGGATGAAGATTTACTAGAGCTCGAGGTGTTCGATGAAGTACTGCTTCTCCTTGAAGACCTTCTAAAGTTAGGAGTAACAGTACTCGAATTATGTCGCATTAAGTTATTAGAATTCAAATTTGCATTGCTTCCTCCATTAAAGTTTGCGTTAGTGCTACTGTACGATTGATTGTTCATGAGGACTGGAGAAGGAACCGAATTGAAATTATAGCCTCCTCTATTTACGGTAAGGATATTATTAGTATTATTGATATGATCACTGGTAATTTCTTCAGGTATTACTCTAGATGAAGAGTTTTGTTGCAATGACTTTTTCCTTGATCGTATAGGTTTGGCATTAGAAGTGGATAGTGATGCCGAGGCGGTTGGGTGAGCACTCGGATTATTTTGTGTAATGTTTGAGTCCGTCTGTTTGGCTCTCTTCTTCGAAATCCTTTTCTTGATAACGTCCGATTTTAAAGATAATGGCCTCATGGTACCATGTAATTTTTGGAAAAGACCGCACGCATTACAAAGTGTGTTTCCTTCTGGACTTCTCCTCCAAAGTGGCGTCTTGAAGGTTTTACAGTTAAAACATTGTATCAGAGGTTTTTTACTTTGCACCGATGGTTCCATATTTGACATACTAGAAGAGACGGAGGCAGCTCTTTTAAAGTTGGCTAGTGATGTGGACGACATTGGCTTAATAAGCGAATTCTTCCTTACGGAGTTTGTTGTGTTGGATGAAGACAATCCCATCGAATCGCTCTTCTTTAGAAAAGGATGCTGAATATTGTTATTGCTGCTATTATTATTGATAACGTTCATGGTGGATGAAGATGGGTTGTTATTTTGTAACTTGTAGATGTTGAAGGAGTGGTGAGAATGCGGATTAACGTTCGGGTTGCTACTGTTAGAATTAGACGGATGATTGATGTTGCTGTTGGATGTAGTAGCATTGTACGGAAATAATGAAGATTTTGGGACACTATTGCCGAGCGAACCGTGGTTGTATTGCGGTATATCAGAGGTAAAGCTGTTAGGAGCACTAATGGTTGCGGAACCACTGGAATTGCTCGGCGTCATGTTAAATTGGTCCACGTTGAAGTCCCAAAGTTGAGCAATTTCACCGTTTTGTTGGTTGGATGCGGCTATGTCGATGGGCTGACTAGTGGCCAGTGAATCAAACATCGCAATATCGTCCTCCATATGATTGGTAATCGGCACATTCTCCTCAATCGTCTTAGTGGTAACACTTGTAGTGGCAGCTGCGGTGAAAGGGGACACGAAGTCCGTGAAATATAAATCATCGGGTAGTGCCTCCAGCATAGAGTCGAATGTGCCGCCGTTTAACCCGCTGTTAAATGTCACATCCTCCTCGTTCTCACCAGTGCTACTGCTGCTTTGGCTCCTATTCATACCTGTTTGTCTCGACTCTTCACCACTTCGACCGTGCACGTCCAGATGACTATTCAGCAGGTCGTACAGCTTCGAATTTTTGGGGTCGTCTTGCATTTGTTTGTTGGTGGGAAAAAAGGGGGCCCTATGCTCTCTCTTGTCTCTCTTTCTTACAAACTATGTTCCTGTGGGTTGTCCTGGCACTTTGAGCTTAACCTACCTTTCTCAAACATCTTTCTCTGTCTTGCAAGATGACTCTTTCCTCTCTCTCAGCATTGCCATTTCACTTTCTTTCGGGAACCGGTTTTCCGGGTTACGCCATCGAAGGATCATGAGTATAATGTGCCAAGAACGTCTTAAGGGACAGATACGAATAGAGTACAAGAAGTGGAGTTTGGAAAGCTGTAACAAGATCAAGAACGAGTGGTGATAATGAGCAAGGATAAGCATGAGTGGGCTGAATTGGTGGCCAGCTCCGGGCCAGCATCAATCGTATCTTACTGTGCATCCTCGATTTTGATGACGCTGACGAATAAATATGTCGTAAACTTGACCAACTTAAACATGGCCTTCCTAATGTTGTTCACACAATCTCTGGTGTGTACTGTGACACTGTGCATTTTACAGGCTGTAGGTATCGTTAAATTCCGGTCTTTGAACAGGACTGATGTGAAGAGCTGGCTCCCAATATCTTTACTGCTGGTGGTGATGATCTATACTTCATGTAAGAGCCTGCAGTATCTCACCGTGCCCATCTACACGATTTTTAAGAATCTGACAATCATTCTCATCGCTTATGGTGAGGTTTTATTCCTTGGCGGAAAAGTTACCTTTATGGAGTTCTCATCGTTTATCATGATGGTACTTTCATCCTTAGTTGCTATCTGGAGCGACCAGCAGGTCATCGCAATTGTGACATCATCTTTAAGTGACCTCGAAAAGGAAGTTCTTGAGTTAAAGATGTTCGTCTTAAATATAGGGTACCTTTGGATGTTTATTAACTGTATCTCTTCGGCGTCGTTTGTGTTGATCATGCGGAAGAGAATTCAGGTGACGAACTTTAAAGACCATGACACCATGTTTTACAACAACGTATTGGCGCTGCCCTTACTGCTCGTTCTTTCGTTCATTATCGAAGACTGGTCTGCAGAAAATCTGTCTATGAACTTATCTACTGACTCGCTTACAGCAATGATCATCAGCGGGTTCATGTCCGTTGGGATATCGTACTGTTCAGGCTGGTGTGTTCGTGTTACCTCTTCTACGACGTATTCTATGGTTGGAGCTTTGAACAGGCTACCCATATTCTTGGTCGGATTGGTATTCTTTGACGCTTCAAGTAACTTATTGTCTTTTTCTTCAATCTTTCTAGGTTTTCTATCTGGCGTCCTTTATGCTATGGCTATACAGAAGAAAGCGCAGCAGCAAGAAGTTCCAGAGGCCACCATTGAGAAATGATATTTTCTTCAAATTGGCCACTTGATCAAACTAATACACTTTTATATTCATTTATATATGAGAGCTTTCTTTTTATATGCTCTTGGTTCTACCATTTTTCATTACTTATATATCATGTCAACATCGCATCGTCTCACAAAATAGATCTTCCACAAATCGAGACAACGAAGTGACGAACAACAGACCAAAGCTGGAAATGGGAGGCTTGTACTCATCCCCAAATGAGGAGTTGGAAATTGTCCCAGATTCACAAATTTCGGGGTTTGATTCTCCCTTGATGCCGACTGGTACAGGCAGTAACTTCCGCGATGACAATGACGATGACGACGAGAAGGTGAAAGCTAACTTTATCAGCGATACTGAGAATGACACTCTTAACAGTGAAGAAGAGTTCTCGAGCCTAGATGACAGTGATCTAATCCTCCCTGATGTCAAGATAAAATCTAGCGATAATTTCGATCCAATCTTAAAGAGAACTATCATTTCCAAAAGAAAGGCCCCAAGTAACAACGAAAGAGAAGAGGTTTTGAAGATACCTAGGAAAATAATTGACTATGTCCCATTGAAGAATTTCAATTTAGGTGACAGTTTTGATAGTACGATCACTACTAGGGTGACAAAACTACAAGATTTAGAAAAAGAAATATTGGACTCACCTAGAAGGGGCACAAGCACTGTGATTACTAGTAATACTGTAGCCAAGAGTGAGTTACAAAGAAGCATAAAGTTTGCCGGAATTATTCCTGAAACTTATTTAGACGTGGTTACCAAAGAAATCATATCAGATAAATACAAAGATTGGTATTTCATCTCTGAAAACTGTCATTATGAGGAGTTGATGGACTTGGAAATGAAAGATATGGACTTTTCATTCTTGTTCGGTAGTAATACATGCAAAGGGAACGTTCCTGAATTTATTCGCTTGAAATGCCCTAATATCACAGACTTACTAGTCTTATTTGGTGTCAACGAAGAGAAATGTCACTCATTAAGAATTAACTACGAGAGAAAAGAAAATGCCAAACACGATAACTTATGCACAATTTATCCCACCGACAAAATGCTCAAGTTTTTAATGTACTACTACAACGCTGATGAAGACGTTAGGGAAGTTTTTCTGAAATCTTTCATATGCTTGATCATGGACAGGAATGTTTTCAACGCCATGGGACTGGATCACACAATGTGCTTTAAGGTATTGGAACTGTTTGATCAAACCCAGTTCATAAATTCGTATTTCGAAATTGTGCGCAAGGATGATTTTTTTTTACATTATAGACTACTACAAATTTTCCCCAGTCTACAAACCCCATTACTCGGGAGGCTTTTTAATGAAGAGCGATGTCAGATTAGTACTGTATGGCAGAATATAATCAGTAAATTTAATGAAATGTTTGACTATAAAAACTATAAGAATTTGCTGTATTTTATCCTAATGATGTACGGTTCCAAACATATTCCTTTTGGACCCAAATCCCAAGTAACAGAATATTTCAAAGACTGCATCTTGGATATCTCAAATGAAACGACGAATGATGTTGAAATTTCTATTTTGAAAGGTATATTAAACTTGTTCTCTAAAATCAGATGACACTTATGACGACTGGACGTTGATCTGTTGTTTTGACCAATTCACTGTTTCTCCCTCCTCTTCGATATCTTCCATTTCCTTTATGGCAATAGATGAAGGGTGGAAAGTATTGACGCCCATTATCAATGGGATCTCAAGGATATCTTTCAGTATGGAAAACTGTTGCCTATTTCTACGATCCTTAGTGATAATATTTTCGGAGTCATACTGGTAATCTTCTATCAAATGGATAACATGACCCATGCCCATGCCTAAGGCTGACTCCACGTTACTCTCGTTGTCGTCAATGAACCAAGCATTCGAGAAACTCGATAATCCGCTTTGTAATCTAGCCATCTCGAAGAATTTAGGATCAGGTTTGCAAATGAATTCTTCCTCAATGGGTCTTTCGTAATGGCAATAGGTTATGCCGTCAAACAGATCGGCAATACCTAATATTCTCACACACCTAATTGCATGGTTTTTGTATGAGTTTGTAAACAGCCATAGTTTATCAAATTTACCAAGCTTCTTTTTTTTTAATTTTATCAGCAGCTCCCTTAATTTCCAGTCAGGTTTTAGATAGTCTTGCAAAGGTAAAGAGTCATCAATGAACGTGTTATATTGTAGGATATCATCAATTTGTCTGTTCTTTATTAGACCCTTCACAGATAATCCATATTCTTCGTAATATGATTCAATTAAGCGCTCTGCCTCTTCACTATCAAATCCCAATTCATATTTGAAGAAATTGGATAATGATCGTTGCATAAGCAATTGTACTTTTGTAGATTTTCTATACAAAGTGTTATCGATATCAAAGAAGAACACTTTTCGAGCAGGATCTGCCTCTGGAAATTTTGGAGGATCTACCTCGAAATTGATTTGGGAACCTAGGTGTGTCAAACTTTGCAGATGTTCCTGGTTTAGTCGTATCTGATTTTTGATTTGATTTCTATAGATTTCTTTGTAGTTTTTAGCGAAAGTCATGATTACAGACGTATATAATATGTGCCAATGTGTATTATCTCTACTTTACATTTCCTATCAGTCCTATGTTAGATTTCCCCTGTAAACATATATATATATACTTCTATACGTAATTAGATACATTTTAAATGTACGTATGTACATTATATGCACATCCTCTCATAATGAGCCATTTCAGTATTGCGGCAAATTCGGAAAAACCCGCAGAAACGGTCGTACAAACTAATGATTCTTGGCTTGTACGGTAAGCACGCTGCGACCCCCCTTTTTCTTAATATCTCCGCCGGTGACCGCCGCTTTTTCTTTCTTGACTTTTCTGGAAAAGAAAACATCTACATCATCTTTAACGCTAGAATCATTATAGACGAACTTGTTTACCCTGTTATAACTTGGAACGATTCATAAAAAGAAAGGTGAGGGGAGGCCGATGAAAAAAAAAATAAAAAAAAAATTTTCTTTTTCTCTTCGTTCATCTCATCTCAATCAATGGCTTTTCCTTGACGTAGTTTTGGTAACTTGGTAGTGATCCTCTTTAAAAAAAATTACTGTATTTAATATGTGAACGATTGTGTAGTTTTTTCTTCTTTCTTCTTATCCCGTTTCTTGGTAAAATTACTTTTTTCCCTAAACATACCAACAAAAATCTGATAGAACTAAAAATGCCACCAGTATCTGCATCAAAGGCTAAGAGAGATGCTAAGAAAGCTGAGAGAGACGCTAAGAAAGCAGCTGCCGGTAAAACCATCAGAAAACTAGGTAGAAAGAAGGACGCTACTGTTGAAGAGTCAGAGGTAGAAGCTGCTGCTAGAGAAATCAAGATGATGAAGTTACAGCAAGATAAGGATGGTCTTTCAGATCGTGTTGTTACCGGTGTTTTGAGTTCATTGGAGACTTCCCGTGATATTAAATTATCTTCTGTTTCTTTGCTATTTCATGGTAAAGTTTTAATCCAAGACTCTGGTTTAGAATTAAATTATGGACGTAGGTACGGTCTTCTGGGAGAAAATGGTTGTGGTAAGTCCACCTTTTTGAAGGCTCTTGCCACTAGAGAATATCCTATTCCTGAGCATATTGATATTTATTTATTGGACGAACCTGCGGAACCAAGTGAGTTATCAGCCTTAGATTACGTCGTCACTGAAGCTCAAAACGAATTGAAAAGAATAGAGGATTTAGTCGAAAAAACCATTTTGGAGGATGGTCCTGAATCCGAGTTACTGGAACCTTTATATGAAAGAATGGATTCTTTGGATCCTGATACTTTTGAATCCAGAGCCGCTATCATTTTGATTGGTTTGGGTTTCAACAAGAAGACCATTTTGAAGAAAACCAAGGATATGTCTGGTGGATGGAAAATGCGTGTTGCCCTGGCAAAGGCTCTTTTCGTTAAGCCCACTCTATTATTGTTGGATGACCCCACTGCACATCTGGATTTGGAAGCTTGTGTTTGGTTAGAAGAGTACTTGAAGAGATTTGATAGAACCTTGGTTTTGGTGTCTCATTCTCAAGATTTCTTGAACGGTGTCTGTACCAACATGATTGACATGAGAGCTCAAAAATTAACCGCTTACGGTGGTAACTACGATTCATATCACAAGACTAGATCCGAATTGGAGACCAACCAAATGAAACAATACAGTAAACAACAAGAAGAAATTCAACATATTAAAAAATTCATTGCATCTGCTGGTACTTATGCTAACCTGGTGAAACAGGCTAAATCTAGGCAAAAAATTTTGGACAAGATGGAAGCAGACGGTTTAGTCCAACCTGTTGTTCCAGATAAGGTTTTCTCATTTAGATTCCCACAAGTTGAAAGATTGCCACCACCAGTTTTAGCATTCGATGATATTTCATTCCACTATGAGAGCAACCCATCTGAGAACTTGTACGAACATTTGAATTTCGGTGTTGATATGGATTCACGTATTGCCCTAGTCGGACCCAATGGTGTTGGTAAATCGACATTATTGAAGATCATGACCGGTGAACTGACTCCACAATCTGGTCGTGTTTCTAGACACACTCATGTCAAGTTAGGTGTCTATTCGCAACATTCTCAAGATCAATTGGACTTGACAAAATCTGCTTTAGAATTTGTTCGTGATAAGTACTCTAATATTTCACAAGATTTCCAATTCTGGAGAGGTCAACTAGGTCGTTATGGGCTAACCGGGGAAGGCCAAACTGTCCAAATGGCCACTTTATCAGAAGGTCAACGTTCTCGTGTTGTCTTTGCCCTGTTAGCTTTGGAGCAACCAAATGTCTTATTATTGGATGAACCTACCAATGGTTTGGATATTCCAACCATTGACTCTTTGGCTGACGCCATTAACGAATTCAACGGTGGTGTTGTTGTCGTTTCGCATGATTTCAGGTTATTAGACAAAATTGCCCAAGATATTTTCGTTGTGGAGGACAAGACCGCCACCAGATGGGACGGATCTATTTTGCAATATAAGAACAAATTGGCCAAGAACGTTGTTTTATAATTGTGAAGCTGGTTTGTGTCGCGCGCGTTTTACTTCCCCTTTATGTATTTTAATAGTAGTATCTTATATATCTAATCAATCAATAAAGAATATCACTGGAAAACAGAAAACAGAAAACAGAATGCAGAAAAGAAGAAGTATACTAACTTCTACGTGTGAAAAAAAAAATGGGGTGAGTGTAAAAGTGTATATAAATGCTCATGCTTAATTTATAAATAAACCGATCAAAGAACCCAAAAGAAAAGTGAGAGAGCCCGCCCGCTCAAATAGAGGAAAGTAGAAACAAATTGCACAATAACAGCTTGCTACTCAAACAAAACTAGGCTTAGGTAACGCTGCTTCATGTGGGATATCTGTTGTGAAGGAAGCGCCAGCGAATACGGTGTGTGCCACTGCATGCGGTTTTACGTCGATCGATGCCCCCGTATTCTGGGGATGTCTTGATTTTTTCTTCTTATTCTTGCTCGATTTTTTTTTAGGGGCCTTATCATAAAGGAAGGAGTCTATGTTGACGGTGACCATCGTCGCTTCCTCACCTCCGTGTCTTGTCCTGGAAGTGCGTTCCCTAGGTTCATACCGTTGCTTCGTAGACCTTCCAAAGTTTGGTTTTTCGCCGTTGGGCAGATTTTGGGCCGGTGGAACTGATATCCGAGGCATGCTGGAACGTATGTATTCCGTGGTGGAAGGTGAATTTTTCTTTGTGGAGATCTTAACCTTTGGGGGATGTTTTGTATCGGAAACCATCATTAGAGAAGATTAATATTGCCTTATATAAGAAAGTTTTTGTTTGTACGTGTATAACGTGGTATGTAATGGTGCTGATTTTCATATGTCAAGTGATGGAATGAACTTCTTAAGGTGGTCACTTTATAAGTACGAGCATGGATTTGAAGAAAAAGAAACGTGGGGAATATAGAAGAA
Source organism: Saccharomyces jurei (assembly GCA_900290405.1). Taxonomy (NCBI): domain Eukaryota; kingdom Fungi; phylum Ascomycota; class Saccharomycetes; order Saccharomycetales; family Saccharomycetaceae; genus Saccharomyces; species Saccharomyces jurei. The sequence continues at coordinate 228,927 of LT986468.1, read as the reverse complement.
TAAAAAAGGGGGGCTGATTATCTTTCCGCGCAGTACTATCGTACCGCGCGATTAGAGCAGCCCGTCCAGAAAATCCTGGTCTGTTTCTAGTTCTTCCGGTAGATCGGCCGAACAAGAACCGATGTTCTCATCGGCGTGATTGTGATCACCTTTTACGGTGGACGAAGCAACCACTTCTTCCGGTTCAGCCGCTGTTGTTACAGATGTTGTGTTCTGTCTTCCAAGCCAATGATTGAGCTCAGCGGCGCCCATATGCTTTAGGTCCTTGATTTTCAAAGAATCAGCATTAATAGTGTCACTGGCCTCGGGAATACCGTTGTCCTGCTGGAGGCGCTTTCTGAGTACATCCTTTAGTACCTCATTTACCTCCGCGCTGGTCGCTGAGTTGAGCGGGTCCTCGGATATCGGGACCTCATAGTACCTGTCTTCGTTTGACTTCAGATCAGGATGTTCCTGGTCTTGCTCTTTCTCTCCCGTGACAGCTTTCTCCTCCTCCTTTTGACGGTTCAAAACTCGGTACTTTCTATCACTGGGTGTGGCATGTTTTCTTTTTAGTTTCTGTTTGTCCTGAAACTTTTTCCGATTATCCTTTTTTAGGCTGAATGCATCCATTGCGTTTTTCTATAATAGTACGATGCTTTTAGGGTTAATGGAATAGTAGTAGTGACGGCAGCACATCTGCTCATCTCTCCTTTACCTATCTTCTGACCACATCTTTCCTTCCCGTTCACCCACACACCTTCTAATAGCTTCCAATCCGGGTATCTGCATATTGCATCTTTCTAAAATAGGCGCAGATTGACCCCTTTTGGGTTTAAGCTTTCCTCCTGGTTGCCTTATCGGGACATATTCTCTTTAAGCGTTTCCTTTACCCATTTAGTAACTCTTTAAAACACAATATAATATTGCTGAACACGCATTTACTGTAAACTTCTCCTGTACTAGAAGCAGTTTGAAGTTATCGCATGCTAACCAACAGGCTCTATCCGAGGTTAAATAAGCAAACATTGCTTCAAGTAAAACTGTTTTCTCCCCCCCTCAGTCTTATTTGATTCTTTTCCTCTTTTTCCCCTCCTTTAAGCCTATCTCATTACGTGTTCGCTTAAAGCAACTGTTTTTGCTCAAAAAGACCTGCAGCACAGGACGCAAACCTACACGACCGGAAATATTCCATTATGCGTTCCTTCATAAAAGCCCATAAGAAGTCCACCTCATTTGATGAAAGTCCAAAGCGACATAGCAACTTCAGTACCAATACTAATAATAGCTCTCAAAGGTCAAGTAATGACTCCTTAGATTTTCAGCCATCTACTCCATCACAAATGAACTATGATAACATTCCCACAACTGGGAAATACTCTCCTGGGTTTGAATCTTTCCATCGTTTGGCTAACAAGACTTCAAAGTTGTTTAAGAAGACTTCAAACTCGAACTTAAACTCCCACTTAACTTCAAATTCGACTACGGGCTCGAACCAGACTACATCCAACTCTTTTGTTCTCCAGAATCCACCTGTCAAAAATTCTGGCCCATCAGCATCACTACGACCACCGCTCTTACCCACTTCTTCTACTCCTTCTTTATCGCATCATGACAGTTCCATTGAAACTGCGGTGTTTAAGAAAACTTCTCCTACAAGAGATGTCAATAGAGCCATGGACTCTCTGCCTGCTATTAAGGGCACAATCACCCATTCTTGGGGAGATTCCAAGGTTGAATCGCATGTAATAGTACTGAACGATCCTGCTTCTCCAGTATCCAACTCTTCTGAAGCGACTTCTTCTAAGCAGTTTAAATATTCATTGATCGGAAATGAGAACCAGACATCATCCACATCATCTTCTAACCTCGAACCTGCCATAAGGATACTAAACCAAAACGATAGTAGACAACAAGAAAACAATGATGATATAGAGGACGAGTTTCCAAAGAAGGAACAACATATTTATAAAGCATTAGCGCTTGCTAAAAATAGAAATAGACAAGCAAGAATCCATTCTCATGACGACATAATAAGCTTAGGAAAGGCTTCTCAAATGGATATGAATTTACTGGCCGCTGCATTTTCCGGAAGCTCCACCACTACTACTAATAATGACCAATCTTCAAACGAACAAGCTGATGAAAAAATACTGGATATCGAAAGAGTCACCACTACTTCTACTTTAACTTCATCTGAAACGACATCACTATTAAATAAGTCTCCTAGTTTCTATAGCCAAGCGTTCTCCATCTCTCCCAAGGTACGATACGGTGATTTATCCTCGCCATCTTCAAGAATGAATAAGAACGAAGATCAAGACGAAATCTTGAACAAGAAAAAGGTTACGATCAGTCTGGGCAGAAAAGGAGAGGAAAGTACATATTCCCTCAAGAACAATCCTGATGAGTGTTCTCTTGATGAAAATGAGGTCAACAAAGTTAGCGTTAGTAAAGAAGAAGAAGAAGAAGAAGAAGAATATGATGATGATGATGATGATAATAATAATGATAGTGGCGACAATGAATCGGATTTTTCATTTGAGTACGCGGGTATAAATGTAAGGACATCATCTGTCAAATACTATTCCAAGCCAGAACCAGTGGCAAATGTGTATATAGACGATCTCTATGATGATGAGAATTTTGATGACGATATGAATTACATAGAAGATGATGAGAGCAATATTGATGGAAATGATATAGACAGTTTATCGACAGGATCTGTAGAAACACCTTTGAAAATCAATAAAGTCAAGAAGTTCAATGATCTTTTTAATTTAACTGATGATGATGATAATGATGATTACGGTGATCATGATGGGGATCATGATGGGGATCAGGGACAACATGAAGGCATAAAAGAAAGTTATGAGGGTAGTAATGATGATGACTGTAGTGATGACGTTTTTGATGAGACGGTTGATGATAAAGAGTTCTCAAGAAACGATTTCGTAAAAAAACCTATTAAGAGATACGACGATCTTTTTGATTTGTCAGATGAGGACAAGGAGGGGTATACATCTGAACCAGAGTCACATATGTTCTCGGATGAAGCTCGCAGTATAGAGAGTGGAATGGTACTGGGTGGAAAGACAACACCTGCGATCTATAGCCAATCTAACAAGAATATTACAATGCATGACCTGAAGCCAAGGAATAATTCCTTTCTGAAAAGGAAAAATTCAAAAAATGGGAGCGAACATGTTTCTTTCGTGAAGACTTCCTTTGTACCTACTCTTATGAAGCCTAAAGTGAAATCATTCTCAGATATATTCGATATTGATGTTAGTGCAAGCGATGCTGAAAATGATGCTGAAACAAAACGCAGTAATTCTAATGGCTTAATAGCGAATCATTTGAAAAAAAAAACGTTCCTGGAAAACTCTTCACATGAAAATAATTCAGAACCATATACTCCTAACAACCCTCGCTTACAACTTCCCCACACACCCGCCAAGATTTTGATAACTCCAAGCGGTTCTGCTATGAGCTCTCGACCTAGTTTAACCACTGATTATGATGATGATGATAATGGTGATGACGATGATGATGACACCAGTAGTATACTAAGAACTCCTTTTCAACTTATAGATTCATCTCATTCAAACCAGCTTCCCTCTGAGAGCCCACAGTATCCCATTCTGCTTAATAGTCCACCACTCCCGCCGCCTGCTAGATCACAATCGCTAAAATATCATGACTTGAATTGCGACCTGGATTCAGAAGTCCCTAGACCAATGAGTAATCTCTTTTTTATCGATGAAGCTGAGGAAGACGAATATAATCAGAAAAATAAAATCTTGGACTATGACCATTATGATATTGATGAAATTAATGGCATTCCAGAAGATTTCAATTTCTCGGATTCTGAAAGAGACGATCCTAATCGTGGCACATTAAAGTCGCCTCTACGGCGTGGTTCCAGAAATAGAGATGTGTCTCCGTTTTCAACTGTGTCATCATCATTTAGGAGTACACATAGCTTTAATGGGAAATTAACAATCAACCAAGGTGCTAAAGAATTAGCACCAATTAAAAATAGAATAGAACTTACGAACAAAACGGTCACTTTTTTCAGCAATAGTAACTGGAACGCATATGATTGCAACTCACTCTCCCGGAAATCTTCGTCCCAAATGAGAGACACCAAGCATCAAATACATAATTCCAATCAAAACTCGGAACCTTCCAGTGCTCTTTCACCACAGCCTGAAATGTTGAATGGTATAGAAGAAAAATGTAATGACAACTACATAATCTTGCCAAATTTATCGAAAACTATCACACCAACTAATTCGTTTAGTAAACCAACAGCAGAGTTTTCGAACGATTACTCATTGAGCCCCATTCAGGAAACACCATCTTCTGTTCAGAGCTCGCCAAGAAGGGCGTAGGTGAATTTACTATTCTATTCTCTCTATTGTTGGTTTACTTAGTTTCTACTAGAGAGCCCATTTTGTAACTTTTTGTGCTTGCAATTAACTGCATATACCAAGAATAGCCTTCGGCGAATATAAAATATATATTGTTAAAAAATGTTTATACAAAGAAAGCATGCTTGAATATAGTTTTCTTTAAAAGTACAAGAACTAGAGGTGTTCCCTCTTCTTATGTAAGAGATACAAAATTTTTAATGTCCAATAAAAAAATGAAATACGCAATTAAGAGTGAATTGCTATTCTGATAAGCCTATTTTTGATGAGCCGGCCAAGCCCTTTCATGATAAGAATTCGTATAATGTATGTTCACTATTTCAACTTGCGATGATACGAAACGTCGTTGTCAATATGTGTTTGATGCTTATTTTGGATCAAGAAATTTCCGTTCTTATCATATAGCGGAAAAGGTAATGGTGGAAGTATTCTTGATTTGTTTGACTCTTTCGGATGATCTTTTTCTGAGAACCTAGTCGTTTCATTCACCAATTGATAAATGATTCTTTTTGCTTCATCTGCTGTCTTATCACACATTCCTAAGATTTCATTGTAATGGCTCAGTCTTTTCACTTGTTGGTCACGTTTAGCCTTACGACCCTGAATATCCCTTGTTCTTGGGGCACTGTTATTTACGAGGCTTGCGCCTTCGTCCTCATCCAATAGAATAACCTCAACAAGTTTTCCATCTCTTTTTTCGTATATAGTATTAAATTCCGAATCAAACCCTTCTAAAGGCATAGTTTCCTTCCTGGGGAACGAATTGTTGTTCTTTTGGGATTGAGGACCATACCCTCCACTTTCAGTTGGTTTTTTTTTGTCTAGAATGTTCTGTTGTAAAATCAACCTGTTAGTTGTTACAGAAGGTTGAGATGTAGTATCCGTAACGGTAGTATTAGCAGAGAATTCGGAATTATAGGATGAGGATTTACTACTGCCTGAACGTGATGACTGCCTTTTTGGAGACACAACATTAAAGGGCAGTGACTGCGGAGCCACATCGGTTGTTGGTTGGTCAAATAAGTCAGTAGAAGCCTGGCTCGAAGGAGTTAATTTCTTATTTTGAATTTGTTGACCGAATGAGTTGAATGAAGATAGTGGTTTGTACGCATCTGCTGATAAATTATTTTTCGTTTCATCCATAATTGCTATAGATTGATCAGCCTCTACTTCGATAAAAGAAGCTTCTTTATTATGTTCATTATTTGAATATTCAGTAAGTGATGGATCGTTTGCTTGAGAAGTACTTTCATCTGCTATAATTTGAATCGAAGGTATTGAGAATTCTTGCGGAAATGACATATCGTCAGGTGACCGGACATCTGATGACATGTCTGATGTCTTCGGAGATGATGTAAATCGTAAAGGTGATCTTTTAGGTATTTCAGGGGAAGGATGCGAATTAGAGTATTTAACAGGAAGTGTTGGAGCAGACACCGGAGCTGGTGGTGTAGAGGTTGCCTCAAAACTTAAAAAGGTGTCATCAATATTATGAACACTCCTACTTCTTCTATGCTTGTGTAATTTTGGGTCATTGTTTGTTGGAGATTTTTGCGACTCCATTAACATTTGTCTTCTTGATTCAAATGACTGGTTCACAGGCGAGGTATCAACTTTCAGGAAATCTTCATTATTAGAGTTTGTAGGATTTCCGTTGACACGCGCTTCACCAACATTGTTGTTAGTGAAACCGGAGGGAAACTTGAATGTCATATCGAGTGTGTCCTGTGCTTTGGGGTTCAAATTGCAGGTTGAAGACGCTGGTTCTTCACGAGGTTCAAATTGTTGAAAAAATTTTAAAGTGCCATTATAACCTGTACTCGGTGGAGAAGTCATATGTTCTAAGTCGGGAATGTCTATTAGTTTATTTGGCGTTGATAGAATTTTCAAAGATACATTTTTCTCAAGGTTTTCCTCCTCATAACCGCTGTCTTTTTTTTTTTGACTACGTTGTGGGCTTTTGAGATTTCTTCTTTGTACTTTTAGATTGACATTGGCGTTTTCATCAATTCCGAGAAGCTTATCAGGGTCTGCATTGTTTAATTCGAAAGATACGTCATGATGGGCGTATGGGATAGAATTTTCTTCATCTGAATACAAGGATGAAGGTTGTTCTAGGAAAGACTCGGTTGAGGACGAGACATCATTTTCTTGAAATTGACTGTAACCATCTCCATCATAGACTAAGCTGTTTCTTTGTTTATGCTTGTTTTGTGGAGATAAGTAGGGCGGTAGAGTTATTTCCAAGGGTACAGGTAAATGATACCTATTCAATGGAGATTCGGGCGTAAGATATAGATTCCTTTCTGGTGTTAAAGGAGGAGGTCTTTCAATTGATAGATTTAACGGAGATACTTGACTAACATCACTAGTATTTTCGTTGGAAGTGGTATCAACATCGGCTGCACGGTATGTATTCATTGTATCCACTATGATGGATTGTAAAGATTTTGATCTGGAATGGTTCAATGCTCTATCATTGCTATTTGTGCTGGACTTAACATCAGAACGAGTTCTGCGGTGCCTGCCTTCACTTTTCATCCTTCTATCATGATGAAATTTCCAAACCTCTTCTGGGACATCGACTAGTATTTTGGAGTGCATATCGACTAAGTGACCATGACTATTCATAAGCAGTGATGAAGTAGACATTTTTCTTTCGAGCTCATTTCCACTATTGGGAAACACGATCTTCAATGGGGAGTTTTGTGATAACTCACTTGGATCTGGAATGGAAAATCGTACCTGCGATTGTGTGTGTTCATGTGGTTTCTTGTTCTTGCTCCGGGTTTGCCGCGGTATAGCAGCAAACTTCATGTTATTAGTTTGATCAACAGTGAAATCATTTTCGCGTGGGTACGACATATCCTGGCATTGATCATGATCCATCCCATGTTCTGTCGATAATGCACTGCATACTTTGCTCTTGACTGGCGTAACAGGCAGACTCATAATGACAGAAAAAAGTTTATAATATATTCCAGCGCAATCTAATTGCACTAGTTGATAATATTCTACTATATATCGCTGGTTTTGCTGTCGTTAAGCCTGAATCTTCTACTGTTGTTATGTTTGGCTCGTTTGTTGTTTGTTTACTATTTTCCAATGCGGAATATCACAAACCGCTGAGGTGTGCGGGTGTCAAATAAGAGAAAGAAGGAAACTCAAAACTTTTCAAGAGAGAAGCGAATAATAATTTTGACCTTTAACATGAGTTACTTTGGCAAGGCTGGCGAAGGGATTTTGACGGCGCCTGGGGATTAGAATAATGAGCAGTGAAGACTACGGATATGATTACGACCTACTATTCAAGATCGTGCTGATCGGCGATTCCGGGGTAGGGAAATCCAATCTGTTGTCAAGATTTACGAAGAACGAATTCAATATGGATTCAAAATCCACAATTGGAGTTGAGTTTGCCACTAGAACCTTGGAAATTGACGGTAAAAGGATCAAGGCGCAAATTTGGGATACTGCGGGCCAGGAACGTTACAGAGCTATTACTTCTGCTTATTATAGGGGGGCTGTAGGTGCCTTAATCGTTTACGATATCAGTAAATCAAGCTCATATGAGAACTGCAACCATTGGCTATCAGAGCTAAGGGAAAACGCAGATGACAACGTCGCGGTGGGCCTTATCGGGAACAAGTCTGATCTGGCTCATTTACGTGCTGTCCCTACGGAAGAGTCCAAGACTTTTGCCCAGGAAAACCAACTACTATTCACAGAAACAAGTGCCTTGAACAGTGAAAATGTGGATAAAGCTTTCGAAGAATTGATCAATACCATTTATCAAAAGGTCAGCAAACACCAAATGGACCTTGGGGAATCCAGTACCAACGGTAATGCTAATGGTGCATCTGCTCCTAATGGACCAACGATTAGTCTGACACCGACTCCAAATGAAAACAAAAAGGGTAGTGCAAACAACTGTTGCTAAGATGTATTCTGCGGCCTTTGCACATTTGCATGCAAACGTGTCTCCTCCCCTTTACTTCCGGTCTTTTTGTATTTTTTCTTTCGATGTAATATTTCTACAATTTTTCTGTTAACATATATTATATATACATATAGAACGCATATAAGAAATTGAAGTAAATGGAATATTCAAGTGGAGGGAGGCACGCGACTACGCAACATTTAACTTATTGCTCCTTGAAGTCATCGTCTTCATCGTCATCCTCTTCGTCATTATTTTCTGCATCATTTTTAGAGCTAGAGCTTAGTTCCTTCTTATCTAATTTTTCTGCAGTCTTCTTATAGTCGATTACTTTGCCACGAGTTCTCCTTCCTGATGTAATGATATTGGACGTATCAATTTCCGCCAAATCGTCCTCTTCCTCTTCCCCTTCATTGCCCATTAAAGCATCCAATTTGGCATCGTCCATATCAGAGTCAGAAGCACCCATACCATCGTTTATTTCGCTCTTTGTTGAATCATTATTCGCCTTGGTCTCTTCTTTGGCTACTTCAGCGTCATAATCATCATAGTTTCTTCTTCTTCTTCGTTTCGATTTAGGTTCCACGGATTTTTCGGATTTAGTGTTGTTATTTTCCTTTTTTCCTTCTAATGGACGCTTTTCCTTCGTTTCCTCAGACATTGCTTCTCTCTTCCTTGTATCCATTGACTTTTATTCACTAATTATGTTTGTCAAACACCTACTGAACTTTCTTGTTTCGTAGTTTTATATTTTTCTCCCCACGATATTGTGGGAAAAATTTCAAAGTAAAAAATATGAAAAATGAAAATGAATATTAGACAAGCCTTCGCTTAATTGAGTGAAGTAGCGGTACAACGAGCGAGAAGTACAATAGGGAGTTCAACAATACGGTCTGTATACCAGCTTTTCAGTAACTTGGAGAAACAATGAGCAAGATACAGGTGGCACATGGCAGCCGACTAGCCAATCTGATCGATTATAAACTAAGAGTCCTTACTCAAGATGGCCGAGTTTACATTGGACAATTGATGGCGTTTGATAAACATATGAATTTAGTGTTAAATGAATGTATAGAAGAGAGGGTCCCCAAAACACAACTGGATAAGCTAAGACCGAAAAAAGATTCAAAAGATGGGACGCCCTTAAATATCAAAGTGGAAAAAAGAGTACTAGGCCTGACCATATTAAGGGGGGAACAAATTCTATCTACAGTTGTAGAGGACAAGCCGTTACTCTCCAAAAAGGAAAGATTGGTGAGGGATAGAAGAGAAAAGAAGCAAGCGCATAAACAGACGAAACAAAGAAAAGAGAAAGAAAAGAAGCCAGGAAAAATTGCCAAACCAGATAGCGCTAGTGCTAGGCATATTAACAACAGTGATAGAGAAATCGCACAACCATCGTCGAGCAGGTATAATAGTAGCAACGATAATATTGGTGCTAACAGGTCAAGGTTTAATAATGAAGCGCCTCCTCAAACAAGAAAGTTTCAGCCTCCACCTGGTTTCAAAAGAAGATGATCTCGATATAGCATAGCCTAGGATAGTTTCAGTATACTTCTTTATTTTGTGTACGTATGTTTTAATAGACAAATTCTTGCCTTATTTTTTTTTTTATTTTCATGACAGTTCTTTCTTTAACCAAAATATAAATTTTTTTTTCCATTATAGAATTCAAGATTTTCAATCTAAAAGATACCTAAACTTTAAACATTTGTTTTTCAGCTGACAAGTTCTCTGTAAATATGGAGGTGAATCCATAACTGATAATTACTGTGCTACTGTCTGCTTCAATATTTTGAGGCTGCTTACGTTTACATAATACAAACGCAAAATTAAGAATAAAAGATCTCGGAAAAACTTCTTCTATGGGGGGTGTGCTGGGGACAAAAATCGAGACGGCGTAACGCGCTCGGAAAAACCTACACAGACCACACTGCAGAAATGGATTTTCGGGGACCCCGCCATAAACTTCTTCTAGTTTTTCCGTAGGTATAAATGATATACTTTTCCTCATACAGTTTTCATATCAGAAATACTTGGAAGGCAAAGTAGTCTCAGTTCCTCTGTTGCCTAATTATTTTTCTTTCTTTTTTCTTCATTAGAAATAAGTATGGTTTATATACTAAAAAACCTTTCTTGCCATGGATTTTGATAATAGTTCAGAAAACCTCTCTTTTGGCTCTTCTTAGTAGGTGTATACTGGTAATTTTTTTTTCAAATTGCATATATGGGTTCCATACATAGCAACTTTCCTGCGGATAACGACCAAAGACCCTTTAGATGTGAAATCTGTTCACGTGGGTTCCATAGATTAGAACATAAAAAAAGGCATGTAAGAACACATACTGGTGAGAAGCCCCACAAATGTTCCTTTCAAAGCTGTCCGAAAAGCTTCAGTAGGGGCGATGAGCTGAAAAGACATATGAGAACCCATATTAAGACCGTCCAAAAGCGGTCGCGCAGACTAAAATCTAAGGGTTTGCAGAAAAGTGCTGTCGATGCCGCTACGACCACACCTACAACCTTGAAAGACCACACTAGGGCTGAAAGTGAAGTATCACCCGTGCTTATATCCGTTGCACGAAACTGCGATGACATGTATATACAAAATGCTGAACATAATAACGGCGTTGTAGAAACACAAACACCAGCGATTTTGGTGCCTATTATAGCAATTCAAACGGAGCCCTACCCGATTGCGAACAGCATCTCCACTACTTCTATCACATCCATTGCATCAACTTATCCGTCTACTTCTTCACTCCAGTACCTGAACACTGGGTTTTCTGAAAGTTCTACTACATCTTTATCTCATGCGCCTTCATCTAGCAGCTCTTTAGCATTGGGCGAGTTGTCTTCAAGTTCCTCTATATTTTCAAGATCTAGAAAGAATTTGGCGACCATGAGTGGTCTTGATTCAACGTCCAGTCTTAAAGAGCAATGGAGTACTTCACTTCTTCCTCAAACGTCGCAGAAACTTGCAAGACCACTATTAACAGCATTAAGCCCCTTACAAAGAATTACGCCAACCATAATGGCAGGGGAAATCGAGATTGCCAGAACGATATCTACTTCGAGCAGTACTACATCTCTCGCTTCCGCTACACATGAAGATACCACAACCAAAGATATGAGCATAGGGTTGTTTCTTGATAGAGCGCCAGTGACACAGGGTGCTTGCAGGAATGATCAAACTTGCAAAGCGAACGCCGTTACCAGAGGGAGACAACATGAAAGGGCACAATTCCATATATCGGGAGATGATGAGGATACTAAAGTTCACAAGCAAGAAATAGGAGCCCCTAGAGCAAATCCCAAGGTATCATTACCTTCTATAGGGAGCATCCTGCAACAAATTGATACTTTTAACAATAGTCTCTCTCACTCCAACTAAATAGCAAGTAATAAGTAACAGATACAAAAAATAAGAATGATAATAAAGGTGGTCCTTTGAGACGCGACAAAGTATGTCATTCCCTCCAATGAAAATGTAAGGAAGCCTTTGGAAGGGCTATTACGTTTTTAAGCAGAGCACTCAAGAAATACTCTTGTTAGATTTGCTCTACAAACAGCCTATCTAATTTGCATTTTACCGAGCTTATACCACGTTTTTTTTCTTACAGTAGTTTTCGTCTTTGAGCGACCAAATTTTTGTTCCCCCTTTGGAAGAGTTCACGAAAAATCCTTGCAAAGAAACAATAACAAAACATCTACGTAGGGCTTGGACCAGTGAAGTAGTTGCAAGTAGACAGCAGTTTAGACGAGAGTTACTGTATCTGTATTTGTAGATAATACCTTCTACACACCAACAACTTTAACTCAACCGAAACATGGCTGGCGACAACTCTGAGAACAAGGATGCTTCCATGTTAGATGTCAGTGACGCAGTTAGCAACACTGCGGTTAATGGCAAAAGTAACGCGAATTCAAGTAATGAGGCCTCTCTGGCGTACACCTTTTCTCAAATGAATGTAGATAATCCAAACGAATTAGAGCCACAGCATCCCCTTAGACACAAATCGAGTTTAATTTTTAACGACGATGACGATGACGAAATACCACCATACTCAAACCACGCAGAAAATGGTTCTGGTGAGACGTTTGATTCTGATGATGATATCGATGCTAGTAGCTCGAGTAGTATTGACAGCAACGAAGGCGATGTTCATGATGCGGATATGACAGCAAATACTCTGCAAAAAATGGATTATCAAACGTCTCAGCAAGCTGATGCATCACAGAACCAATCATCTCAAAAGCAACAGGAGCAACAGCAGAACACTGTGGAGGGTAAGAAAGGAAGAACCATGATGTTTCCAGTCGATATCACTTGGCAACAGGGAGGTAATAAAGTGTATGTTACAGGTTCTTTTACTGGATGGAGGAAAATGATCGGGCTAGTACCAGTCCCTGGACAGCCTGGGCTCATGCATGTAAAATTACAGCTGCCTCCAGGTACTCATCGTTTCAGATTTATTGTTGATAATGAACTAAGGTTCAGTGATTACTTGCCCACCGCAACTGACCAAATGGGAAATTTTGTCAATTATATGGAAGTTACTGCACCACCTGATTGGAGTAGTGAACCTCAGCAGCAAGGTTCTGATAGTAAGGCGAATTATGCAGATGATGGTAAGTTGAGTAAGAGACCCATGAGTGCTCGCTCAAGGATCGCTTTGGAAATAGAAAAGGAGCCGGACGACATGGGTGATGGTTACACCCGTTTTCACGATGAAACACCGGCGAAACCTAACTTAGAATACACCCAAGACATACCTGCTGTATTTACTGACCCAAATGTAATGGAACAGTATTATTTAACGCTTGATCAGCAACAAAATAATCACCAAAATATGGCGTGGCTCACTCCCCCTCAGCTGCCACCTCACTTAGAAAACGTCATTTTGAATAGTTACTCGAATGCGCAAACTGACAATACATCCGGTGCCCTCCCCATCCCGAATCATGTTATATTGAACCACCTGGCGACTAGCAGTATCAAACATAATACATTATGCGTTGCATCCATCGTTCGGTATAAGCAGAAGTACGTAACTCAAATACTATACACACCGCTGCAATAGATATGATTATAGAGCCTACATCCGCATATTTAAATAAAAACGAAGACGTTCTTGAGGTTTTCTCACTATAGTTCCAATGACACTAATATCAAGGGGTATACATATAAGTGTATTTATTTATTCGTCTAAGTGTATGTATATGTGTAGATATACATATATGCACTGTTGTTGCGAAAGTGCGTATGTGAATCACCAAAGTTATAGAAAAATATCTGTAATATCAAGCTCCTTTCCCTCTTAATAACTGTCAGCCTTCTCCTATGCAAGAGGGAATCTGTCCTTGCTTAAAATCGCTTTATACGTTAATGCGACACCCTCACGACTTTGAGCTTTCACATGGCCATCTCGAAATGAAGATCCGTAATTCTAAAGGAAAGAGTATAAATAAGGAAGGGTCCCTTCTATTCTCCCACTTTGTAAGAAGTTGTTATTTCGGTTAGTTAGTGAATTTAATTATCAAGCAACGCCAAGACAAAATAACTTATTAATAATGGTCGAATCAGACGAAGATTTTGCACCTCAAGAATTCCCACACACAGACACAGACATTATCATAGATGAACGCAGAGACGAAAATGAGGGGTATTCATCTGATGAAGTTGGTGGCACATTAAGTAGAAGAGCCTCAAGTATATTTTCCATAAATACAACTCCACTGGCTCCTCCTAATGCCACCGATATACAAAAATTCACAAGTGACGAACACCATTTCAGCATGATGAGAAATTTACATATGGCAGATTACATTACTATGCTGAATGGGTTTTCCGGGTTTTACTCTATTGTGAGTTGCCTGAGATTTACACTTACAGGTAAACCTCATTACGTCCAACGTGCCCATTTTTTCATCTTATTGGGTATGTGCTTCGATTTCCTTGACGGTAGAGTAGCTCGTCTTAGAAACAGATCGTCTCTAATGGGCCAAGAATTGGACTCGTTGGCCGACTTGGTTTCTTTTGGTGTGGCTCCCGCTGCAATTGCTTTTGCCATCGGTTTCCAAACCACACTTGATGTTATGGTTTTATCATTCTTTGTTCTTTGCGGATTAGCAAGACTAGCAAGGTTCAATGTTACCGTTGCTCAGTTGCCCAAAGATTCTAGTACTGGAAAATCTAAATATTTTGAAGGGTTACCAATGCCAACCACCCTAGCTTTGGTTCTGGGTATGGCATATTGTGTCAGAAAGGGTTTAATCTTTGATAACATCCCATTCGGCATTTTCAGAGAAGACCAAATACTGGAATTTCATCCCATCATTTCAGTATTTTTTATTCATGGATGTGGAATGATCTCAAAGAGCTTAAAAATTCCAAAGCCATAGTTTCTGTTCATGTCTGGCTTCAAAAAAAAAATGTATATATAATACTTTATATGTGCAGATCTATATTATTCAATTCTTACCAACTGGTGTAAAAAAAGTACTATTTGCTTTTTCTTAACATGATATTGGATCATGTTAACCAAATTAAAGGGGCCTAGGGTGCCAGTTTGTACTGTTCTATATGTTATCTTAAACGATACCTACAAAAATATATGCCATCTCCTAGAATCGAACCAGGGTTTCATCGGCCACAACGATGTGTACTAACCACTATACTAAGATGGCAGACTAATATATATTTGTTGAATCCCAAAATAAGATACGTCAGTATGACAATACATCAACGTTCATGAAAGACGTATGAAACAACCCTATAATGAAAGAATCAGATTCAGCAACAAAAGGTGAAACTCTGCCTCCCTTGGCTGAACTATCCAAACGTATAAATACCTGAACAGTAGTTTAGATCCGAGATTCTGCGCTTCCACTATTTAGTATAATCTATATCTTATATAATATATGAGATAAGTAACATCCCGTGGATCAAGTTGATAATCCGTTTTGACAACAGGTTACTTCCCTAAGATCGTATATATATTAGGATAGTCAAAACACCCCGGTTTTACACGAGCCCGTAATACAACAATTTTTATTTTTAAGATAGGAATTGAAAATGTTTCTAACCGAATTAGTTTTCTTTACATTATTGTTAGTCATGTTAGTCACTGACCGTAACTATGCCGGCAGTAATGGTGTCTCTTCCATATTGGAGTGAGAGTCAATTATTGTCTATCCACTAACACCTATTTTGCCAGCAGATTATCACATACGGTTTTCAAAAAACGACAACGTATGAGACGAAAAAAAGAAATGGTTGTATAACATTACGTAGAATTATTGAATCCCTTTCAAGAGTTTATGTGTACTTAATATGATTGCCTTTATTAACAATAGAATCTAAACAGTTACTCCGAAATTTGCCTATTTCTTAATTCACGAAGTACTGGTGTAACGAGTTGACTACTCTTAGGCCCGTTGCCGTAGTATTATTACCAAGAGGTAAATCAATATTGAAACAATTGTTTGCAGTGCACTTTATCAGTTTAAGTATCGCTTTTAGTAATTTTTTTTAAAATACGTAAAACATGTTAAATATACAATGGAATACTATGTAAAAAGAAGAAAAAAAGAAAGGAAACGATTGAAAAAGGATAAGTCATCATGTCATTACGCATCAATATATATGAGCATACTTCAACAACCGTGAATATGGGGTTTCTCCTTCCTTCTAGCGCGTTCCTTGTCTTCGATCTCATCCTGGTAATTATGAAGTTTTATTTTTTCGGGGGTTTGTTAGTCGTTTAAGCAATGGGTTCCAATGTAGTTCCTTTTTTGATGGTAGCCCAACCAATTAGACGCCAATGCTTTTCGATACGTCTTGATAAAGCAATCTTCTCGTTAATTTCAGTACAAGCAGGCGACGTTAATTGTAATCTTGCCATATCTGCTTTAACGGCAACGACACGAGCACCCGTAGCGGTAGAACCAATGTTGACCATAAGAACTTCATTTGGTTCCAATTTTCTGACTTTAGCTTGTTTTTGGCCATCCGTTTTAACACCCAATAGACGACGTAACAGAAAATAGTTAATCTCAATATCAGTATAAATGTTTGGCAAATGACCCTTGGCACCAACAACTTGACCAACAAGACGATCAGCTCTACACAAGGTAGGGTCAACTTTTGTACCAACACCAATCAAACCACCAGGAACAGCAAACTTCAGGTCATTCTGTTCAGCAAATAACGAGACAATATTAGAAAAGATTGGTTTGCATTGGATCTTACCTTTATCATCCTTAGTAACAATACCTGGTCTAATCTCAATTTCATCGCCTAACTTGAAGACACCATTCAAAATAGAACCACCAGCAACACCACCCTTTAGGTCTTCAATCTCAGCACCTGGCTTATTAACATCAAATGAACGAATTACAATTAATCTTGGAGATATCATGAAATCTCTTGGTGGTACAGGAATAGTCTTGACAATAAATTCATTGACTGCATCGATGTTATACTTCAATTGAGCGGAAATTGGCACAATAGGAGCACCGTCTGCAATAGTACCTCTGATGAACTTCAAGATAGATTTTTGGTGTTCCAAGGCACTTTCTTCACGCATTAAATCGACCTTGTTTTGTAAAATGATAACGTGCTTCAACTTCATAATTTCAATGGCAGCTAAATGTTCTGAGGTTTGCGGTTGTGGACAAGATTCGTTCCCTGCAATTAAAAGTAAGGCAGCATCCATAACGGCAGCACCTGACAACATAGTACTCATTAAGATATCGTGACCGGGACAATCGACGAATGAAACATGACGAACCAACTTATAACGTCCAGGACAACCTGGTCTTTGGCACTTAGGACTAATTTCTTTATCAGATTTGAACGATCTATAACAGTCAGGTTCAGGACATGTGGGTTCTTGACATTTATAAATTTTAGCATTAGCATAACCTAATTTGATAGTAATGTTACGTTCTAATTCATCCTTGAAACGAACTGTTTGGACACCGGAAATAGCTCTAACAACCGTAGATTTACCGTGAGCAACATGACCAATCGTACCAATATTTATCGTGGCTTGTCTGTTAATAATTTCAGCTGATAATGGGTTCAATTTTGAAAAATCTGGGTTTAAAGGTTGTTCGGGCAAACCACCACCTTCTTCGAATTCCCTTTTTCTTCTTTCTTCTTCAGATTCCCCATCTTCTTCCAAACCAGTAAAGGCAACTTTCTTTTTTGGCTTATTGGCTTCCTCTGTTTCTTCGGTTTCTTGAGCTACAACTTCTGTTTCTTCAACAACGTCTGGTTCACCGACTGGCTCTAAATTACCGTTGATAATAATGGTAGGTTCTTGGTCTTGTAAGTCACTCATGTCTACCTGTAATGCACGATGTTAACGGTGTATTATACTCTTTCTGCCCTGTTCGCTCAGCTCCTATTTGAGGTTGAAGTGGAATCTCTGTCTTTTGTATCGATGATCAGCATCGGCCTGTTTTATGAAAATTTTTTCAAACGCAAACCCGGTCCGGGTCACAATATTAAAGCGAATAATAAGCATAAACTAATTATTTCATAACAGGAATATATACTGGATCATGCCAAGCTTACACATAAGGTTAGTAATAAATAGAAATCAATTAACTAAGGATATTCCTATTGATCCAAGGTTGCGACCTTTCTACCCACGCGACTACGATCAAAATCGATATCGAATTTTGAGTTGATGACGTTACGTTTCTTAGAATTTAAGGATGTACCTGATAAAGAAGAAGATATACCATCAGTGTTACCAGCAATTATTTCAGTATCCGTCTCATCACCTGCCTCCAACCCATTACTTGCCACTTCCCGTGGTTGGATCTGTAAAATTTCATGGCCTGTGTTTAATTTCTCCTTCTCTGTGGGAACGGATACTGCGGAACTTGAATGATCATTATCTGCACTCATTGTTAGGCCATTGAATGGTTTTTGTAAATTCTTGACTGATGGTGACTTAGAGATATTTCTGCTGTCAATATGACCTTCTAAATCGAAAAAGCCACCATACCTGTTCAAATTCACCTGCGATGACGATGATGTTGGATGAGTTCCAGAAACTGTGTGACTATTACATTTTGAAAGGTTATTGACTGCATTGTCCATTTCGTATAATCTATCAACCACGGGACTGATCTTTACACCAGTTTTATTATGAGAAGTGCTACGGGACATCCTCCAGTAAGAGCGGATTTCACCTAAGACCCAATTCAACATGAACATTAGCCTGTCACCCTGTCTAAATTGCGATGTGACAGTCAAATCTACCTGATCATCTTTAATGATATAACCGATCCCAAAACCCTGAGGCACAGCGGGTGTTATACCAAACGTTGTGGTGGCAGCATTACCACAATTAGCAACAATCAACTCAGGTTGAGAGAAGGGCAAAATCAATGGACTTTCAAAGAGATCTTTAGCAGCCAATGATTCATCACCATTTAAGTGAATGCCAAAATGGTCATGAAACTTGAAGAGATATTTCAATGCGTTAAAATGTTTTTCGTAACCCAAACCAGACTTCACATATTTAACCATTTCATGGTGTGTTTCACAGGTCTGAATAAATTTGTCTAGCTTTCCCGTCCCATCGATGGAGCTGGAAATAAATAATTGGCATAGTTCTAGCAGTTCTTGATTTTGAATATTAATAAAAGAGGATCTTGAGTTTTTGAACCCACGTGTGGATATCGGCTCTAAGCCAAACACCATTCTGCCGTATAACGCATAGTGAGCTATTTGCAAAGCTACTTGAACCATCGAATCAGGTTTGATTCCTAACCTTAGAGCAGACCTTCTGCCTAAGGGAATGGAGGCACGAACAATATCATACTTGGAAATCAAATCTGCTAGTTTCGTCTCTGATAAATGCACATGCGTATTAAGGATTTTGCTGAACGACCAATCGATTTTATCCACAACGAACTTAGGGTCAATTTCAGTAGGACCTTCACCGTTTGAATTTATGGTTGCTGTCATCAATTTTTTGGTTTCGGGATCCATTTGTGTGACATTAGGCCATAGTGAAAACTGTGGATCGCCAGCATTGACGTCTCGGGCTAACCTCAAGACCGATTCTGTATAAATTTCTGAGGTAAATCTAAGCACAACGGACCCGTCACAGGTGAAGGAATCCCAAATCACCGTGGCCTTCGCATCTGCAGTGATGACCAACTGTAATTTATCATACCAACGAGAAACACATGAACCCACCTGATGACCTTTACTATTTATTATTGAAGTGCCATAAAAAACTCTTTTACAATTAGCAGAAGTGCATTTCTTGTCTCGTTCGGTGATAGTCCTGTCGAACGTTTGACTGATGTCAGCAGTATCATTATCATCATTCGTCGTTTCCTCTTGTGATTCATCCAGAACGAGAACAAACAGAGCAGAGTCTATGCGGTGCAATTCATTTGGATATCTTTTTTGTAACCTTTTTCTTGCATACTTCCAGTTTCTAAAAGAATGCGAAGTCAAACTACCTAGCGCAGTTGAATTCTCAGTACCTGCTGAATCTTTTATGATATGGTTGAAAATAGTGGTTAACTCAGCAGCAGTATATATGATTTTATTCATCGAGTCAAGCACTTCTAATGTATAGTATTGACCCCTGGATATAATCAAAATGTGTTTGCTATCCGGGTGTCTTTTAATGGTTATACCATTGCCGGTGAATATGTCTTCTTCGTATTTTTTTTTACCGTCATCTGATTCTTTTTGAGCATATTCATCATTGCTGGCCTCATCACTTGTATAATCAGGGTCCTCTAGATCAGATGCAGTGTAGGGTTTATTCAAATCAAAATTTTCAACCTCACCGCGCTGGAAAACAGGACTACGAGTAGTACCAAACAAGTTCAAAAATGGTGCCATTGACAGTGGTTTACCATTGACGGCATTGATATCTGGGGGTAGTAAGTCCTGCTTTAAAGCAGAGATGAACCTTGCTGCAGAATGTACTAAGACGGCAGACCTGTCAGCTTGAGTGATATTAGGTAATGCGTCGTCTGCGAGAACTAAGAAGGGGTTTCTAGGCAAGACATCGTCCTGAATCTCTCTTGTAGAAGTTTGGTTGTTGATATCTAGGTGCAATTCGTCAAGGTAGCAATCTCTAGAATCGTGGTAACTCTGTAGTTTAGATTGCAGCTTCTCACTCACTGGATTTTTCTCAAAATTTTTAATTATGGATGAAAGCGTCTCAATTTGCTCTGGATCTAAAGGATGCTGGTAGTAGCCATCTGCATAATACAATGGTTCCAAACTTTCTTTTAACCGTTGCAAAGTGTCACTAAGATTAGGTAATGGTAATTTTGGCAGCTCTTCCTCATGCTTAAATGTCCGCTCCGATTTGTCAGATGAAACTATAGTGCTACCACTTGACATAGTAGTTGTTTGATTTTTGGATACTCACACTAAGGTGAGTCCAATTACTCTCACTTGCAAGAAACATGTTCATCTTCTCTTCTCTTTTATATGCTTCTATTAGTGTCATTATTATAGGGTAGTCATTCATCGTAATGATTCATTATCGGACCGACGGGAAAATGACGAATAAAAAGTAAGGCGAGTACAGCATTAAAAGGAAAATATACGGATACAGAGCAATCATATATACATTTCAGGCAAAGCAACCTATTTTTTCTTTTGGCCTAGTTGTGATGCAACACGGGCGGCCTCTTCAACACCATTGATAATACCACTCTTAACGCCCTTCTCTTCCATGACACACAACCCGGCAATTGTTGTACCACCTGGTGTGCAAACTTGGTGCTTTAAAACAGATGGATGAGAACCACTTTTTTCAACCATTTTCACTGTTCCTTCTAAGACTTTCATGGCACATTCCTTACTCTCTTGCAATGGAATTCCCAACTTCAATCCACTTTCCATTAAGGATTCTAGCATCAACAAGACAAAAGCAGGGCCTGAGCCGACCAATGCAGTAGCTGCATCCATGTTCTTCTCTGGTAATTCAACGTATTTACCAACTTGACTGATTAACTCATTGACCAGTGGCTTTTGTTCCTTGGAAACATCATTTGAATAGGATACCACCGCACAACCATAGCCATATTTGGCAGGAGTGTTCGTCATAACGCGACAAACAGTGCTAGTGTACTGACTCAATTGGTCTATAGTCCAGCCTGCTGCTAGGGAGATAAGTAGCTTTCCCTTGATGACGCTTTTCACACCGTTCAATACTTCTTCTGCCAAAAATGGTTTTGTACCAAGTAGAACTACAGCAGCTTCCTTGACAGCGTTGACGTTGTCACCGTAAGTGCTTTCCACTCTGATACCGTTAGGGGATTCGTCGAATGTCTCGACTAGATTGGTAACTTGTTGTGCACTGGGTTCGTCATGATTACATGTAATGATCTTGGAAGGATAAAACGCAGCAGTAGTTTTATTGGCCGCCTTTGGGGCGTTGTAAATAGCTGAAAGAAGTGCTTGTCCCATAACACCGCAGCCTAAAATTGCCAACGTGTAAGTCATGTTTATAGTTGGTTTGTTTAATGTTGATGCTGCTGTTGCTGTTGGTACGTTGTTCTTATCCATGTTCTTAGTCTCGAATTCTTGTTTTCAAGTAGAAAGATCTTGTCTTTTTATACGTATGCGACTCTAAATAATCATAAGAGCATTACATAGTGATGTACATAGATGCGAGAATTGGTTCAGGGTGCTACATCTTCTTCTGCTGGACGAATTCAGCAACGAGAAAATGTAAGAAGTCCTCTACCTCCTTAAAGTCAGAAAATGTTGTGTTAAAGGCCACCGCATTGGCATCTGCATTATCTTCAAATCTGATGTGAATCAGCGCATTACAATAGTTAGGACTTTCAAGAATTAAACTTAGACTGGGGGATTTGTGCTCAGACAATGGTAAGTTTATCTTCAGCTCTCGTTTGGGTATATTCAATAGTTTGTCGAAGGCATGGATCTCCTTATACAATGTCGTTATGTTTTCATCGTCAATGTTCTTATTTTCTTGAAGTTCTTCTCTCTTTACTTCTGCCTCGGTTATACTTGAGCCGGGGACTATATCGAGCACGTAATCTTTTATAATTTTTTTCAACAGCAGCTTGTAATTTGCAAATCGAACTTTACCAAGGATGGGGCGAATTATTAGGATATCATCGTCAACATTCAAATTAATTAGTCTATGGGGTGAACTTATTCTAGACAATAACGTTTTCTTGAACATGACAACTAATAACAATCTCAGCATAATGAGCATCAAGTTGGCTCTCTTATCGTTGATCTTTGGCAAATCTTGCTCATGATTTACTATAGAGTCATCATCAAGGGAGAGTAACTCGATTTCGAACTTTTCATTAGGCAGTTCAATTATTACTTTATTTTCGTTTTCAATGCTGACACCATAGGAAATCAACAAAGCGCACTCTTTCTTTATCTGATACATCAGTTCTTTTTCGAAAATCATTTTTTTCAAAATTTGAATCTGGTTTCTAATATTTCTTACCTCAGTTTCTTCATTTTCAACGTCTCTATCCATGACACTTTCACCACTCAATATATAATCGTCTTCTGATTCAATTTTTGTAAAGATACGAACCCTAAGAAATTTCTTTACTGAATGCAGGAAATCTGTACCTTTAATTACTGAAGTACTGTGAGGTATCAAATCCAAATTTTGCGATTCTATATTATTCCTTATATTAGCAATACCTCTATCATGCCTATAAGTAGACCCCGAGTCCTCATAACCATACTTGATTGCCAATAGCTTTTGACCGCTAGATCTGTCCCTAATTTTAAAAATAACATCTCTATTACTAATATTATGCATTATCTTATTCCAATAATCATGTTCATTTTGTAATATGGAACTTAATTTATTGTAACTTCCGCGTAATAAATCTTTAGATTCGTTCAAGCTCTGTAGCTTCCAACCTTTATTCAAAATATCCAACTCGATGTACTCTTTCTTTGTAGGTGCTTCATACGGAATTTTTTCGCTGTTTAAACTAGATGGTTTAACAACTTTTCTGAGAAATGGTGACATTGATGAAATACCTGTGGACTCTTTAACACCTGATAGCAGCAAAGAAACAAATTCCAAGGCTAGGGATGATTCGTTCATCGCTAAATTTATATGCTCTAGCATACCTCTCCTCCTCTTCACAAACTGTTCTTGTGTCATTATTGTTTCAACAGAATTGTCTGTCTCACCATTTTCGTTTGTTTTGTGCTCCTTTTCGTTTTTTGGATTCACAGAATCATCTTTATCTTCATAATCCACTTCCATAAAATCTTCTCCAACTTGTACATCTTCATTGGCCCCATTAGTGTCCTTCTCGTTGTTGCAACTGTCATTACTATTATTGTCATGTTGAGTAATTTCATTTTGTAATTCTTTTTCATTCAAATCGACAAATTTAAATCCTGGCCCACGTTGTCTTAAGATGATCGGAATCAATTGCTCTAATGGCATAGAACCGTAAATTTCGTGTGGATTGCTGACTAAAGAATCTTTATTCTTCAAGAATTTCAATCTTTTATCATTGTCTTTCTTAGTTTCATTCTCTACTTCATCACCTTCTAAATGAGAACTAGCATCTAGTTTTCCTACAGATTCTGATACAAGTTCCTCTGATGTTGGTGAATGCAGATTAGAGTTTGGGTTAGAACTTAGTGCCAATGTGATTAAATTCGGGTCCAGTGCCAGTTTGATCCCCGTTTTTGAATCTATCGCTGCTTCTTCTGTCATCATGATGACTACACAATGCTGTTGATGATTCCCTTTGCCCTTGCCTCTCTTGTTTTTGAATATTCAATTAGTGTCTTACGTTCAATTGTTTTTCTAAAGCTTTTCTTTTTCAAAAGGATACAGAACATAAGAGAAAACCATTTTTCTTCACTTTTCTTTCTTCGTCTATGAGAGTAGAAAGCACTATACCTTGATATCAAATAAGTATAAACATACATACATATATACATATATATTTATATACCAGAACTGTGCGTATACACATATTAGTTTCTTTATGAATAAAAGGTTGTTTAGTTTTTATGCGCCCTTATAAGAATCCCAAATCATCGAGATCCGAGATGTCAGACATATCATCCAGTAAATCGCCATCAAGCATGTCATCATCATTTTCACCGTTTTCATTCTTTCCATTTTGCTGAGTTTTTTTATCCTCCGGATACCTCATGGAAACAAGGTATTCATCATGTAATTGGTTGGCGAATTTAATTCTTTCATCGAATACTTGTTGGGGGTCTTCGCTGTCATAGATGTTCAGCAACTCTGTGGTTTCAATGAAACCATCTTCGTGGTTAATCCTAGCTTCAATAACACCATCCCTAATAGCTCTTGAAACCATATATTCTACGGTTTGCTCCGAATCTAAATTCAGTTTCAAGCAAATGTCTCTTAATGAAATTTTCTTATAGGTCAAGGAGATGATTCTGATACCCGTCTTGATAACGTTAGATCTTAACCTCACACAGAGTTGGTAAGTGTCATCTTTCAATAGTGATTGTTTATACTTTGTGATTGTAGTCGTGAATTTTTTCAAGTCACCTAATTTAACCGCCTTAGTTAAATGATAATAAGGCAAAAGAGATTTTTGCATATTTGACTGATGGAAAAATGATAATTCTGGAATATCACCCATTAGTAATTGGATACAACAATGTAGTTTGTTTGATTGTTGTAAAAACCCCAAACTTTTGGAGTTATGTGGAGCTTTTCTTATGGCCGCAATGATATATTCGTTCGCAGTGGAATAATCTAATTGGACGGCATTGATTTTGGACAAGTAGAAGAAATATCTTGCCTCCAATGAGCTGGAAACATCTATGTGAGGGAATTCTAATTTAGAGATGAAATTAGACGCGCTATTAACTTCACCCTTATTCAAAAAATCCCTTAAGATCAGGTTAATCAGCATGCCTTTGGTTTCATTGTCATGTTTCAAGGAAGCAATTTTCAAGAATTTCATCATGGTGGACCTTAGGATTATATTTTGATTGTCATTGTCAATCCCCGTGGATTCGCGTACTAATGTTTCATGACTCAAGTATATGTAAAACCATAACTTAGCGTTAATCAAATTCAAGGAGCGCAAATTGTAGAAACACAATAATTTTGGGATAACGACCTTCCTATTAAATGCTACCAACTCTTGCAATTTCTTATTGTCCCATAAAAACAATTGAACTAATAGATGTATAAAGCAGTTGATTTCAGGTGTCACTTCAATGGACTTTTTTTCAGTGTTTACTGAATAAAAGGCTGCCGGATAAGAATTTCTTAGCTCATTTGACTCTGGTACGGATGATTTATGGTTAGAGTTGATGAATTTTAACAGGCTTTTTTTAAATGACGAAGAATCAGGGTAGAGGACATCCACTATAAAAGATAAGGTTTCTGCATTCAAAAGCTCTTGGTTTCTCAGAGAGCTCAAATCCTTTAAACTCCTCCATATGTATCTTGGGTCTAATGTCACCGTAGTCTTCGAGATCTCGTTTAAAACGTTCAAGAGTTCTTGAATCTGATCTTGTTCTGGATATTTCTTTTCGGAATAGTGTAAATCATTGACCCCAGATGAGTCCACGTCCATCATCACTGCAGCACTAGCCATTATATTTGGTTAATTTAGTTTCTTGCTCTTACTTGCTTTTAGTGTATTGTAATAAGTGACCACCCAGGTTCCTTGTCTCTCTTCCTTGGGTGGCAAAATGTTTTTTCCAACTCCTGCTGGAGGATTGGAGCTATAAGCTCGTTAGAGAGAATAAAGTATTACCCGGAACAATCATAATGTTATGAATAAAGAATAGTTGTGGTGCATTAAACAGCGTAAAACTGTAAATTTAAATTATTTAAGTATCATAGTTGAGATTACTAGTACAATGGTCATGAGAAAACGTATCTGTGTTTATTTATTTTTTTTTCAGTTTTTCATCTTCTTAAAAAATAAAAATATGGGAGAGGAGGGACATCAGTTTGGTTCTGCTTTGACAGTATATTTATTGCAGTACCCCAGAATCTTTCAAAGTATTTTCCAAAATGGTCTCCTTAATAGCGGCAAACACCAATTTAATGTTTGAAGTATCTGTAGCCTGAGTTACGTGAGGGTATATGCTTAGGTTCGCTCTATTTAACTGTACAAACCTCCAGAGAATGTACTTGGCGGCCTTATTGATGTCCGAGCCGCCGGTGTAGTCTGGAAAGTAATTTTCCATTGGCACTTTGTTTAGTTTTTCAGCAAAAAGGTCGATTTTATTTAGAAAGAGTACCACAGATGTGCGAGCGAACCATCTACTGTTGACGATATTGTCAAACAGCACCAGCGATTCTTGAAACCTGTTTTGGTTTTTGTCCTCCATCAATGATTGATCGTATTCCGATAAGGAAACGCAAAATATTACCAAGGTGACGTTATCGAAGCAGTGAATCCATTTTTTTCTTTCTGAGCGCTGGCCACCAACGTCGTAGATATGCATCTTAATGTCTGAGCCCATATCGATGACTGTATCGAAGATCCCTGATGTCATTTGTCTTGACCTCAGTATGTCCTGCTGAGTGGGTCTGTAGTTGGGCGAAGTGATCCTGCTAAAATTCTCCATAAAGTAAGGCGTCGAATCCATCAGATAAAATTTCGATGCATTGGGACCATTGACTAGCTCCTGAGTAGACGGCAAAGCCCATAATTCGGATATTACGCTCGCGATATCTGCGGGGAACTGGCCCGTGTAGTTGTGCGGAATTTCATACGACAACGTTTTGGATAGCTCCTGTTGTGTTAGATCACACCCCGGTTCCAAGCCAACGTTGAACCTTGTTCTCGCCTGGATGATGTTCCTACCAATTTCCAATAGGTTTTGATGAATTAGCGGAATGTACTCTTTGATTTCTTGCTCGGTAAACCCGTTCTGGTGTAAGATTTTCAATTGCTGCAATACCGTGGACTTACCGCTTTCACCAGCACCCAATAATAGCACTTTCAACTCTTTGCCATTGCTACCACTTGACGCATCCGATACCGTTGGTTGCGCTGCGCCATTAGTCGTTCGGTCCCTTAGAGCAGAGTCAATATTGATCTGCTGTGATCCGCTGGTGTTTGCTGTGGCTGTAGGAGATATCACGTTGTTAATGCTGATGTTGTTGCCTTTAATATCGTGCGCTGCCGGCTGCTGTTGCTTCCGCTGTTGCTTCTGCTGTTGATTGACTGTGTTGATTGTCCTTGCAGTCTTCTGTCGCTGCGTTTGTCGCTGCTGCTGAGACGATACCTTTGCTCTGGCAGCGCTGGCAGTGCTGCCAGCACTGCCAGCACTGATGGTCTGCGTGTCAGAAGTGCTGCCGTTCTTTTCTGAAGATGCGCAGAGACCCATGATATCTGATTTATAATACGTGTGATATATGTTACAGTAGGTGCCGCTATGTGAAATAGCAATTTTTCGCTGTTATACCTACCAACTACTCTATGCGTAACAAGAACGTAACCTTCTCAAAGTTTTTTCCACCCCTTCACTTTAAGGTTGCACGCTCGCGCCTATAAATCATGGTACTTATTAAC
This sequence comes from Saccharomyces jurei, assembly GCA_900290405.1. NCBI lineage: Eukaryota > Fungi > Ascomycota > Saccharomycetes > Saccharomycetales > Saccharomycetaceae > Saccharomyces > Saccharomyces jurei. The sequence continues at coordinate 201,009 of LT986468.1, read as the reverse complement.
TTTTTTTCGGTACAGTAATACAAGATGATAAAGAGTGATTCGTGCGCAGCTGAGAGGAAGGGGAAAATTCAACACAATGTAGTGAGCGAAGAAAGAAATGGCAAACAACGTAATCATCCCTGTAATAATGGCTTGGCAGCTTTTCTTCTTCCTCACATACCAACCTGGTGTGGTGGCATCACGGGCCTATTGAATGTAATTCTTGGTCTATCTTGAACAATAATAGGTCTGTTTCTGTCTCTGGTTTTCTACATTACCCGTTCTTTTAATTTTTGGATTCGTCTTTTTTTTTCATCTATCATTTTTTATCAATTCCTCACTTACGGAAAGAAGAGTTTTGGTTAGTAGAAGTGTGAGTGAGTGTATATGTGTATGAAAGGAACAGAAGGGGGCGTTCGATTAAGATAGGCGATATTATCGACCAGCAATATCATAAACATGGCAGCTTCAGTTCCACCAGGGGGTCAGCGTATCTTACAAAAGAGAAGACAGGCACAATCCATCAAGGAGAAGCAAGCGAAGCAAACTCCCACTTCCACTAGACAGGCCGGTTTTGGTGGGTCGTCAAGCTCAATTTTGAAGTTATATACAGATGAAGCCAATGGGTTCAGGGTCGACTCTCTTGTCGTATTGTTCCTATCCGCCGGATTCATCTTCTCTGTAATTGGTCTGCATCTATTGACGAAATTTACACACATTATATAATATTAGTATTTTTTTTTTTACATATACTTAAGAAAGAAAGAAAAGAAGAAAATCGACGATATCATTTTTCGCTTAGAAAAGTTTGCAGATGGTGTTCCGCATCCAGGACCTCTTGTTCAACTTCAATAAGCGCTCTAACTTCCGATCTTCCAAATAAGAATGAAATCGCACCGTCGATGGTGCCGGAGATGGAGACAGCAATGGCAAAGAGAACCCAGAAGATGGAGGACCAGCCTGCCTTGTTGGCAGTGAATGTTGTCACGACCAGTGACGCTATCAGAAGTAGTATCGAGGCCCAGAAGTGCAGACCACGGAAAAACTTCTGTCTTTGGGCGGTCTTCATGTAGGTGTGGATGCATTCTATCATGGTTTCGTAGTTTGAGTATTTCTGCAGGATCAACTCTCTACCATGGGCTTTCGCATGCATGATGGAGGTGGATGGACGGGTTTCTGTGCCCTGGGGGAGCACATTTAAGGTACATGAGTACGCGAAATGGTCAGAAACGCTGCAGTCCAGATGAGGGATTCTTTCGGTGAATCTAACGCCTGCATCTACTGTTTGCAAGAAATCAGGGTCGATGAGTGCATAATCTAGCCTGCATGCCTCGTCAGGTTGTCTTTGTGCCCTCCAAGTATTGAGCAGCGAATCGCATGTGGTACAACCTTTAAGTAACTGTTGCAATGGAGAGAGACGCGAGATTACGGCCAAGTCTTGCTTCCCGTGCAATTGTTCCCAGGAGTCAATCAAACCGGCCTCTTGAGTGAGAAACTTGTGGGGTAGCGAACCAGGTCTGGAGTTCAAGTCACCCACCACAATTACCGCGTATCCGGCTTGCCTGTAAAGTTTAATGAGCTTGCTGAAATCCCAGGCCTGACAAGATCTGTGACATAAGTACGCAGCATCGCCCTGCTTGGCGTACGGAGCATGCATGTGACTGTTCATAATGGCAATGGGACGCATACCCGTGTTCAATACAGTGATGGCTATAGACTTCCCCACGTACCAATCGCCACGAAACACCGCACTCGGTCTCCCGTTGATAGGGAACCGGTAGAGAAAGGTTGACTCTATGGGTACCTTAGACAATATGGCCAAGCCGGGGCCCGTCAGGATTCCAGAATGGAACAGGCGCTGGTACGGATACTTGGAGGCACAAGCTGAGGCCAGATACTTCCAGTCTTCCACACACCAGATCTCCTGCAAAGCTATCACGTCGTAATCTTCGTTGCCATCGCTATCTCCGCCATCTGGCAGCAGCTCCTCAGCTATTGGGGCCAATGCCGAGTGACCCGCCAACTTATCAGCGATGGCCTTGAGCCTTTCTTTGCGGTGTTTGGAGACGTACTTCAATCCCCAAGTATTGAAAGTCAGAAACTTTATGGAATATGCCTTGTTATTATCAGACATATTTGCGTTGTCTGTTCAATTCTCTGCGTTTAGTGCTAATGATCTCCCACCTTCTCATGCGCATCTCCATCTGTCTCTCTTCTTTATTGTAAGAGTATTACTTTTTTTCTTCCCTTTTTATGCGGAAAGCGCGAATTTCCTCGAAGATTTCAGCCAAACCAAAACAAAATCTAATTAAACCAAACCAAAACAAACAAAACAAGGCAAGCTGGTCCCACTAAAAAACCGCTCATACATATTCACGTTCATATACACATACAATAATGACAAGTATAGACGCATTTTCGGAACTTGAGCACCGAATGGAGGGGTTCCAACAAGATGTGGCCCAGGTATTGGCACGTCAACAAAACCATGCCCGTCAGCAGCTGATACAATTCCAGGCGGAGATGCGTCAGTTACACAACCAACATCGGCATCTTATAGATGAACTGCAACGACTCGGTACTCAGCGCACCGCTTTGCAGCAGCAGATTCACGCGGCCCAACAGGCCACCAACACTACCAGAGAGCAGTGGAGAAATTATCATGAGCGTGAGTGTGAATTATCCAGACGACAATCGACTTTAGCAGCTCAATCGCGCGAGCTGGACTCGCTGCTGCAACAGCGTGGTGAAGAGTGTGCTCAATTGCGTGCTCGTTGGGTTGCACAGTCGGGTAACGATGCTGCCGAAGTCGCACTATACGAACGGCTGTTGCAACTGCGGGTAGTACCTGGGGCGAGTGACGTCCGTGACGTGCGTTTCGTGTTTGGTGATGATTCACACTGCTGGATTGAGGTCGCGATGCACGGCGATCACGTGCTTGGAGACTCTTACCCGAAGCTGGGGGCCGGAGGCCGGGAAACACTTGAGCACGTGCTTTCCGTCGATGGCGATCTTGCGGCCTTCCTTGTCGTGGCGCGCGACATGCTTCTAGCATCTTTATAACGTCTTTATTTGCATCTACATAGCTTATTCTAGCCATCTGTTTCAAGTGAGAAATAAACTGGCTCATATTGTTACATACGCAGACTACTCAAGGGATACATTTCTACTTCTTAAAGAGATTACGGAATTTCTAAATAAAATCATCGCCTATTTTTATCTATAGTACATTAAGTGATGATGATGTGGCAACGATATGCAAGGGGTGCGCCTCGTCCGTGGACATCACTATCATTTGGTAAAGCTAACGCTATGATTACAATGAGACCAGCACTTCGATCACGCATGCCGGACCACCAACGCTTGCACACCGTATCTGGACTGGCAGCCAACTACATAAGTTACCGTTCCACACATATACGTGCCTTCCATATCTCATCATCGAGGCCCAATGAAAATAAGCAGGATAAAGACAGTAACAGCAATAATAATGGCAATAATAATAACAATAAAAACAATGACAAAAACAATGACGAGAATAAAGACGGAAAAGACAAGAAAAATGAGTTTAACTCTTTATCAGAGTACTTCAGATCCAAGGAATTTGCAAATACGATGTATTTAACCATCGGATTCACAGTCATATTCTCTTTACTGTCACCTTCCAATAACAACTCAGGAGACGATTCCAATCGGGTCTTGACTTTCCAAGATTTCAAAACGAAGTACCTGGAAAAAGGACTCGTGTCCAAGATTTACGTCGTTAATAAGTTCCTCGTAGAGGCCGAATTAGTCAACACAAAGCAAGTCGTTTCTTTCACCATTGGCTCAGTAGATATTTTTGAGGAGCAGATGGACCAGATTCAGGATCTGTTGAACATCCCACCTCGTGATCGTATACCAATCAAATACGTTGAGAGATCTTCTCCCTTCACGTTTTTGTTTCCCTTCCTTCCCACCATTATCTTGCTTGGTGGCCTTTACTTTATAACGAGGAAAATAAATAGCTCGCCTCCCAATGCCAATGGCGGTGGCGGTGGAGGTCTTGGTGGCATGTTTAATGTGGGCAAATCAAGAGCTAAGCTGTTTAATAAGGAAACGGACATCAAAATTTCCTTCAAGAATGTTGCTGGTTGTGATGAAGCCAAGCAGGAAATTATGGAATTCGTTCATTTTTTGAAAAATCCAGCTAAGTACACTAAACTAGGCGCTAAAATTCCGCGAGGTGCTATTCTCTCCGGACCTCCAGGTACTGGTAAAACTCTTTTAGCCAAGGCAACAGCAGGTGAAGCAAACGTGCCTTTCTTGTCTGTGTCCGGTTCTGAGTTCGTTGAAATGTTTGTCGGGGTGGGTGCTTCCCGTGTAAGAGACTTGTTTACCCAGGCAAGATCTATGGCTCCCTCCATCATTTTTATAGATGAAATTGATGCTATTGGTAAAGAAAGAGGTAAAGGCGGCGCTCTTGGTGGTGCTAATGATGAAAGGGAGGCTACATTGAATCAATTATTAGTGGAAATGGATGGTTTCACCACTTCTGACCAAGTTGTTGTTCTCGCAGGTACGAATAGGCCTGATGTGTTGGATAATGCTCTTATGAGACCGGGAAGATTTGATAGACATATTCAAATTGATTCACCCGATGTCAATGGCAGACAACAAATCTATCTGGTCCATTTGAAAAAGCTGAACTTAGATCCCCTTCTCACAAATGACATGGATAATCTTTCCGGGAAACTGGCTACCTTAACTCCAGGTTTTACTGGCGCCGATATCGCCAATGCTTGTAATGAGGCCGCTTTGATTGCAGCCAGGCATAATGACTCGTACATCACAATCCACCATTTTGAACAAGCCATTGAAAGAGTTATTGCTGGGTTAGAAAAAAAGACTAGAGTTCTTTCTAAGGAGGAAAAAAGGTCTGTAGCTTACCATGAAGCAGGCCATGCTGTTTGTGGCTGGTATTTGAAGTACGCTGACCCGCTGTTGAAAGTAAGCATTATCCCACGTGGCCAAGGCGCTTTAGGTTATGCGCAATACTTGCCACCAGATCAATATTTGATATCCAAGGAACAATTCAAGCATAGAATGATCATGGCCCTTGGTGGCCGCGTTTCTGAAGAACTACATTTTCCATCAGTTACTAGTGGTGCACATGACGATTTCAAAAAAGTCACACAGATGGCAAATGCAATGGTCACATCCTTAGGAATGTCACCCAAAATAGGATATCTATCATTTGATCAGAACGATGGGAATTTCAAAGTTAATAAACCGTTCAGTAATAAAACAGCAAGAACCATTGATTTAGAAGTTAAATCTATAATAGATGATGCTCATCGAGCTTGTACAGAATTGCTAACCAAGAATTTAGACAAAGTCGATCTCGTCGCTAAAGAGCTGTTACGTAAGGAAGCAATCACTAGAGAAGATATGATTAGATTATTAGGTCCAAGACCTTTTAAGGAAAGAAACGAGGCTTTTGAAAAGTATCTAGATCCAAAGAACAATAATGAACCACCTGCCGCACCTGCGGCAACAAATTAGGGGGAAATGGAACGGTGATTTCCTTATTATTTTACATTTCTATCCCGTCTTCTTTTAGGGTTCTTCTATCTTATTTCCTCTTTCTTTTAGTAATATTATACATGTATATAAATATTAATAACGAGTAATAAAAAAATTAAAAAAATAATACATACTCGAAAACGATGCTGGTTTTTTACTCAAAACGTTTCCTCGTCGATAATCAAATTGTTGTTTACGCCAACCTCACTTCCATCATTCTGCATTACCACATCACGATTATCACCTTCGTTGCCGTTATTATCGTCACTAATATCCACATAGCCGCCCTCGTTCGGTACAGTGCCATTTTCGCCCGCATTTTTGTCATCTAATTCATTCTCACCATCATTCATTTCAAATCCCTCTGCAGTAGCATATAAAATGCTTTCCACCTTCTTAACAAACCGTAATAATGCACCCCCATTGCCATTCCCGCGGCCCGTGATGGTTTCATCGTTAAATTTATAAACACCTTCATTTATTAGATCTTGCGTGGTGTGGACTAGGATTTCTATGTCACGTAATTTATTGAAGTAAAATTCTCTTTCTATCTCCAGAGTGCTCACTGTTCCTTTGTACTGTTCTATCTCTTCATTCAGCGAACCAATTGTTTCCTGAGATTTGGATAACTCCGCTTGTACCGCCACCAACTGACCTTGTGTGACGCTGGTTTTTCTACTAGCGTTCATCCCTAACGAGGAATGTCTCGTCGATAAACCTCCTGGTATAGTGCTTCCTGCCCCTGTGCTCAATGACCTTTTTGTACTGGTAGGGTTAGATACTGTGCGAGTCTTTATTGCGCTATTATTCGCCATAATGGGACGATACTTGCGTCTTGCATCTGGATCGTATACGCTTTCGTCTTTATGTCGAATCCAGTGTTTTTTCAACCATTGCAAAAACTCTAAATTATCTTGAAATTTACATCTGATTAACTTATCAACGTACACTGTTTTTTCAATGCCGTGTCTACTAAAACAACTCTGTAAGATTTTATAGTTCGTTTGGAACTCATATTCTGCCGTAGCATTGAACTTTACTCTGTTCATTGGCAAGTCTCCATAAATGGAATCCATGATTTGGCAATATGCTGCTCCCGTCCCACATTCCTCGATTTTTTTGTAATTCAAGTTAAGTAGCCCATTTAGCCATGTAAGCAACTCTGTACGTGATTCTCCGACACCCGCACTCATTGCTTCGTATCTTATTTGGTGAAATAATACTCTAACTTTTGAACCTGTCTTCAAGATTCTTTTTGACTCGTTTCATGTGTTTTCTTCGCCATTTGGCTACTAATCTCTTCTACGCGAAGACGCGTCACGAAGAACATAAGCATAAGAATATTCCCAACCTTTTGCATTCTTTCAATAAATATCGTAAACTTGACCGTACTCAGCGTAGTTGACGATGAGGTTGAAGAAGAGCTTTTAGGGTGCTTTCACGTCGCACGTTGATCCATTAGACGCATAGAAAATGCCATTCTTCTCGCTCAGGTGAGAACATGACTCGCAGAAGTTCTTGGCTTTCTCTATTGTTCCAAGTAAAGCGCCTTTGATAACCTTAAACACTTCCATTAACATGCTGGCAGACGACCCATAAGGGTTTTCAAACTTTCATGGGATGCCATTCCCAAAAAAACGATAATTTTTGAATGCTTTTTGTTCAGAAGAAGTTAAAAGCTTCAGTATCATTTCCATTTGCCGTCTGGTACATCCTGATGATATAAAGAGCATTTGAACAATTGTCCAAGTTAAACTTTGTTTTGATTTTAAAGTTTTTGTCGAATATGGAAGCACTGCTAAAATATAGAAAGTTCTTCAAGGTGCCTTTTCTGTAATGACCTTTTCTGATTTTGCGTATACAAACGGTATGAATAGTTTGAGGTTTCCTTCATATATGCGGCAGCATCATTTTAAAAAAGATCATGTTCATGGTGATAATAAGTCTGGATGCAGGAAGTGGAACGTAAGGGGTAAGTGTTGAATGATAAATGTACCTAGTCATTCGCTAGGGCAATGTAGTTGGTCAGTATATGTATAATAGAAGAGCGGCTCTGATCAGCGATATTGAGTATGCCGTCATTCCCTCCTTTTTAGTGATTATTGTCACCACTGAAGCAACAATTCATTACCAGACAGATCTAGCGGTTGCAATATTTCAACTGCAGGCACTGTCACTGCGGTCGTTGCCGATGTTACCGCTGCTCCAGCCAATACCACTCTATCTCCATCTGACGAAAGATGTAGCTTGGTGTCTATTTCTTCGATATGAGATCCCACTTGGCGCAATACTACATGTTTTAAGCTACTTATCCAACTTGAACTTGTTTATTCGAACTTGCCGAAGCTGTTTCGACTACAGGATCACACTACCATGTTGACACGTATCGCCAGAATGATGAATGGTGTGATGGTACTCCATCAGGTTAAAGCCAGCTGTCTGTAAGGCTTTAACCAATGATGGCATCTACACCGATATTCCAAACTAGAGTACCCCTTTGGCTTATAAATCTTCTTATATAATAGGAATTACAAAAAATCAAAGAGGAAATTTCGACGATATAAACTAGTTGGGTATGTTAATGTATATTTAGTCTTGCCACTCTTTCAATCAAAAACACTAGTCTTATGCACTACAATGGCGAAATCCTGTTTAAAAAACCTGTTTGTACCTACCGTTACTTCATAATGTAGTCAGTGAGTACCCTACTCTTTATATATATATATATATACAAAGAGAGAAATAAACTGTCTTATGGCCACTACATAGATGTGCGTAGATATGATTACGTAGAAAATCCTTTTCTTGGAATGTGTTTCAAATCTTCATAAGTATCTAAAGCTTTTCTTCCTTAATTAGTGAACCTTCGTTGTATAGCTGGTCTAGTGTATTCTTGAAAAATTTTGAGGCTTTAGCACGCTTAATTTTAAAAGTCGGCGTTACAACATCATCTTCGAGAGTTAAGGGATCAAGTCCGACTTTGATGTTGTGTAATTTTTCAAATCCTTGTAATCCATCGATGCATTTATTAATTTTGTTTAAAAACTCCTTTCGTAACTTTTTATCACAGTTCAGGTGTTCTACTAGCAACTTCCCAGTCCATGTTTTGACCTCCGGGTGCTTTGCAGCCAAAATCGGTTGAGCTGCATCAACATCAACACCAACAATCCCAACCAAAAACGTTTTTAAGGGATCTCCAAAGACGAATACTTGGGTAATATAGGGACATGATGATAAATAGATATTTTCAATTTTCTCTGGAGCGATATATTCACCGTGGGCTAGCTTGAAGAAGTTCTTAACCCGATCAATGACGTTGATGCGACCTTTTCCATCGATAAAAGCAACATCTCCGGTGGAAAACCAGCCATCTCGACCAATGACTTTTGAGGTTTCATCTGGGTTTTTGAAGTATCTTTCAAAAACCTGTGGGCCACGAATTTGCAACTCACCTTTCAAATCCTTATTAGCATGATAACCCATTTCTGGGACAGACTTCAGCCTGCACTCTGCGGAAATACCTATGGCACCACATGATCCGACATCTTTTTCGAATGGTTCACTCAAGCAGACGCCAGCAAAGGTTTCAGTCAAACCGTAACCTTGCCTTATACCAATGTCCAGCGCACTTCTTAAAAATAGTAAAGTGTCTTTTGATATGGGAGCTGACCCGGTAATTATAAAAGAGTTATTGGATAACCCCAAAGAGTCTCTGATTTTATCAATCAGTACACGATGATAAACTAGAAAATTCATAATCGACTTATCTGGACCACCTTTCATAGTAAATCTGGCTGATTTAGAGTCTAATATGGTGCTTGCGACGTTTCTCTGAACAGCAGATTTATCCAAGGCATTCTTTATACCTGCTTCGAATCGCGTTAGTATCCTGGGGACTAAAGCAATTGCATACGGTTTCAAGATTTTTAAATCTTCTACTAATACGGTTGGGTCTGGGCTATGTAAAAACCCTATCCCAAATCCGATGGCTAGATCATATGATATAACCATTCTTTCAAAAATATGAGCTAATGGCAGAAAGCACATATCATGTAATTGTTTGTTTCTTTTGTCTAGCGGAACTCTGAAGGTGGAAAAAGCAAATGCTATCCCAGACGCTATATTTCTATGAGACATTTCCACACCTTTAGGTAAACCTGTGGTACCAGACGTAAACGAAATCGTATATAAGGAATCTGGAGTGGGTGGAATTGGAGGGATTTTGTTAAGGCGACCAACTTGCTCTACTTGCTCCAATGAAAAAAATGTGATTTTTTCATTGAAAGAGTTGTACTTAACGGATAGAAGTGATTCGTTTAGGATAATCAACTCATCATTATCTAATTTGTCCATGCAAACTAGAGTATTAACATATTTCATATCGGGCATCATTTTTAGAACATGGTACATGTTGGACTTTGCGAAAATAAGAATGGGGGCTTCAGTTAAATTTAATATGTATTCAGAAGTTTTTGGACCTAACGTTTCGTACAAGGCCGTATTAGTTAGGGAATATGCTTGGCAAGCCAAATCTGTCAAGATCCATTCAGGGTTATTGTGTGATAAAATAGCAACAATAAAGTCATTGGCTTCCAACCGGCGTTTCTTTTTCGTGTTTACTAAGGACAAAATACCACTTCCAATATCATGACATCTTTTAGATACTGTGGAATACGACTCGAAACGGTATGTTTCCTCCCAAGTACCCGTAGCGCTATCAAATGGTCTTGTACCTAAGCAATCACGTTGAGGCCACCTTCTGGCAGAAAACATGAAGTGATCGTACGCAGTTTTTAGGGTTTTATCAACACAGCTGATCAAATTTTCCGAAGAAAGGGAACTCCTATAAACTGGACTAAACCCTTCCTCATTATCCGAATTAGAAAGCGCAACCGCTTGTTTCTTCAAAAATGTTTTGTACCTTGGCCAGCTGGACAATGGTAGCTGAGAATACAGCTCCTCAATGTATTCGTCAGAGCCTTTGGCGTAACCAGCTAATCTAGTTTTCAGGTTTTCAAAGCGAGGATCCGATTCAATTAAATCAGTAAGGGCATAATCTGGAGCATACATATTTCAAAACCGGCTTGTTTTATTTTTTTTTGCCAATCATCATCTCTCCAGTACTCTTAGCCATGTATTTCCGGTGTTTAAATAGTTCTAACCTATAATTGTTTTACTCCCCAACTGATCTCGAGCTTCCCTCCTTTGACTCCAACTCATCGTCAGCCGCTCGGCGTTAAACTCGGACGGCCCGGAAGCTGTCCTAGAAAAGATGGTTATAATAAACAGTCTTTCTTGATGCTAGCTCATTTTCATTATTAGCTGATAGTTGTTTCAATTGTGAATAGAACTTGTTCGCGTAAAGTTAACCATATATAAGTACTTATTTACTGAGTTGTAAGGCGTCTTTGAAGCCGTCCACAATCACATCGGGGACACCGGGACTTTTAGAAAACCCCATCCCACCCACTGATACTGTTTGGCCATAGGCTTCTTGAAACTTTCTTTCAGCCTTATCTTGCCATGCGTCATAACCTACATGAAATCTTGGTAGACATCTATCAGCGACAGTGAATTCCCATTGACCAGCTTCCAGATCCTCGTTGCTGATACCGAGGTGATGGTTCAACGCCTCTTTGACTGCACTAATGGTTACCTCCTTGGATGGTGCTACAGGTACGCCGTGTTCGTTCAGCATATCACCACCTATCATCGCAGTCAGTTTTGTGTATTCCTTGAGAGCGTTGGGATTTGGAGAGAACTTGTTAAAAAGTGGTTTGAAGTTTCTTTCGATAACGGAATCAAAAATCACACCAAGTAATTTTCCTGGATTTTTATTGGACTTGGGTACCAAATAACCAAAGCCGTGCAGCTTGGTATCTAGTACATCTTTGTTTGGCAAATAATAATTAACTAAGATAATTGTGTTTGATTGGATTTCTTCTAACAACCTGGACAATGAGTTTTTGTTCTTCGGTAGCAATTTGGCGATTTTGGATGGTGTAATTGTGAGCCTCAGATGATCAAATCCTTCATAGTTGTTACCAGACCCCACTCTCAACCCGATGGTCTTTTCATTAGCAGGGTGCTTGATTATTTGCATCACCGGATTATCAGTAATTATATTGACGTTGCTAAACTCGTCCAACGCATTTCTTACTATCTTGGGGAATGTTTCCAGGCCTCCAGCAAGGCCTAACATAGGATACTTTTTGAGTGTGTTTGATAGGTTTACTAATTTTGACTTATCTTTTCCAAACGCGTTTGAGTAATCATTAAGGCAGCCCGTTAAAGTCTGATGGAAACCCTTGATCTTTTTACTGTTAGATTTCTCGCGCATATTGTCAATCATGGCTTGGGTATTAGATCCATGCTTGAGTTCGTTGAAATATATTTTCTTGAACGTCCTCTTGGCGCTTAATAGAGCAATATCGTCCCCATAAATGCCTCTCAATAAGGCACTAATCATGTTGTTTGATATATGCTTATTTCCAAACCTTCTGTCAATTATGGATTCGACACTTTCATCTTGACCAGGATGTGGCGATTTCTTTCTAAACCATTCTCCCATCATACCTGGAATAAGTCCTTTTCCCAACGGATTCAGAAGAAATTTTAGGGTTGTCGATATCGAATCAGGAACCTGCACTAGTCTATCACTAGGATCTAACAGAAACTTTCTGTCTGCAATGCAACCTTTATCAATGCTCTGAACCACAGCTTCTTTACCTAAGTCCCTAAGGGTATCCATAATTAGAACAGTGCCGTCTGATACACCTCTCAATGTTCTGGGTCCTTTCTCCACCATAATTGGCTTACCGTTCATGTCTTTTGTGGCACATGAGTATATCCAACCCCCAGTTCTGTTTTGTGATTCGAATAGCGTAACCTCAACATCAGGTCTTAATTTACTCAAGAAGTATGTAAAACATAATCCAGAAACGCCTCCTCCCACAACAGCAACTTTGGCGCTCGGTTTTAGCTTTGTTAATGGTGACAACATTACTGGAGCTCTCCCCACTATTTCTTCAATCGCGCTTTACTAAGTATGGTTATACTATTATCCTTTGCAAATCCCTCTATTGTTCTTTTTATTATTCTTTTCTTTTTTAAATACGGGTTCCGAAGCAACAACGTCGAAGGCAAGCTAAAAGGCATTCTACAACTAAACGAGCAATAGCAACTCTCAATGAATAAAATATCAGCATTATTCTGTTATTTGCCACGCGAAATTCTAGCTGAAAGCAAGATTGATAAGGATTTATCAAACGTTAAATATCGATCTATAAAAATTGAATAGTAATATTAACAAGGGATGATGTTATCTTTTGATACCTAATGCCCTTTCTCTTGACTGTCTTATGGAGCTCAATCTCCATGAATTTTGATCTCTGGCAAATTTGTTATGCAAAGGAATAATTTTTGCTCTTTTCCTAGATTGGCTTTCAACATCTGAAGCTTTATAAAAATGAGGCGCCACCTCGAGAAGCCATTGCGGTTCGATGCTTGTTATCTGTGACATGTACTCCCTGCTAGTCAATACAAGACTATGGTAAATGACGTATTCATATTCTTTCCCGTACAAAGAACTTGAAGGATGTATCCCAACTTCTGTGCCGCCATTGATGGTTTTATAACCCACCTGCGAATCTCGCTTAGCTGCATTCATGAAGAACCCTGATACTAAAGTTTTACGAATCAAATCAGGATCGCTGTGGCAACTTATTAACCTTAAACCCATTTTCTTAAATATCATGCTGATTTGGCTTTTAACATCTCTGGCTCTTTTTAAATGTCTAAAGTGTAAAAAGTTTGTTTTACAGTACTGTTCTGAGTAATTTGCCTGTTGCCATCTGGTGTAAACGTTCAATAATGTTAAATGGTCGCCGTATGGGTGATGAAATTTTGCCTTTTTGCTATCGGCTTCCAGTTGCTTATCTTTTGGACGATAAAAAACGTTTTGTACTGACAACATTGAAATTATGGTGACAATTTCATCAGAGCACTGCTTATCAACAGATGATAATAACGAACGGGATAGAGTGGGATCCATTGGAAACAAGGACATTTCTTTACCCAGTTTTGTTAACTTTCCCTCGTCGTCTAGCGACTGCAAATGATATAATTCTGTCAGTGCATTAAGCATTAAATTTTTGGGGGGTGGATCCATGAAATCAAATTTCAGTAAATCATTGATTCCCATGGCCTTTAGCATTAAAATTGTATGAGAAAGATTTTGCCTTTGAATTTCTGGGACCGTGTTTTCCAGCATCTCATTGTAAAATGCGGATTCTGTATAAAGTCGATAGCATTTCCCAGGACCTGTTCTACCTGCTCTACCTTTTCTTTGATTTGCCTGTGCTTGAGAGATCGGAGATACTATCAACTGCTCGATACCTGCTCTAGCATTATAAATGTTGATTTTCGCAAATCCAGGGTCCACGACATAATATATACCATCAATAGTGATAGATGTTTCTGCAATATTCGTAGCAAATACAACTTTTCTGCTGTTTTTTGGAGTGGGTTCAAAAATTTTCGATTGTATTTCACTTGGTAAAGCAGAGTAAACAGGCAAAATCAATAACTCGCCAATGCTATCACCTAAGGTCTTTACCCTATCATATAAAATTTCACAGCAAGAGTCTATTTCTTCTTGCCCGGTTAAAAAGACTAAAATGTCACCTGGCCCCTCATTGATGTGGATGTCGATTACACAATCCAAAGCTGTCTCTATATAATCCATTTGGGGTGTCTGTGAGTAAAGCACTTCTACGGGAAATGTCTTACCAGGTATGTTAATAATGGGACAATTTAAAAAGTACTCGGAAAATTTAGCAGAGTTCAAAGTTGCCGATGTAACTATTACTTTTAACTCAGGCCTCTTGATGGCTGCTTTCTTTAGCAATGCAAATAAAACATCAGTTGCCACGGTTCTTTCGTGAGCTTCATCTAACATGATAACGGAGTATTTTGACATTTCAGGATCTAATAAGGCCTCTCTCTGTAACATACCATCGGTCATATACTTTATTCTAGTATATGGGCCAGTAACATCTTCGAATCTAATAGTATAACCTACATCACGGCCAACTTTGCAGCCGACTTCTTCTGCAACTCTTTTTGCAACGGATACGGCAGCAACCCTACGAGGTTGAGTACATCCAATCATCCCGTAGTTACTAAACCCTTCTTCATCTAAATATTGAGTAATCTGAGTGGTTTTACCCGAGCCTGTCTCACCAACAATGACTAGAAATTGATTTTCTCGTACAGCCTGCATCAATTCTGATCTCATCGCGTATACAGGCAAAGTCTGACGTTGTACACTGATCGGCATGGAAGTTCTTTTCCCATAGGAAATGGGTTCATTCATTCTATTTCTTTCCCATTCAGTAACGACAAGCTGGTTCCTCAAAGTTTGAATTTCGTCTCTGGAATCATTTCTATTCTTTGTAGGATCATCAAGTGATTGCTTTTTCCTAATCTGTTGCTCGATTTCTCTTTTTTTCTTTAATTTTTCTTCTCTATGATCTCTTACGGCATTTGAACCGTTCATTGCTGAACGATTCATGAATCCTCTTGGAACTTTTGTTATTTTAGGCATTTCATATTTCTTGGCCCCCTTAACTTGCTGATCCTTTAAAAACTGCGGTCCATCATCTGTATTTAACTCAACATCAATTTCGTCCATATCATCACCTGGTTCATCTTTTGATTTTTGTTCCTTTTCTGCTTTATTCATGATTATACTATCCTCCTCTCTCATGGCAGTCAGGTAAGAAGTGTTTACAGGTATTTCGTCCTTTAATTCCGGATAATCATCAATAGAGGCAGCACCGCTGGCAATAAGTTGTCGAATTTCCCATCTTTCTGGAGAAGTTAATGCACGCCTTTTGATTTTATTCTTTATCTGCCTGTTTATATGAGCATCATTAGACCTACCTCTCTCTCCAATGGTTGCACCGTTCGATTTCTTGATTTCCCCATTTTGTTGATCGATATTTTTCATCGAAAGCGATATTTTTCCATTATTTTGTACTTTTATTACTTCGACAAATATTTGCTGGCCTTGTTTAACTACATCATGTGGATCCAATATTCTTTGTTTCGACATCTCTGATATATGTACTAGGCCATCACAGTTCTTTACTTCTGTTCCAAAAATCTGGACAAAGCAGCCAAAGGTAGTTATGTTTCTCACTCTACCCTGGTAAACTTTGTGAAGGACGGGGCTGGGATCTAAACTTTCTAACCTTTGTACTTCCTCTTCTATCTTTGTCTCTACATTTGCTTGGATCTTAGTACTTTGAAAAGCTGGAGCTTCTTCTTTCATTACCGGTGGTGATACAATCTGGTAAATCTTGAAGATTGTCTCGTTACCGAGTCCGCTTTGCATGGAGTTCAGTTTTTCCTGGAACTCGGTTATCGATTTAGATTCATTCAGAATGTTAAGCACAAATTCAGTTACCACAGGGTCGTCCGAATTAACGTCATCTTTTAAGACTTGATGGACTTTCTGACTTACCTGGGAATCTATACTAGTGTTTCGTATCTTTTCTTTTTTGTGTTTCTCTGAAAATGCATGATACATTTTAGTACTATCTTCATAAGATATACCGACGTCTAATTTTTGGATATTTCGTATAAACTCTTGCGTATTTTTGGATTTATTCATAATATTCAGTACAAATTCTATTATCACGGGGTCATCAGATCCTGTGACCGCTGCTATAACTTTCGATACATCAGACATTCTCGCTATTTTACTCTTTCCTTTGTCGAAAAGTATCTGCCTTCGGTCTCGTGCAACGTTAACTCATAAAGCGTCAGTATATGAACGAATAATGAGCCATCTCAATGGAACTATTATTATGTATCGTAGGTTGGATATTGTTACAGTCTTTCCATACGGGTAACAGATTCACTGCTTCTCGAAGTGTTTAAATAAACTAAAATCAGTAGTAACTGCGATCTATCTTCAATAAATCAGAAGAGATCAGAGGAGAGGTATCTCACATTGTTGGCCGAAAAAGAGAAATTGTCTTATTTCTGGTACATTGTTATTATAACGGATGAAAAAAACTACAATAACTTATTTAATTTTATGAACGAAGAGGGCAATTGCTTTATTATATCTTAAGCGATTATCCCTTTCATGTAATTACAGCAGAGATCTTTACTGTGTCTGGAAATCATCAAATTGTTTTATACCATCTTTATCTACAATTTTGACAATGACGCCCTTGAAATCCATGGGCATTCTTCTTTCTAGCTCTTGGACACAAAGTTTTAGTAACTCTAGACCCTCTTCGGTAGTCATGTCAGGTCTATAATGGCGATCTAGTAAAGAGAATGTATAAAACCCTGAATAACCATGAGCACCGTAAGGTAATTCAACTTTAGTGCCCAAATAGTCAATTTGATATAGTTCTGGTTTGTTCTTCTTTTTATCGTATCCTCCAATTAATACATTGACCTGGTAAGGTCTTCTTGATCTAATTGATTTGGCTAGTTCTTGTCTAACAAAGCTAGATACGGCTTGTGGAGAAAGTTCATAATCTTCCCTCATAGAGTATAATTGGATGTTGGCCTGGATGTATTCGGCGAATTGAACGGTGTCACCGGCTTCACCAGCAAAACTCATCAATGTGTGAGGTGATAGTTGTCTTGTTTTATCATCTGAATCTTTAAGAACAGAGATACCTCTTGTGACCGCCTTAGAGGACGCTAGGATGACGGAATCCTGTACACGAATTCCAAGTATAATATCCATTTCTCAGTTTTCCTTGCTTTTTATTGTATGTGTACCTATTAAGAAGATGCTTCTAGGATTTGTTCTTTTTTGTCGACAACTAATTATTCCCTTTTCCTTGTAACTGATATTCAGTATTCACATTTCTTTATTTTTTGCCACCGTAAAGATTTCGCTGCGAAAGATGCGCCCGGCTTGGAAGTGAATAGCGGAGCTATAGTGATGAAGCAATATGTAATGATATCTCCAAGTTTGAAAATCTGGAGAGATTCTCATAATCGAGTACTGTCAAAAAAAAAAACGATCTAGGGTGTTTTTCATATAAGGGTGAATTGCAAACGATTTAATTACCTCAATAGGGCGTAATTTGAACGTTGGTCAATAAATCTGTGGATCAGTAACTATAAAAACACCTTATAACGATCGCTTTCCAAAAGTTGAGACTACTTGCTCAAGAATCGATAATATTTAATTATCTGTCCTAAATTTGGCCTTTAAATATCAGGAATGATAATTGTCTATCAGGTAAGACGATAATGAAGTAATATACTTCCACATACCAAAGATGTTATAATGTTGACGTGCGACTTGCCAGCCATCCGAATCCAGGGCTAACATACTGGACTTTCGATCATAATATGTTAAAAAAACTTGCTTTCATTAATGTAATGATTCAAAAACTCCGATACGGGGAGTCGAACCCCGGTCTCCACGGTGAAAGCGTGATGTGATAGCCGTTACACTATATCGGATTAAATTAATACTCAATCCTTTCTGATTGGCTACTCCAGTACACCAAGACAATGCTCACAGACGTTTCGGTTGAGTGACTGTGAGAGGCTCATATGAAGGAACCTGTTAAAATAGGTGATTACAACTATACATTTATTTGTATAAATTGGAATAAGTGATTTTAACAATACGTTCTTCGTATAAATTGAAATCCTAATAATAGAATTTTCTGCAGTGATAAGATAAAGATCTATTAATTGACCAGAACTTAGTATATAAGAAGGTGAGTTATAACCAAAAATCTTATCATCAATGTTCCGTATTATGTCTGAACCATTGGGTTTAATATAACCAATCAGCGTGTGTTTTATATACCTCTCTTTTATAATTTAAGAAAGAACGACTTATTCTTAATTATTACGACTTATTGAACTACTAACTATCAACAGAACCGAACCACATTACGCGACAGACAAAGTTGAGTGTCTTGCAATAAGAATCAATCATAGTTTATTGGCTAGTATTCATGCTACTAGCGCATTATCATATACGGTGTAAGAAGATGATATAAAGGATGAGAAATAATCACTAAATTTAGCGGAAGCTCAACGCAAGCATTGATGACGTAATAGCGGGAAATAGTTGAATTCGCAAATTAATTGTTGGGGTTCCATTGTCGATAAGCAAACATTTTAGGTATATATATTTTACTAGACGTTCCCCTTAAGCATATAAGATATTCGCGGAAGAGAATCAACAAGTATGCATAATAATACTATTAATTTTTCTTTCGCTTACACGTCTTTATTCATTATCCTGTTACATTATTAATCCTCGAGTTTCAGCTTCCACTAACTTCAATGAGATGTGGGTGAATTTTGAAACAATTGTTGGGATTCTATTGTTGATAAAGGCATCCTTATATATGTATACAGAATATACTAGAAGTTCTCCTCTCGGATATAGGAATCCGCAAAAGGAAGTCGTTACTTCAGCAGAATAATGTATTTGTTTATTCTCTTGCCATTCCTTATCCTATTAAATTATCAATCCCTTGCGTTCCAGCTTACACTAACTTCGATGACAGCTTCTCATGAATTATGTCACCTTTTAACATTGTATGCGATAATGTTCTATTAGTATGGATACTAGCTGATAGTTGGTTTTCATTTCAACACAGAATTTACGTGAACTTCTTGACACCGTACATGATATTATTCTGACAAAACTAATAATAGTATTAATATGGCTTGTTATTAGTAGCGAAACATTAGTAGAGGCTTCACGCCAATATTACGGAAATATGACACAAAGGGGACTACGTAGAAGAGATAGATCATGATAAAAAAATAAAAAGTAATCTTGTTTTATATGCAATTAAAGAACCGAAACATATTTACAATAATTGTAAGTAGAAGAACCGAAAGTTAATAGAAAAGGGCATGACTATGGTTATTTTTTACGTAGTTATTATGAAAAATTAATAACTTATAACAACATAGCGACGGCAGCGACAACACCAGCACCCATACCAACGAAAGCCTTAGCAGCACCATTCTCAGTTTGTTGAGAAACGGTGTTGGTGGCTTGGATTTGACCATCGGTAATTTGAGAGATGGCAGAAGCCTTAGCAGAAGAAGCAGCAGAAGCAGCAGAAGAAGTCTTGGCTTCAGTGGAGCTTGGAGCGGCAGCAGAAGAAGTCTTGGCTTCAGTGGAGCTTGGAGCGGCAGCAGAAGAAGTCTTGGCTTCAGTGGAGCTTGGAGCAGCAGTGGAAGAAGTCTTGGCTTCAGTGGAGCTTGGAGCAGCAGTGGAAGAAGTCTTGGCTTCAGTGGAGCTTGGAGCAGCAGTGGAAGAAGTCTTGGCTTCAGTGGAGCTTGGAGCAGCAGTGGAAGAAGTCTTGGCTTCAGTGGAGCTTGGAGCAGCAGAAGAAGAGGCATCACCTTCCAAAGACTTCAAAGCTGGTGCCAATCTGGATGAGTACCATGGGACCTGGGTCAACATCTTGCTAACACCGGCAAAGTCAACTTCAGAGAATAAAGTGGTGTAAGACTCGTCAGTAGCGGAAGCCAAGGCCATACCGATGTCCAAAACACCAGCTGGCATACTGGCCAAAGAAAAACCAGAGTTTGGGTCGGAAGCCAAGCTTATGTACTCTTGTATGTGAGATTTAACATCATTCAAAATAACGTTCAATTCATTGATTTGATCTTGAGTTTGAGCGGAAGCCAAAGCAGCGATAGCAGCGAATAAAGCGATCTTAGTGTAAGCCATGTTTAATTATTTTAATACTTGTTGAAAGCGAATGAAAAGTTTGGTATTTTCTTGGTTGTCTACGTATTCTGTAGGAGAAAAGATAACATAGTTCAAGTCAATGATACAACTCAAGCCACCTTTTATATAAAAGTCTCTCTCTCATTCACTTAGCTTCTTCTATTTCCTCTGTAAAGGGTCAATTGCATACAAACGCAGTTCAAAACAAAGAAAATAGAAGCAAACGACGTAATCCTCCCGTGGCTGACTACCATACACTGAAAATCTGTACCAACCGTATAGGTGAATGAGACCCTTTATGGAACGAGAGAGCGCATTCTTTTCACTATTGTATTGTTGGGTTCCTTAAACGATTCTATAAAACCCAAAACTTCGTGCCTTTACTATAAACCCGAGGAAGGACGGATCTGGCCAGGCACAGGCACCAATACACAGGCACCAAAACGGGTCTGGGGTTCTCTTTATCATGCTCCAAGACGCGCTCGAAAAAGTGCCGTTTCTTGCCGTCGTATAGAGATTTCCCCCGAGAAAATTGAACCTCATTAGATCTGGCGATGCTTTCTGTCATACGTTGGGACGAGTGCATGTTACACTAGTTGGACCAAAATGGTTTACTTCTGCTGCAGGTCGTCGGCTGGGCCTTACTATTTTTGGCAATGGCGTACCGTTTTGTTTACACCCTTTATGAGGAATAAAGCAAAGTGTTGAGCATGTTACCTAATGGTTACCGTTTCGAAGCATTAAAAAAACGTTACTGTGTAAAAACTCTATTTTCATTAAGGATTCATATATTGAGAGGCAACCAGCTGATATTTTTGTTCTTGCAGCGCTTATTTGTATTCTTTATTCAAATAACAATAGAGGGAGGCGGGTAGGTCCAAGGGCGATGCAAAGTAAAAATAATGCAAATCAATTGATATGTAGATTCTATTTGCCATCATATGAACAGGGATGATAATAAGGAAAACATTTTGCAGTAAGTAAAAAACGATAGAGGCAATAATAAGAATAAAAGTAAGTCGAGATACTTGTAGGCATGTATACGCGCGGCAGGATAGTCATCGGTCAGCCAACGCAAAGAATCGAAGAAGTCTCTTGGCACTTTCATACCCCACTCTTGGACGTAAGACCGAAAGCTCAAAGTTACTTGTTCTTGTAAATCTAAGGAAAAAGATTCTGTAACCTGTATTCCCAGTTTTGAACTGAGCAAATCCATGCAGCTTGACGGCTTTGGTGGCATCTTTGCTACGCGAGCTACCATGTAGCCGCACAGGGTATCGTGGACCCATAAGTGTCAACACGGAGTTGATTAATAATGGTTATCATCAAGGAGTGAATATGTTCACAATTAAGTTAACCCCAATTATGCCATCTTGGTCTAAAGACTTCGACTGTTTTCTTAAATAGCAACTGTACAATTAAGCTTTCTCGATGTAAGTTTACATTTTGCCCTTGGAACTTGAGATATGGATCATGCGTGTAGAAGAACTTGAGCAAAAAGAATACAAAAAAAAACAGATTCGAACACTAATGATATACAACATACGATTTCTGTTTTCTGAATCAAACGAAACTAATATAAAGGCAATTAACTATTAAAAATCTTGCTGATAAAAGTTAGAGAGTACCCCCAACAATACATACAATAAAAGTAGTGAAAGTTCCGGAGTTAAATAACTCTTGGGATGCAATCATCAACTCTGCGTTGCCAAGACCCCAGTTGAGATATCACTAATATACTGACTGCCATTACGTGTTAATATTACAAGTAATGGAACGCTTGTACCAAGTATAAAAAATAAGTATTCTATCTGTTAGCCGAGAAAAACTTTGACCTGTGATCTATCCTTCACAAACTGGACGAACTAGGTGGTAAAAAGTCTGCATTGAAAAAGTACCATTTACAATGTCAACTCTACAAAAATTACGCACATTTTCAACCTGCGATATTTCTGACGGTTTATTGAATGTCTATAATATCCCAACAGGTGGCTATTTCCCTAATCTAACAGCAATTTCCCTACCTCCAAATACCTCGATAGCAGGTTCTGCATACACAGTCTTGTTTGCACCTATCGATGATCCAAGACCCGCCGTGAACTATATAGATTGTGTCCCTCCTGACTCGGTGCTTGTTCTCGCAATGGAATCTCATTTACAAAGTCAATATCATCCATTTGTTAGAATTACTCAAGCGATATACGGAGGATTGATGAGTACGAGAGCACAATTCTTGAAATCTAATGGCACGGTGGTGTTTGGACGCATAAGAGATGTAGATGAACACCGGACTTTAAAGCACCCCGTCTTCGCTTATGGTGTTGGATCTTGCGCTCCAAAGGCTGCAGTTAAGGCCGTGGGCATCAATGTACAGTTGAAAATCCTAACAAGTGACGGTGTGACTCAACTGATATGCCCTGGTGACTATATCGTTGGAGATAACAACGGAATAGTCCGCATACCAGTACAGGAGACAGACGTTTCAAAATTAATTGCCTATATTGAAAAGTCAATTGAAGTGGATTTACTTGTCTCTGACGACATTAAGGGTGGGATTCCCGCCAAGCAAGCTCAAAAGGAACGAAGGACAATATTGAAGCAATACGTTTAAAGAACGTTATATATATATATATATGTTTCCTTTTCCACTACCACCTTATACATCTTTATTTATGCTACACAATACTCCAAAGAAAGATAATATACGTTCTGATTGTAACTTCAAAGATTCTTAAGCAGAGTAATTCAAGCGGAAGATATCATTGAACACATAGTAAGAGTTTCCATCAGGAATCAAATGGAAAACTTGAGAGAAACGCTGTGGATTTTGTTCTTCGTCAATCAATAGATCACCAGTAATCATAACCAAGACATCGCCATTTGGAGAAGCAGGTTGTGCGTCCAAAGTAGTAATACGATGTTGGACTTTTTGAAAGGGCAAAGAGACTAACTTCTCAACAATATCTTTTGCACCTTGCAATTGACTAGTCTCAAAAGTTAACATAGATTCATTTCTATATAAGTTACCCAATTGACTTCTATCAGTGTCAAATTGATTATAGTAGAACTGAGTGAAGTTTTGAGCCAAAGTGTTGAAGTCGACAGACATTATAATAATAACAATGATAAAACAGGATTATTCAGGAGACACTGTACGTTAAGAACTGAAAGGCAGTAGCTTATCAACCTAAATCTCACCTTGCAAAGTTGGAAAAATTTTCCTTGCTTTTTGAGAACCATGCTTGTGAGATCATGTCACCCGGTATTGATGGAACGAATATCAGTTTAGTGAATGTTCGTAACAACAATAGTATAGTAACTTCGCCTATGAATAGAAGGGGATATAGGAATTGAGTCTGTGCCAAGTATATCCAGATAGTAGCAAGGCTACACAATTTATTCTGTATTATGAGATCCTCGAAATCTCCTTTCAAAAGGAAGTCCCACAGTCGTGAGACATCACACGATGAAAACACATCATTCTTCCACAAGAGAACGATATCAGGTAGCAGTGCTCACCATTCTAGAAATGTTAGTCAGGGTGCAATACCTTCCTCCGCACCACCTATTTCTGGTGGCAATTATTCGCATAAGAGAAACGTTTCAAGAGCTTCCAATTCCTCTCAAAGCTCAAATTTCCTAGCCGAACAATATGAAAGGGACAGGAAAGCTATAATTAATTGTTGCTTTTCAAGACCCGATCACAAGACAGGTGAGCCACCAAGTAATTATATTACACACGTACGGATTATTGAAGATTCAAAATTTCCAAGTTCAAAACCTCCTCCAGATTCAAGATTGGAAAACAAAAAGAAGAGACTCCTTATTTTAAGTGCCAAACCCAATAATTCTAAGCTCATACAGATTCATAAAGCAAGAGAAAACTCAGATGGTTCTTTCCAAATCGGTAGAACATGGCAACTGAATGAACTGGTTAGAGTAGAGAAGGACTTGGATATCTCCGAAGGTTTCATCCTTACTATGGGTAAAAAATACTACTGGGAAACAAATTCTGCCAAGGAAAGAACTGTTTTTATCAAATCCTTAATCACCTTATACATTCAGACATTCGAAGGCCATGTCCCTGAACTAGTTAATTGGGATTTATCCCTCTTTTATCTTGATGAGAGAAGTTATCAGAGGGCTGTTATCACGAATCGTCCTGGACCCATATCTCCAATAAAATCGCCTACTAGCAATTTTGCAGCCAACAGTACCCAATCAATGGGTTCCGTCCCTTCTTCAACATCCTTCGATAGGGCCAGAAGATCTGAAACAGAAGGAAATACTCCAGTGGCAACGCCAACGGGTGCTGCATATAATCCCGGAATAAAATCTTTAAATAAAGTCCCCTACTCTTCCAATTCGACTCTTAACGAGGTAAATAGGAGATACGAACAAGAGCAACAACAGCAACAACAAGAGGCTGAACAAAGACGATCGGAAGAACAAAGAAAGATGCAGTTACAGAAGGAAAATGAGATCAAAAAACTAGAAGAAGAAAAGAGAATAAAGCAAGAAGAACGGAGAAAACAAATAGAATTGGAATTGGAACGCCAACGGCAAATTGAAGAAGAAGAACAAAAAAGGCAAAAGGAACTGGAAAATAGAAGGCAAATGGAGTTGGAACGCCAACGGCAGTTCGAAGAAGAGCAGCGCCTAAACAAAGAGAGAGATCTATTGGATCTAGAAAGAAGACAAAGAGAACAAGAAATTGCCGAGAGACAAAGAAAAGAAGAGCAGGAGGCGCTTGCTGAGAAAGAGGAGAAAGAAAGAAGTAATAGGAATAAACCCGACAGTGAAAACTATGCTCAAGAAATTAACGGTAAAGTTGATAACCTTCTAGAGGACCTAAATGCAGTTTTGGCAGAAGACACAGAAACTACGCCAAGTATGCAAAACAGTACTCACATACCCGAGAGGAGTACTGCTAGAGCTCGTGATCAATTAAAAAAACCACTAAATATTGCTAAAGTTGAGGCACTCGATGGAAGCGATTTAAATGACTCAATCAGTTTAGACGATGAGATAGCAGGTTTAAGTACATCTAATATATCAGAGGAGTATCAGGATGAGAAAAACGATCTTTCCTTTGAAAAGGGGGATGAAGTTAGGTACAGTAAAAATTTTGAGGGTGAAGCTTCTCACGTGTACCACGAAGTATCGATTATCCAAGAAGAAACGCCCGCGGTTTCGCAGAAACTGATTCTTCCAGAAGAGAACAAATCAGACGTATTAATTGATCTCAAAGAAGAGACCAGAATAATGGAAAGCATTGATGATGAAGTTTTACTGGAAATCTTAACAGATATCAACTGGACTATCGAAGATGATGCAGATAGTATGATTGAAAGAATTGACATGAGACTGGCAGAAGCAGAGTATTCTTTCAACCAAAATTTACTATCTTTGCAGAAAATGGGACCTAATCTTCATCCCTATGAACACAAAGTCAGCGAGGAATGCCACCGGATAATTCCCACATTTTCCTTATTTTTAATGGAAATGAGCAACTTTTCTAATGATATTGAAAACGTAGAGAGTCAAGATAACGGACTACAAGTTGAAAGTGCCAACAAAAAACTGTTGTGGAACACACTTGATGAACTTTTAAAAACTGTCTCTCTTGATGAAGTCTCATTAAATCAATTATTAGAATGTCCAATAAGAGAGAAAAACCTGCCATGGATGGAAAATCAATTGAACTTATTATTGAAAGCATTCCAAGCAATCGGCAGTGATGAAAATGAAGTAGAATATAACCTGAGAGAAATTTCAGGGTTAAAACAGAGGCTACAATTTTATGAAAAAGTTACCAAGATATTTATTGACAGAATTGTGGAAGAAATGCAAAAGAAGTTTTCCAATATTCATGGCCAAGATATTTCACACGATCAAATGATTAGAATCTTGAAGACTTTGCTAATATTCTCTCCGTTAATTCTCTTCTGTAAGGAAATATCACAAAAATCATATCAGACCATTGTAGAAAACTGGAACATCAATATCCAACCAATATATATGGAATTGTGGACGAAGAAAATATCACAATTGGAAAGCATTAATGTAAACCATGATAGAATGGGTAAATTAAGTTTAAACCGGCTACTACAGCAATGGAACACTTTTAGGAAAGAGAGGAAAATTAATGATGCCAGCCCAGTTTTCAAGGAAGAATTTTCTCTCCTTACTGAATGCATTCAGGTTATGAGACAGGAGTGTATTGTTTACCAAAATTTCGTCGAAGTATTTTTTCATATATCTTCAAAGCATAACTTTGAAAACTATATCAAGCATTTTAATGATCCAGATGCTCCTCCGATGTCATTGGATACTGTGAGAGTGATGCAGTCTGACAGAGAAGCAGCAGTTATCGAAACTCAGCTAGTCTCAAGAATATTTCAATCTATTGTTACTAGATTATCCTCATATTTTGTAGAGTTAGTCAAAACCGAGCCAACAGTAGCGCCCGCCTTAACCCTTTACTTGGAAAATGAAATCAAAAGCTTAGAATCATCGAACCACGAATTCTTATTATCTGCGGTAACGAGAGTGTACACGCAAATTAAACAAGCGTGGTCAGACAACATTGACGAACAAGTTTTGTACTTTGAAAGAATTTCTAACGCAACAACTAATGGAGAAATTCTTCCAGCTATAGTCGATTTACCACTAGGTTTGAAAAATTCAGAAGATTTATTTAGATTTACCAAGAGTACTATGGATATTAAGGATATCGATGACAACTATGAGTCCATTGAATTGATGAATTCAAGCTTCAGGAAGTTAAGTGTGGCTGCTACAAAATCAATAGCCCACAAGGAAAATAATTCAAGCATTAACCCAAGTTTATCAGACACTGCGGCTTTAAATAATGATTACATGGAAACAATTTCCCTTTTAGTGAACAGCAACTGGTTAACAGAAATGCTCTCCATGTTGAACTTCAATAAGGATGGTATATTTGACACGTCATTACAAAATGTAAAAAAAGTCTTTGATGTTGAGAGAGAATCCTATGCTTCCTTTTTACTCCGTGATACTATGCCCAAGTTGACAGCTTTTGTTTACGGTGTAAGCAACATCATTGAAAATACCAACAACGTGAATATGACCAATCCGTCAAGATGGGCCGCATATAGCAGACAGAATCTGGAGAACATTCTTTTAGCATACACTTCTCATGAAATTGAAACCTTGGTAAAAAGGTTGCACACTCACATGGCAAATGATTTTGGTTGTCGCCAAGAAGACGCCATCAATAACGTCTTGTGTGACAAGCTGTGGTCATGCATACAAGGTCAAACCGTTTCATTATACCTGAAATTGTACACAGTCGTTGATAAACACTACAGGGGAACAAATATCCGCTTCACAAAGAACGATATTATTAGTGCGTTTGAGGAATACAAGAGCTCTTAAAAGTATGGACTCTGCATTACCGTTATATTACATTTAAAAACTACAATTCAATAGAATATTATATAAATTCCAACAGTACAAAACCGTATATAATGATATAATGATTTCGGCTTTTCAAGTTTTTTTTCCTAGTATAAATAGAGCAAACTACAAAGTTAACTCCATTATCCAACTGATGTTTTTACTTGTAGTTTGTACTATTAATTTCCAATTTGCATTCTCTTTTAAATACTCCATCCTTATGCACGGGAAATACGCATATCAGTGAGGATTCGTCCGAGATTGTGTTTTTGCTGGTTGAAATTTAATTATAAACCAGACCGTCTCCTCATGGTCGTTTATCAGTGTTCGCTTTTGAATACTTCAAGACTATGTAGGGAATTTTTGGAATATTTTCTTTCACGATATCTATGCTTTCGAAAAGACTTTTTTTTTTGGGAGTAGTATCAGAGAATAGGGTAGGGCTAACAGACTGAAACATTCAATCGAAGGCCCAGTTATATTCTTCTCTTTTTTCACCAAATTCTTTGATATGAGTTCATATTACGGAAGTTGGAAAATGTACTTATATAATGCGATGACCACTGAAGTGATGGGCTAGACCCATTCTCACGTTTATCCGCCTGCCTTTTCTGCTGATACATAAACTTTGTCTAAGGATTTTAATCCGTAACTAGGCAGTGCGCTTCATTGACAAGTACTAAACACAATCTCAATTGTCTTAATACATCATAAGTACGTAACGCAATCTCAAGTATTGTAGTGCATCATCAATACGTGACCGCTATTGTGGACATTTTGCATCGTATTCATGAAACTCTTCACTTTTTGTTCGAGGGTGTAAAGTTGATGAAAAAAATACGGTATGAAAAATTATCAATATGAAAAATCTTGATTCCGTAATAACTTTTTGAAACTAATTAGAACATAAAGACGTTAGAACAAAACAGCAGAGAGAAAATGTTCAAAAAGTATGTTTAACGCGAAGATGAACCTTGTTAAACTTATTGATTATTTAAACGGTTCGTTGGCACCTCCGAGTAAATGAACATCTACTAACATCATCACCGATAGATTCACAAAGGAAGACGTCCATTCACGTTCAAAAGTTAAATCTTCCATTCAAAGAACTTTGAAGGCCAAGCTGGTGAAGCAATATCCAAGACTAGAAGACGTTATTGATGAACTAGTTCCTAAAAAAAGTCAAATTGAGTTGATTAAATGTGAGGATAAGATCCAATTGTATACTGTTGATGGTGAAGTTCTTTTTTTTCAAAAATTTGATGAGCTGATTCCAAGCCTAAAATTAGTACATAAATTTCCAGAAGCTTATCCAACTGTCCAGGTTGATAGAGGCGCCATTAAATTTGTTCTCTCAGGTGCTAATATTATGTGCCCTGGTTTAACATCTGCAGGTGCTGACTTGCCACCCGCTCCTGGCTACGAGAAAGGTACAATTGTAGCTATCAATGCTGAAAATAAAGAAAATGCATTAGCTATTGGCGAACTGATGATGAGTACCGAAGAGATCAAGTCTATAAACAAAGGCCATTCCATAGAACTGATTCACCACTTAGGCGATCCTTTGTGGAATTTCAGCGTTGAGTAGCTAATAAAACCATTCAATACTACTTTACAATTTGCCTACTTAAGTAACAAAATAAACTAAGAAAAAATTACGCTAGCATTGCTTATAACCTGCACTGTCATTTCCTGATTTCTGAGTGTTTTCATTACCATGCTTGACTAGAGTTCCATGAATATAATGGGTTATTAATCTGTTGTTGGTTCATGCTATTTATCAGAGACGTAAACATGGATAATATCTCCGCTCACCAAATTAAAATCTGAAAAAAGACGAAAATCATAACTAATTTCGTTTCGCATCCCCCTAGAATTTTCATGGAACAGCTTAACCTTTAGTATGTCTAGTTTTAGCTTTCGACATATTATACTCTTGACATACCGTATTGTAAAATTAGGAAGTACCCAATACTCCGAATCACTATACGGTCCATTACCGAACCTAACCTTTATTCTCAAAACAGGAGATTGACGCGTTTCTCGGCTTCTACTCATGTTAAATTTACTCGTAGTAATGTCATACGACTTAAGAAGGTTTGACCAACGTGGTAGGCTGATATCATACCTCAATTCATTGCTCATAACTTTGGAGATGAAATACATTTCAGCTTCTCTTCTTGTTTTCTTATCACATATTGATCCGTTCAACACCATCACATGATCAAACCTTGCCAATAATTCATAAAAAGTAGCCTCTTCTTCAATGTTAACATCACCTCCGCTATATTGCAAGTCATTGCCATTCAAATGAATATTTTTTAGTGAAGGAAATGCCACATTCAATTCATCTATCACACTTCCCTTTTTAAATTCGTTGTCTGTTATATCCAGTGATTCAATAGAATGAACAGCAACATTCGGTATCTCAGAGATTTGATTATCTGAGATGTTTAAATCTTTCAATCCCAAGTCTGCTGGAAATTGCGGAAACGATGTGAGGTTATTCCCGCTAATATTCAACTCTTCTAAAGTGCGCGGTATTTCTACCCTTAAATTTTGAATTTCTACACTATTCAACTTGTTATAACTTAAATCCAACCTTTTCAATGCACTGAAAATTTTAAGCAGCTTACCAACATGCTCACAGCTAAAATCGCACGAAGACACACGCAAAGTTTTGATATGTGATAGATCATATCGCTTCAAGGCATGCCAACCTTCTGAAAATTTATTCTGTGATAGATTGAGGATCTCTAAGCTTTTCAAAGGTTCTATGAATTGGCATAAAGAATTAATATTCGTGAGAAGATTTAGCGATAAATCAAGGTCTCTAACATTCATACATTCTTGAATTACACAGTTCAATTCACTTTGGTTTTGGAATAGTAACGCAATATCTGAATCTCGTAGTACTATTTTTCTTAGTTTCTTGAAATTTCTATTTTTTGCATCCAGTTCATGGAAGCCCAAAGTCTCAATCTTCTTGTT
Source organism: Saccharomyces jurei (assembly GCA_900290405.1). Lineage (NCBI taxonomy): Eukaryota > Fungi > Ascomycota > Saccharomycetes > Saccharomycetales > Saccharomycetaceae > Saccharomyces > Saccharomyces jurei. The sequence continues at coordinate 170,273 of LT986468.1, read as the reverse complement.
GCCTATAGATAAGTTATTGATGTTGCTACTTGAGCTTCCATACTTTTCTGACAGAGCTTTGTAAAACTTAATCCTGCGTATACTTGGATCTCTAATTCTAGATTCTTTCAAAAATGATCCTGAATTAGGAGAGTGAACGTCGAAGTAGCGTATACCATCTATCACTCCAGAATGTTTTCCCCGACTGGGATCATCCCATTCCACCCCATAAGCCTTGATTAAAGGCCACGGCTTAATGTAACCAATAAATTTGACTGTACAAAAATATCCACCGATTTTGAGTCTGTCTCCAATTTCATAGCTCATGACGTCTCTGCCATTCCTTTTACGTTGCGGCATATCCTACTGCTGTGGGCTCTAAGAGTCCTTCCTTTGAGCAAACAATCAAATCGGAAAAAAGAAAAGAACTCATATGATAATGATGATTATGAAAACACATGTATAATTTACAGCAATGTTATTGAAAGTTGAAGAAGAAAAGAAAAAACCCTTTATATAAAAATGATCTTACATATGACTTATTTATTCCATCATTGCATCTTGATCTTTGCTTGCATCTATGGCTTTATCAAGAGAGCTAAACAATCCATCCAAATCAAATTCTTTGGACCACTCGGATACAATGGTTGACTCACTTGTAGGAGTTGGAGCCTGCTTGGCGCCGGTGCTTATGGTGCTTAAACTTTGTTTATCTTGCTGAGATGCAGCTACTGATGCGTTTGGCAAAACCCAACCAAGAATCTTACCATCCCTCCAGTCGTTCAAGACAGAAAGTCCGGCACTGGCAAGGTTTGGAATACCACCCTTCCCTAATCTACCTCTTTTACGAGCGACGTGAATTAAGAAATGTTTTGTGAAGGTATCAGCATCGTTAGCGGGAATAGGAGGAATTTCATAAAGTTTTTTAAAACTCTCTGTCATTTCATCAGATTTGGCTAGTCTCTTTACTAACGTTAGGACAGCTGGATATGGGTCAACAATGTGTTTTGCCGGTAGAGCGTTTAAGAGAGCCAATTCGGCTTCATGTTCGATCTTCGACCTTTTCTTATTATCGCTTGGGAAACATATACCAGGCGAATCTAAAATCTTCAACTTATTATCAATTTTGATTTCTCTTAAGGAAGTGGTAACACCAGCTTCATTACCGACTGGACAAGCCTTAGACTGGCCCCCGCGGCGAGCTAAAAGTGCGTTAATAACAGAAGATTTACCAACATTTGGATAACCAATAACACCTACTACAATAGATCTCTTCAAGTTACTGTTGTTAGAGTAGGTTTTTAAAGACTCTAGTAATGCGCTTGCAGTAGTAGTTTGGCTTAATTTTCTGTTGAAAGAAGTTCCGTTAACTGCACCAGAAGCTGCTCTTAATGGAATCGTAGGGAAACTAGATTTCAAGTAATTCAACCATTGCTCTAATACATATGGAGGAATTAAATCAACTTTATTCAATATTAAAATTAATCTTTTACCTTGACTTTGTAAGATAGCTTCTTCCACTCTTCTTGATCTGGTACCTTCTGGATCTCTAGCGTCCAAGACATACAGGATAACATCAGAAGCATCAATAACAGATTTGAAAATCTTGTCGTAAGCCTTCCTAGATTTTTCTAGTTCTGACTCCCCTTCTACATTGTCACCGTAGAAATCAATATTATAATCAATAACTTCTAGCTCGTCATTACCAGCATCTAAATTATTAGAGGATGTACCCTCATATTCAGCAGCAGCTTGCTGAGCTGATTCAACCAACGCTGCTAGTCCATTTTCATCTTCATCCACAACGTCTTCATCCATTGCATCAACACCTTGTTCTTTGGCAGTTTTCCTCGCTTCCATTCGTTGCTGTTTGGCAAGCTCTCTTTCCTCCAAATCCTTCATTTTCTTCGCTTCTATTTCTTCCAGAATCTTAGCCTTATAAGGAAAGTTAGAAGGGATACCAGGATCTTTCTTAGCCCTCGATTTCCATGTAATATCCTTCTTTGCCATCTTCTTTTCCTTTTTCCTATGAGCAGAGGCCTTCTTCTTAATGCCTTCCTTCAATTTGGTAGATGTTCTTCTGGATTGACGCTTTCTGACTCTCATTATGTAGCTGTTATAATGGTGACGGTATATATCTCTGATCTGTCTTTGTGCTGAGTTTATGATATAGACTAGAACATTACTAGTACAATTTTCTCTTAATGTAACTAGCTCATCTCATCGCCTCGCTCGAAAATTTTCAGCAACTGAAAAAAAATCAAAAAGAAAAAAGAGAAGTGACGTTTGGAGTGACGTGGATAAGAAAGAGTTGATCCGACCTGAATGCAATACTATGGTACTTCACATATATACATATATAAGTATGTGTTATTTTTCATGCGCTAATTTCTCGACCACATTCAATCATATAGCCTACTGTCCTTGAATTTAGAGAAATCGGCCATGGAAAACGCAGGTCGTAAGTTTGACGAAGCGAGATTGGCGGATTGACTTGCTGTCCTTTGTGGTTCGTGCTCCCTTTGCATTGTCGCTGAACTCTTGCCGAGATCAAACATACTGCTACACTTCATTCTGTGCGCATCTTCCAAAGTATTCACACTTGTTCCAAATTCCCCTTCCTCTAATCTGGAAAATGGATCTGATCTCGTTAGAAACTTCAACTTTCTCCTTAAACCTGTCTTGAGGTCCTTGGTAACGTTGTATAATCCGGAAAAACGTCTTTTGATGGTATGAGATTTATGAAAGATCAGATAAAATATGATACAAATTGTTGTAAACCACATCAACAACCCTTTAGTAGAGAAACTGGGGTTTTGCTTACGTAATTGATTAGATTCAAATAACTTGCCAGGCATGAATTTCTTACCAGTGAGCTTCGTTCTTCTTTCACTGGGCGCAATACCCACTAAGGAGTCATCACTACCAGCCACTATACTTCCTGAAGCATAAAGTAACATTCTACCCAATGTCCAGGATAACTCTCGTTCATTGACTTTTTCCACACTTTGAAACAAAGGTTCATCATCGACCTTTTCGGCATCAACCTCTATTCGAGGCATATCAAACCCTTCATGAAGTATATTAAGGACCCAGTTGCCTTTGAAACATGCATCTTTCAAGAAACTCTCTGGAATAGAATTATACATTCCTTCATTACTATTTCCTAATATTTGGGTCCAATTGGAATTGCAGAATTCTCTTACGCTTTGACTAAACTTGTCAAAGTTGTATTCGCCCCCCAGCTTAAATACATCGTTTGCAGTGTACCAATACTCAGAAGTACCTATGAATTTATCATTAGCAAAATCTATTCGAGGGGCATGAACACCATTAAATAAACATGGCTCGTCATCGCAAGGCATGTTTTTCAAAAGTAAGGGGTAAATAGACTTGGTACATTGTACATAGTTCCCCGAACCAGTAATATGAAAAGTGGTATCTTTAAATTCAAAATCAGTGTTGCTTCCCCGCGGCATACAGGGATCGTTCAAAGTCTTTGTAGAAAAGTCATCATCTTCGTAATCATTTGTGTTTTCTGGAAGGGTGTTGATCAACTGAGCCAAATACCTTCTTCTAGCTTGGTTGGCACCAAAGCCTAACCACGTACTGACAAAGACATCCCATTTCTGTAAATCTCCATTAACGCTCCTCAAGAAGACAGTGGCGATGTCATCTTCATGTCTAGCAATTTGTTCTCGGTCATGTGGCGCAAATGCAATCTGAGTAGAGGCGCCACCCATATCCATGAATCCGAAAGTGAAATGATCTGAAACTTCCGGATTAAAGTCATTAAAATGTCCATAAAGATAGTTCAAGCTGAGCCAGCCATATAAGCCTTCAGTTTCACCATCAATAACTTGGATTTGTGAGGAGCAATCCTCAATTAGAAATTCTGAATGGTGTTTGAGCCCCTGACACAAATCATCCAAAATGGCAGATTGTCTGTCTTGAGGTAAAAGACGCATGCCTGCGGTGGCCTGAATAAAAACGGGACAATTTGACCAATGCGACTCAGGAATAATATCTTTAGCAAAATCTAGTAATGGCTTGATATGAGATTTATAAGCCTCTTTGGGCTTTCTTTCAAAAGTCGATAAGCCTGGATTCATTTTAAAAGTCCAATCATTTTCTTGATGAATATGAGGCACTGACTGAAAAACGGAGTCTGAGACCTGGTTTTTTGAATGAAGAAGTGATTCTGCGTCCTGCCACTTAAACACATGAATTCTCGAACCCGAAGAACCTGCATCTATGACGATACCAAATCGATCATTACTGTTTTCTATAAGCATAAGAGGGCAGACAGAAATGTAAAAAAGCGACGTTGAATAAGATAATAATCCACTTTATACAGCTAAACGTAAACACGATATATACGAACGAAATATCATCACAATAAACCTCGGTTTACCATCATTTCTTCAAAAGCTAAAAAAGAGGCAAAAAAGCAAAAATCGCTATGACTGTGAAGTTGTTGAAAATCCGTGATTAACTGAGCCCGTGCGCGCGCAAAAGTACGTTACTATAAATACAGTAGCAGGTAGGAGAAAAAAACCACTAGTTACTTCAGGTAGTAATTTTCCCAAGGGATCCGGAGATGTCGAGGATATCCTTACTCGAAACAAATTGGACTTTGTCCTTCTCAGAGGGATTCAAGGCTAAATGAACACCAACCTTTCCAACCTCATCGCCGTAGACTGGGTAGCCCAACCAACTCTGGAATCTAGAGCGGTACACACGAACGCCCAACGCAGCAGCAAGATTTCCACCAAATCCGCTCTGCTTGGAATTTTCCCTTTCACCCAGAAGGGGGCCTGGACGTAGAATTATAGTGTGCTTGAAATTAAGAGCGATAACATCACGCTCAATTTCACCTTTCATCTTCATGTAGCCAAACCTAGAGTCCGCATGAGCCCCAGCAGAAGACACGAGCACAATCGTTTCACATCCTTTGTCCTTGGCAGCCCGGGCCAATTGCAGGTTTAAGTCGTGATCGATCTTGTACTGCTTGTCCAAGCCACCTGCACTTGCCCTTGTCGTTGCCAACGCGGTGAATAGTACCTGCGGATGCATTTCGTTGGTGACCAACGCTGTCCACTTTGAACTATCCTTTTCCACCATAGCCACAACCTTGTCAGCGGCTTGGAAGGGCGGCTCCCTTCTCAAAATAGCATAAACCTTAGCGAACTGGGGGGCCTCCTGAGCGTGTCTCAAAAACCCGCCTCCACATAGACCTGTGGCACCTAATACTAGCGCATTCATCATTCAAATTATTCTTTTAAATGGCCTCTTTTATCTTCTCAATCCTTAAGCAGATCTTATGCGAAGCTCGCCACCAGCAGCAGCTATTTTACTTTGTATATCGCGTAACCCCCGCATTGCTATCGTGCCACGCGACAAGCATAAAAATAAGTACGAAACATGGAATCTTCGTCTACGAAAAGATACCAGTAAGAGGGTTTCCAAATAAATCCAGTAATTTCTCAAGGGTACATTGCCAGCCTAATTCTCTTCTTGTAACACTCTCGTCATTTCCTGGTCTGATCGTCCGGCACCCATTGCTTGTTAACGGTTGTAATAATTTTTATCGCGTCTCTCTTTTTTTCACCGCGGTTCACATAGTTATATATACACACGTAGAAATTTCAGTATATCTTCGTATGCAGGATTGCTAGGTTGTCGTCAAGAGAAATCGAACACGTAAAGAACATTACATAAAGCAAAAGCAATCCAAAGCATGTCCAACAAGTTATTCAGACTAGATGCAGGTATGTATTATTTTCCTCAGGAAGCTTCGAATAATTTTTCTCTGGTTTACTAACCAACGCGCACGACTCTATATAGGCTACCAACAATACGACTGGGGTAAGATCGGCTCCTCTTCAGCTGTCGCTCAATTCGCTGCGCACTCCGACCCTTCTGTTCAAATTGAACAAGACAAACCATATGCAGAACTATGGATGGGTACTCACAGCAAGATGCCATCCTACAATCATGAGTCTAAGGAATCCCTGAGAGATATCATTTCCAAGGACCCTTCTACTATGTTAGGTAAGGACATCATTGATAAGTTCCATGCCACAAATGAATTGCCTTTTCTTTTCAAAGTCTTGTCCATTGGAAAAGTCTTGTCCATTCAAGCTCATCCCGACAAGGCTTTGGGTAAGACGTTACATGCTCAAGATCCTAAGAACTATCCTGATGATAACCATAAACCCGAAATGGCCATTGCTGTTACTGACTTTGAAGGCTTTTGCGGGTTTAAGCCATTGCAAGAAATCGCAGATGAGTTGAAACGTATTCCTGAATTACGCAACATTGTTGGTGAAGAAACTTCTCAGCATTTCATTGATAGCATTCAGCCCTCTGCCAAGAAAGGTTCACCAGAAGATGAACAGAACAAAAGACTCTTGCAGGCTGTTTTTAGTAAAGTCATGAACGCTTCCGACGACGAAGTTAAAACTCAAGCCCGCTCCTTGATTGAGAGATCGAAAAAATCTCCTTCTGACTTTAACAAATCAGACTTACCGGAATTAATTCGAAGACTTAATGAACAGTTTCCTGATGATGTGGGTTTGTTTTGTGGATGTTTGTTGTTGAATCATTGCAGACTGAATGCCGGCGAAGCCATCTTCCTAAGAGCCAAGGATCCTCATGCTTATATAAGCGGCGATATTATGGAATGTATGGCTGCTTCTGACAACGTGGTTAGGGCGGGCTTTACTCCAAAGTTCAAGGACGTTAAAAACTTAGTCTCCATGTTGACTTATACATATGATCCTGTGGAGAAGCAAAAAATGCAGCCTTTAAAATTTGACAGATCTTCAGGCGATGGTAAGTCGGTATTATACAACCCTCCAATCGAGGAATTTGCTGTATTGGAAACTACTTTTGATGAAAAACTTGGTCAAAGACACTTTGAGGGTGTTGATGGTCCAAGTATCTTGATCACCACAAAGGGTAATGGTTATATCAAAGCCGATGGCCAAAAATTAAAGGCAGAACCTGGCTTTGTCTTTTTCATTGCTCCTCATTTACCTGTTGATTTGGAAGCTGAGGATAAGGCTTTTACTACTTATAGAGCCTTTGTGGAACCTAATTAATTCAGTTCTTCTCCTTTGCTTTCTTTCCAATACTCTTTTCCCTTATATTTATATAAAGAGAATTAATATATTTACTATTTGAACTCTGCTTCATTTCGCAATCTTCACTTGCTCACCCGCTCTATTATACAATAAAATAGGTTTACCAAACATATTTACTCCTTTCACATATTTGATATTAATGCATAAAACAACAGATAAGAACATACGTAAAATTATATCTGGTGGTTGCCTTTAGTTTATTTCGATACGGTACTGCTTCTTTTCTTCCATTTCAATACTCTTCTTCTTAAATCGCCCTCAGATTGTTGATAAATGTTTAAATGTTTATCAAAGAACATTTTCTTATAGTCACTACCATGTTTCTTATATAGTTTTTCCAGCCATTCATCTTCCCTTTCACTTTGATAGCGTTCCTTTTTAATAACTGGTCTAGATGCAAATTTTTCCAATTGTTTAACCACTTCGGTCCTCTCGCTGGTTTCCTTGGCTTTTATTGTGTCAACGTCATCATCGACATCAAAATTCTTCTTCTTACCGTAAACAACTCTTACAACATCACCGTTCTTATCACGTTGTATTCTTGCCTCACCTTCTGGAATTTCGTTCTCATCAAGTTCCACGCTAGCCGCCACGTGATCATGTTGCATTTCTTCTTCTTCGTTTTCGTCTTCATCTTCATCCGACATAGATTTCGTTAATGGCACTCTCTTAACTACCTTACTTAAATCGGCCTCATTACCACCCGTCGGTGTTTGCAACTTGGCTCTTAACCCTAATTTCTTATAATTTTGTGCAGTTGTCAGAGAGTAGTCCCAATTTGCTGCAATAATCGGATTGGACTGGATGTTAATTTTCCTTTGTTTGTCTTTTGTTCTCCTAGTTGCCTTCCCAACAGAGGATCTTTTCATTTTTCTTTTTCTTACGGATGTCATTGTCTACCTTTTTATGTGGTGTGTTAGTATTTTGCCAATAAGCTGGATCTCTTTTAATCTTCCTTTGATGAACAAATACAATGAGCAGGTGTCTATCTCATCGCCTCTTTTTTTTTCGTTGTGGAAAATTTTCGATGAGAAGATTCACACAGATTTATGTTCGGGTAATATCTAAATCGATTTTATGATAGTAATATTGTAAGACTTTATAATGGGAATGCTGTTAAAAGTCAAAGCGGAGGTACGTGATCGCCTATCTTAAATTTGTGGCGTGGCATGGCGTGGCATGTTTTCTATAAAATTGTTAAATGTACTTATTTCAGCAGTTAATGTAGTATCCTATACCATCAGTGCAATTACGGCGAAAAGAAAGTTCCGCTCATGGAAAGAATATACCCCTTCATATGTTACTTTAAAGTACCTTTCTTCCGTACATGTAATTTAAGTCATCAAGATGGGTTGATATGAGTTAGTGGTACCACAAAAGTCTTTCAGGAAGTTTCCGTACAATAGTACACTAATACTAAATATTAGGATGGACACTGTGGCGTCGAACGCGCTGGAAATCAACTTTTTATAAGTGCTTGATAAACAATACATGGCGTTAGTATGTAATGATTGATTAAGTAAATGGCAATAAATCATCCAAGAGATTGTTGTTAACTTGTATACGTAGTAGAAAGCGCCTATAATGTATTTATAATAGTGATCAGCACATCATCACAACATCAACAGAGTGTTATTGTCAATACAGCATTGGAAAGCGTATAATTCCTTCGAAGAAGAAATGAACCTTCAAACACTAACTACCTCTAGGTGGCTTTATCTTAAGAGATGAACTCTCTCAAAGAAAAGTAAGGAGAACTCTTTTGAAGAACACCAACCAAAACCAAGTAAAACTTGATATTCAACGCGATTGAATATGTACCCAAATTCTAAAAAAGAATGCAATTGGTTTCATTTCTGCTAAGCTTTGAGTTTAGTCACGACTATAAACAGCGTTATATTAATTCTCATTAGTATTGCTCACCGAAGCGCTTCGGGTACTTCAATGGAGAGCGTGTCACTTGATATTCTTGAAGCGTACCCAGAGTAAGGCTGCTTCAGGAAAAATCTTAGTAGTGAGCGGTAATAAACATGCCATTTACAACTATGAGCGTACATTAACGGTTCATAGGTACTATAACGTTCATTCAATATACCACTTTTATATAATTTACGCGGACTGTTACCAATTAATACAGTCATGAAAAAAATAACCTAGAATGATCTAGCTTTACTTCTGTTCTGAATCTTCTAACTGCTTTATCTCATCTTCAGTAAACACTCTCGTTTCTTTTCTATTAGCATGCGACCAGACAGTGTTAACAGCATCAATGAGTACACGCTGATCATCATCTAGGGAAATCATTTGACCGTGAGTAGTTCTGTCGTTAAAACTAAATTCTTTCAGAATGTTCTTATGAGTGGCACACCATATATAACCCTGACAAGCTCCTGGAGCAGCCCTATGCCAATCATTTGATTTTGGATCAGGTAAAATCACGTATTTGCTGCTAATTGGAGTTAAGTAATAATATTGTTTCATATCTTCTATAGTCTCGAATTGATCTTTGAACTTATTAAAATCGCCTTCTTTTTTCCAATCCGATTCAGCAGCATTCTCGTGTTTACAGAAAGTTCCCCCACCATTTACCCAAAGTAAGGTTTTCATGTCCGTAGACATATGAGCTATTTGCCCGGAACATATTTCGACTGCTGCTTCTTGCCTCTTTCCGTCCAATTCAGTTTTCTTTACAAAGTCACCAATGGCCCCTGAATACACTTTTTGTAGTGAATACCGATGGCCTGAAGCCAAGAACCCTAACCAAAAATTTTCTTTATCACCATGAGTGCAGTGACCCGTGTCATGAGCCAAATGAATCATACTGGCGAGCACTAGAGGTATTGTGTGTTTTGATTTATCTACAGCAAATAAGCCAGCTTCTAACTGGTGTTGTCTTTTATGATAGAACATATCTTTGAATATGTACTCCTCCGTTGTCAATAATTTGTCACATTGATCGAAAACATGGTCAGGATTAATAGCAAGCGAGTTCTGGAAATTCTTTGATTCAAGCTGTCTAGGTAAAACAGTTTCATATCTAGCAGTACACCTCCCATTTAGCTTTTCTGTGAGAGCTCTTTCTCTGTAGAAAACCGTCCCTGTTTCTTGGTATTCCGGTGTTTCAAAATATTTATCGATCTTTTGATAACTAATGGCATCGACGTCCAGAAAGATGAATTCTTGGAAAAGATTGAATAGAACTGCCAACCATTTACTTTTATAACTACCGAAGTCATCCTGCCACTCGGGGTGTATAGTATTAGAGATATCTAGGAACCAAATATTCTGTAGAACATCAGTGGAATTATCATAGTTATTTTTCACCGGTTTGAAATCGGGACTTCTGGCGGCGTATATGAGTTTGTCTACTAGCTCCTGTGACAGCTCATTACCTCTGTGTACCACTTGAATTGGCAACGTGTTCCCCTGGAACCTTAGAGTAGCAATAAGTTTAACGGCCAATGCAAACTGGTCAGGGCCTAAACTCAGTATAATACCACGATCGGCTACTTTAGCGCTCATATCTCTCCAATTTGACCAGAAGGTTTTTGTTGGGTTATAGTTATATTTGAATGCGTCAAATTTACCCGTTTCATGGTTTAACTTGGGTAACATACCTTGTTCTAGTACTTTTCCTAAAGGCGACGTGATCTTTGGAATTATTTCATGAAAATTTTCTATGGTAAAGTTATTTATAAATGGATACATTCTTCGTTCGAATTCAAATTGGTCATATTTCTTAAAGTTACTCATATCATAAGCAGAGAATGTGGCATTTAACGCCTGGACTAATTTTGATTGAACCTTCTCTTTTGGCATTTTGTTGCTTCCTGGAAAAATCTCCTGAATATCAACTGGATTATTTTGCATGAAACATCTATCATAAGTCCTTATTCTCTCGAATGCTAGGAACATATCATATTTTCGGCGATATAGCTTCTCAGGATCCCCACTCAATACGTTTCCATCTGGACCGTAAACTGGTCGAGTTTCTTTCTCATCATTAATGCTGTACAATAATTTATCAACACTATTGGTCCATTCATCGTCCAATGCGTACAGTGTACGGAAATAAAATTTGCACCTATCAGTCAAGCTTAACTTGTTGAAATGCTTGTAATAACTCTTTTTATTGATTAACCAGCTAGATTTTCTTTTTGTATCCATAAACTGGTCATAAAATGGAACTAATTCCAGTGGAGAGACCGGAATACTATACACTGGATCTACTTCAGGAAAGCCGAAGGCCTCTGTAAGCACTTTGCGATCTTCTTCGTTCAATTCCCCTTTGCTTGTACTGTTCGCATTGCTCAACCGTAGAGAGTTTATCAGTCCATTATCTCTGTGTGTAAATGGTTGAAAAAGGACGATAACGATGAGCAAACTTCCGATTATAATTGGTATAGTACATGATCTGAAAGATCTTCGGTTTAATATAAGTCTCCGGAGTGCCAACATCCGACACGCTGTAATGATTTTGAGCTTAAGGTCAATACGACAAAATCACGTCATTTAAAATGAGAAGCAAAATTAAGCAGACGTTTTTGCAAGTAACTTTTTATGTGGGACTTTTTATAGTGTTTTCATACTATATCCTTATCTGTTGCAATGCAGAGTTTTTTGCAGAAGAGAAACTTCCAGGCTTCAAGACTAGAAACTTAGATTCTTTAGCAGTAGGGCGAAGCCCATCCTCGGATTTCCTTGAAGGATCGAATTGCAAGACAAAAATGCCAGTAGTAGCACACGTCGTCTTGAAAAAGCGTATTTAGAAGATAAGCCGATAGTTTTGTGTCCTATTTAGGTTACAATTGCGCGGCAGGGGAAACCTGCACGCCTTTTTCTTCTTTCTGTTGCATGCAAGCGGTCCGGCCATTCTGAAATTTGCATGATTAAGTCGTCCGAGAGCCAGGGTTCGAAGAGTGGGATATGTTGGCTCTTTTTCGTGGTGAGTTCACGCGTTGGTGGTAGGCACCTACCAACATTAACTCACTGCTGAGGTGACTGTGCAGGGAAAAACTTTTCATATTACTTCCTGCGTAAAATTTACTAATTTTAGCAGTGGTAGGGTAGGGGTTTTCGGTCACGACGGCATATTCCGTCCTTCGGATCCGCTGCCCCAAGAAAAATCATAAATTAGGACACGAAATGAAGCGATACTGCTATGGTGGAAAGAAGAGTCGCCACAAGTGTATGTGCTCATTATACTGATATATTGCTCAATCCTCGAGCACGATTGTTGAATCATACATAATTTTCTAAACTGCTTGTTTTCATAAGTGCGCCCATTCAGGGCGCTCTCTTTTTTCGTGTCGTTCACTCGATAGTTTGGCTGCTTTTTCAAGTTTAGATTTCCTTCTTTTTTTCCATCAGAAGGCTCCTTCCGTTGAGAGCAAACATTTCATTGCTGTTATATTCCTACTCAGGGATCAACATTGAGAAACAGGTAAATTTTGAGATGTTGTTGGTATTCCGTTATCAATTGAGATAATATTATTTTGTATTTAGAATATACTAAAAGTTCTCCTCGAGAATATAGAAATTCACGGGAGGGAATCGATATTCTACAGTAACTTATATCTATTATTTCCTCCGTTTCCTACGTTGTCATTCGTTTTCCTATTACGTTAATAATTCTTACTTGTCGGTTTCCACTTAATTCGATGACTGTTTCTCATTATTTATGACATCTTCGAGCAACATATATGATAATGACTAGTAATGCGAATACCAGTCGATAGACGATAGACGATGGTTAACCCTTACTCCCACATACCATTTATAATGTAATAGATTCAAAGAATCCATATATTTGCTAGTAGTTTAAATGTAATAAACGTACAGGTTATTGTTCGATACTTAATCTCTGAGTCTCATTTCTTTAGTACCGAAAAATCTGTCTCTAAACTTCTTCTCATTTTTGGACGTAACTATACTGATTGTAGATCTGCTATCAGAAAATAATTCTTTGATAATTGGTTTCTCATCAAGTTCTTGTACAAGGTGACTTGAACGATTTAACAATAGGACTGATTAAGGTATTGCGTGTATTTTTGCTTCTGTGGTTTGTTTTATATGTTAACGAGGCCTTTGCTGATTTTCTTCCGAGCACTCTTTACATTGGTTGAAAAGATGCTACCTATCTGTGTTTTAGAGTACGGTTTACTACCTTACAAAGCATCGCTCGTTACAACTAATTTATGTTCTAGCTTAGCATGGTTGCTCATGTGCTATATTGATTGTCTATCTCCGGTATCCCGCATGAATTGTATTATAACGTTTATAGAATAAGCATTAATGATTCTTTGTGAGTCGGACAAGGGCATAGCGATAGAGGCATTTGATCTTTTCGTACCCACCAAACAGGTGCTGTCTGAATGGGAAATGTTGAGCGTCTTGGATGGAAGAACATTAGATGCAAATATGTCAGGATGAACTTCCTTGGGTGCATGAACCCATGATGTCAGCAATGACCCTATTTTTTAGGTCTAGCAGATGTTGGCGGTGGGCCAGTTTCAAATTGGAGCTGTGAAAATATCATCTCTCTGGGATCTGAGGTCCATATTCAAAGTCATAATTGGAATTCATGTGAAGGTCGTAGGACTATTCTGTTTCATTTGAAGCGATAAATGATTGGTATGAAGCAGTTAGGCAATTTATGTTGTCATCAAATGTGGGTGCGTCGTAATTAAAACGGTCCAATCTGGGTTGCTTGCCTTGCAGAATCATGTAATTGGTAGTGTCCACTGACTTTTTTAAGGACGGAAGATAGGGAATGATCATAAGAGTTCTGAAATGTGTATAGAGCGTAGCCAGGGATGCCACAAGGTACATTGTTGATCAAGCTCACCTAAACTGAGTACATTGTAAGCTATGCTCGGAGCGTGCAACACTCTTATGGATGTTTTAGTATTGTTGTTAAACTTAAACTGGAGATCACCAATAGCGTTGGTTACCGTTTTTTTCGGTATTGGGTGACGCAGAGTTTATGTAATGTGCCGACCCAATAAGGGTTTGTGAAGCTCCTGAATCAATAAGAGGATGACCGGGAAGTTTGGCATTTGAATGATGTGTATAGTATGGTTTAACTTGGATTCAATATGTTTCTGGCCTAAGATGGGGGTCGTGCTTATTGTTAAAGTAAGCCGGTCCAGTAGATGTTTCACTAATGGAAGTGTGGTGAGTGCTTTTATAGCGATTAGGTGTGGATACTTTATGAGCCCTGGCTGTTTTTGGTTTCGAGTTATTCGTTTTCTGGGAACTTAGAGTTATAACTTTAGGTTTGGTTATATTTGTAGAGGTCCGAGAATTATTTTTCTCGTCACTGGGATTTTTCCTGTAAGTAAGCTTACTGCATTTCAGTTCCTGTTGTACTTCATAGATAGCGTGAATGTCTAGAAATAGTTTCGCAACTGTCATGTGATTGTGACAAGTAAAATGTACTATACTTGCCAACTAGGTGGATTCGTTTGATTTGGGGTCATCATGGACTGTTGTGGGTGCGGCCCATTTGGTGGTGATGGTGCTAGAGCAGCTTAAGGAGAGGCGTGAAAGTGGGTCTTATTTGTTCTCTTGTTTTATACATTGTCAATCATTAATGTATTACATTATCAATCCTTGCTTTTAGCTTCCACTAACTCCGAAGACAGCTTCTTATAACCTATGTCATCTTCTAACACCGTATATTATATTATACTAGTAATGCGACTTCTAGTCGATAGATGATAGTTGTTTTTTATTCAAACACCTTTCGCTTTAGTCCAGCACTTAGTTTAAACAAAAAATATCTTTCATTTTGAAGACACCTTCAAATAGTCAACTCATGTAACATATCTTGCTTAAATATACTGATGTTGGTATTTTGGTATTCCAGAGACTGTGTTACAAATGTTGTACTGTACGTTTCAAGATGTCTAGAATCAACCGTCTTTATTAAATACTATCTTTGTGTTATTTCCCTTTTTGCAACCACTTTTTTTATTTCGGAACTCATAACCTTGTACTTTAAGAACTCAATTTTTAAGAGAAAAAGAAAATAATATTGAAATTATTAAAATACTATAAAAAAGTTTTATATAATTTTCACGTGATTACTAATTTCAATCCTTTTTTTTAGATTTACAAACAGGTATACCTACAAAATGCTTCTAGTTGAACTATTAATAATTTTGAACCTGTGTAAACAGCTTTTTTTATGGCGGTCTGTAACAGTCATTATGAAATGTAAAGGGACCTAAAGGGTCGTTAAATGTCGGTAGATAGACGATATTATCAATTCTAGGATGTAATATTTCAAGGGGAGAAGTCTACGGCAAAATTGATCACATCTGTTACCGAGAATTAACAAGCTGAATAAGTATATACCTGTCCCTTTGATCATATCACGACATTTCCTAATGCCATTTCCTAATACCATTATTCTTGTCGTGTTCTATAAAATACTGATATCGATAATTACGTATCTTAATCAATAGCGAAAGTTTACCAAACAATATAACAACTTTCAAATCAGATCTTATAGACAATCACAATGGGCGATCAACGCTCATTGTTGTGGCTTTCATTATAGGAAAAGTTGCTTTTTTATCACAGTATATTCAGATATTTTTCTATGATAATCATAAGGCTATAACCAGTGATAAGGAATTATGCTTCCCTTTATGAACTGGGTTCTTTTGATGCTGTAGTAGATCCTATGTTATTATTTAATCCCTATGTTTACGATAGCTACTTGTATCATAAGTTTTGTAGTCGGGTAAGCTGTTTTGTTACCAAGCTCTTAGAATATTTAGATGAAGATACAAATTATGGAAAACGAAAACACACTAAAAGTTAATAGAATATAAAAGGTAAATATTCTCCATCTCCTCACTATAATTGGCGAATATGAAGTTTCTTAACTTAATTGGATTTACTTTATTGAATGTTTTGAGTGGCCTATCTGCTGCTACGTTAGCTAACAATAGCAGCAATATCGATCAGGAACAGGGAATCGCGGATGCTGTAGCGGCACCTTCTATCAATATAGAGGTGAAATACGACGTCATTGGAAAGGAATCAGAAGGTCACGATGCATTCCTTGAGTTTTACGCTGAGGACACCGCTACGCTGGCATATAACGTTACTAATCTAGAAGATACTAACATCACCATTGTCGGTGTGAATGGAACAATTGTTAGTTATCCAGATGGATACCCTGTGGCAGATATTACAGCTGCTAATGTTGGCCCCTTCGAAATGGAAGTTAACGGAACTTCAAAATTTGGACAAGACGTTGCTTTGAATTTACCGGAGGGACAGTACTTTTTGGTTCCATTTTTATTAGCGTCTAGGTTGAATGAAACCATGAGAATTGCAGCACCACCAACCCTTTTCGAAATTATTAGTCCACCTATTTCTTTTTTCAACCCACAATTTTTATCTGTTCAGGTCATCTTTTTAGCCATTATTGGAGGTATAAGTTACTATTATATGAAATCTAAAACAACTCAAAAACCTACCAAGAAGAACGTTACTGTCAAGAAAGTTGATGAATCATGGTTGCCAGAAACATATAAAAAATAAAGACAACAAGATGAGACCATTTGATTACGATAAGGAGCGTTATATTGTTTGTATGTATATATAAGCATACTATATTTCAACGATGTCCCATAGTCTATTTTCATTATCTTTGGGGCGGGTTACTACATGACCAATTACTTCATGTTAAGCTTGAAAAATACCAAACACGCCTCTTGAGAAGAAATCTTTAGATAGTTGTATAGTTAACTGATTTGACTGTCAGGTTGAGCATTCATACGATCACTGACGGTGAAATTTTAGATTGTTTGTTCTTAGTTTTCCAGGATGCGCAACAGTTGGAGTCTTTTCTTTTGTATCCTTCTCCAAGCACTTTTGGCTGTGGGAACCCAAAGTTCAAAGACACTTGTTCTTTACGACCAATCAACGGAACCGTTGGAAGAGTACTCAGTCTATTTAAAAGTTTTAGAAGAAAAGAATTACAAACTAGAATATTTGGAAATCAATAGTACTTCCACCGCTGTCGATCTGTATGATAAAGAACAAAGATTATTCGATAATATCATCATTTTTCCCACCAAAGGTGGCAAGAATTTAGGTAGACAAATCCCTGTTAAGCAGTTAATCAAATTTTTTGAGGACGAAGGTAATATTTTGTGCATGAGTTCCCCAGGTGCCGTTCCAAATACGATTCGTTTATTTTTGAATGAGTTGGGCATATATCCAAGTCCAAAAGGACATGTCCTTCGTGATTACTTCTCATCCTCTCCAGAAGAGTTAGTTGTTTCTTCTGACCATCTTCTAAACAAACATGTTTACAGCGCCAAAAAGAGTGGCCAGTTTGTCTTCGGGGAAAGCTCAGCAGCTTTACTAGAAAACCGTGAACAAATCGTACCGATTCTAAATTCTCCAAGAACATCTTTTACCGAGTACAAAGGCAAAGGAAACTCTTGGACCAGCGGATCTCAGGGTTTTCTTGTAGTTGGTTTTCAAAACTCAAATAATGCCCGTTTAGTTTGGATCGGCAGTAGTGATTTCTTAAAGGACAAGAATCAAGACGCCAATCAGGAATTCGCAACAGAATTACTAAAATGGACATTTAAAGAAAAATCTGTAATCAAAAGTGTGCATGCAATTCACTCACATGCAGATGGTACTAGTTATGATGAAGAGCCTTACAAAATTAAGGATAGAGTCATATACACTATAGGTTTTTCAGAATGGAATGGAAAAAGATGGCTACCACACATTGCTGATGACATTCAATTTGAATTAAAACAGGTGGATCCATACTACCGTTTGACACTGTCGCCAAATGGGAATGACTCTGAAACCCAGTTTTACTCTACTGGCGAATTTGCACTTCCAGACCGTCACGGTGTGTTTACTTTCCTCACTGATTACCGTAAGATTGGCCTTTCATCTACTACTGATAAGGATGTTAAAGCTATCCGTCATCTTGCTAACGATGAATATCCAAGGAGTTGGGAAATAAGTAATTCCTGGGTTTATATTAGCGCCGTTTGTGGCGTTATATTAGCCTGGATTTTTTTCGTTATTTCTTTTGTTACAACTTCCTCTGTTGGTAAGGAACTTGAGACATTTAAAAAGACAAACTAGTAGACGTTCTCACATCATTTATGATCCTTTATAAATCGCTTGTATAGATATATAACCGTGCTTTGATTATGCTTTATATTATTGCGTGTCAAATAAGTACAACAAAAGAAGCTTATACTACTGGCTTAATTTCTAACAACTTGGATCTTATTTTCTTTTTTCCATTTTTCAAATTCTTGCGCAGTTTGTATTAAAGCTTCCTTCATTTTATTAATTGTACCTTCTATGTTTTCCTTCTTGGTTTCAAGAATAGGTAAACTTGTTTGAACATCACTTTCCACAAGTGCGCCACCTATCATTCTGTAACATTTCCTAGTCGGTTCAGCATCTTTCAATGTTTTGAGGACTATAGCGTGTTCATCTTTGTCGTGGCCCAACTCTATAATTTTTGTTTGCAAATCTTCTAAGATTTGTTTGTATTCATTATATTTCGATTGAAAGACTATTAAATTCAACAATAAATTTTTGTTAGTAAAATGAAACCGCTCGAAACTAGAATAAAGCTGTTTATACAGAGTTCACTAACTCAAGTTTTGCATACTGTTGTTACTCCGCTCCATTGCCGTAATACTGTTTCTTAGCTTTCATTAATGAGGTTTAAAGGTTAGTAGTAAGTTAATGTACATGTTTTTTAACAGATTTTTTCAATGGTAAGCGCCGGCGGCGCTTTGCGATTTCTCTGAACCTTGCGCCGCAACGCTATGAACACATATGGTTGAAGACCATACAAATCTAATCTAAACTTAATTAATATCGTACGTTTATTGGCTCTTCCCTAATGCTTTTTTATCTCTAAAGCTGGGACGAATTGATCCGAGAGAGTATATAATGGCACCAAGAAATACTAGGGAAACCCCAAAGTAGCCGGTATAGGAAAGCCCATTACCGAAAACTTGGACACTCAATAAGAGACTTATAAACTTTCTTACGAGTAATGTAATTGAAAGTGTTAAAGCATTAGTTTTACTAGCAAGTATATTGACACCTTTGACACAAAAGTACTGGGTCAACACATTAAAAAGGAGGAAAGCTTCTGCTTGCGGTACTTTAATCTCACTACCGATATTTAAACACATTTTTCTCTCAGCGTTTCTCATTACTCGATATTCGTAAATTAACTGCTTTTGATTAAATAGGAAGAGAGGTAACGATAACAAGTGGCTGTAAAAGATATTCTCTTTCCAATGCTTGCCATATTTTTGATATGTGCGCTCATTGTATGCAGAAAGTAAAGACGATGCGAATGATGAAAGTACTAATACACAAATACCAAAAATGAACGTAGAATCTACAGACTGGTCATTTCTGATTTTCAACGCATGTAGTGTTAAATCTTGGTACCGAAAATTGGCATCTCTGTACAATGATGCAATGATAGCCCCAACGGTCAAAAATAGGGTTGATGAAACCTGAGTCCTTGTATATTTCCTACCATTTAATAGCCAGCATGTAATCATGGTTATAACCGTTCCAAAACATCTGAAAACAATATGAATTGGAATGGATATATTGTACTTAAACACATTATTATTCGTCGTAGATGAAATATAAAATAAAACGACAGAAATGATATAGACATGAAGGGGAGTTTTCAGAGGCTTAAAGTAAGGAAAAGGTCGATGGAAATCAACAAAGCTGGGAAGTCCTTGACATGTGACAAACAAAAATTGACAAAATGTGATGAGGTTATTAATACTGGTAGTTCTATTGCCCATTAATGCTTCAAAGGTAATAACATTGGAACAGCAACCCCCGAATACTAGGGAAAAAGCTTGTAGTAAGTCCCACATCTCTCAAGTTCTCGCAATGTGATGGCTGTCACTTTTTCTTTTCATTTGAGTTCTTGAGGCTTCCCTTCACTAAATATGCAAAGTATTGATTATTTTTACTTTCGTTGTCCGGAGCGATTGTTTCCTTAGAATATGACAATGCACAAAGAGTAATTTTAATGTATAGCCTCACCGAATCAATTCGAAGAGCAAAGAAGTGTGCAGTATGGTAGCAGACTTGTCTAAAGGTATACTAAAATGGAAATCAAAAATAGAGTTTGATGCTGTTGCGAACAGTTCTTCTTACCAGGATTTGAAGGGCTTACCTTCCCTTGCATCTCATAAAAAGTTGACACAGGCTGCTATTTTTAACAGTACCAAGCATGAATTACTACAAGTCAAAGAAGACATCCTTTCCATCTATCAAGTTGTCAGTAGGGATGTTGACGAGGAACGCAATCAGATGCAACAGATCGAACTCCAACTTAAAAAATCTTTAAGAAAAGTGGAACAGAGCTACAGGAATGTCTCAAAGCAAAGAGCTTCTATTAATTGTAATAATGGAAATGACCGTCTGTTGACCAATGCTAAAAAAAAGATTGACACTCTGAATGAACGACTCACATTTGTCGATGCTACCGTAACAGATATTGTTCACAGTTTTATTGCATTGGATGCTAATCTCCCGAAGAAGGCACAATTATTGAAGAATGATTCAATAAATGAAGCACATTATCCACTTCTTTTTGATTTTCTACGTAAGTTGTCTCCAAAGACTATTATTGCTGCTAGTGAAGCTAGTGCTCAAGAAGATGACTTGCCTTCTTCTTTTTTGGAGCAGGATGAGTTACGAACGGATAATCTAAATACCCATGGTCAGAAAAGTGGGTCACGGAGTGGTCCTTTAGCACCGCTTCAATCTCATAATGATAACTCATCCAATTCGCAAAGATTTCTACCCCCGACATTCAACAAAAGAAGCGGCCCTTCAATTGAAACTAATTTTGAGAACATTAGCGCAGACGGCCTTACATACACTAAGTATCCTTTAGAAAACTCGATGTCTTTGAGTTGAGATTAACTTGCATCTAATTCAGACGTCACACGTATGAAGCAGACTTAGTCGCTACATAAAAGTCAGCCTTCCACCAGTTTGAATAATGCAGATAGTCTTCAGGGATTATTACAATCTTAGCGGAGTTTCAAATAACATAACCATTTGAGCCAATTTTTGTATCCAAATTCAAGTACTTGTGCTATTTTTCTACTAATATTATTCTTTTTATATTTAGTTCTTTTCTTGGGGTTTCAGCTGATTTCTTTTAGTGTATCTTTCACAGGAGAACTTTAAACACGTTAAGTGACAATATTCCTGTCGAAGTATGGATATAACAATAAATTTATAATAATAATTTCTTATGTGAATTCTAAGATAAGGTCAAGTATATAGATGAAGTAAAAATTATCTGGTGAGGAGCATTGTGAAACGTCCCGTTTTTTAAAACGCTCATCCTACACCATGTACTTTTATTGCTTGTCTTTACTGAAAAAAGCAGTTAGGTACTTCTTAGAGTATTCAAACGACACCAAAGTTACTACAGCAGAAGGTACTGTTCTTACCAAATTAGTAGCAAATCCAGAATAAAATCCAGCAAAACCCTCTTGCTTATATGTAATTTTGATCAATGGAAGGAGATGACGTTGTACAGTATCTGGAAGATCAGACTTCAATTGCATTCGAGTTCGAAGAATTTCGTGAGGGTAAGTCACAGTAGATGCTACCATTTTAGATAACATAGACGCCAATATTAATTTCTGAAAGTTTGAGCTTGTCACATCTGTCGACAGGTCAGCTGATTCTGAATACTTGAACCTGATTTTTAAATTCTCATATAAGGGAAACTGAACAGCAACATTTAGCATTCCTAAAAGAGCTGGTACTAAGCCAGCATAAAGGGCCTTGATACCCTCTTGTTGAACTATCTTCTTAAATGTATCTATGGTGCCTTTATAGTGGGTAGAATATTCACCAATGCCTGTTTGTAGCATAAGTCTTGTTTTTACTACCCAAATCGGATTTGTTGCAACCGTAGAGATGGCACCTGCAGTAATTGCAGAGGAGGCGTTCGAAAGAAATGGACTATGCGGAAAAATATCGACCGAATATTTTCTACAGAAGTCATAGACGGAAAAGTAAATCATCAACGTGGGAATATAACCTAAAACCGTTGGCTGTAGACCTTTATAAAGCCCAGCGGCACCTTCGTCTTTGAAAATAGTGGCAAATGTGCCGAAAAAACCCTTATAATGTTGACTCTGATGGCTCATGTTTTGAAGACCCTGTGCTTGTAACCTTGTTTTCGCAACATCAAAAGGACAAACTAACATGGCAGAGAGTGCACCAGATAAAGCGCCTGAAATTGCAGCAATTCTAGGGTCTGCGTTCTTTTTTAAGCCTTCTAATTTTGTGGGAGTTGCACAATCTTCATTAGCTAGTAACGAATTATTTGAATTATCTAATATCGTTTCGTTCTCTCCATCATTCATTATATAGCGGTGGTGAGGGCTCCACTATTCATCAAACAATGAAAAAAACCTAAAAATAACTGACTTCGATGCGCGACAGATTGTATTTTATTGCCTTATATATGGATCTGCTTATCTACCTCAGTCCTTTTTTCCATCAGCCGGAATATCGAGGTCATTTTTAACAGCATTTTAACAGAACATACACGAAATTAATATTCGTAGAAAATGCTAAAACGGGCTGCGCCAGAAAAAGTAAGTTATGATGTCAAACAATTATAAATCTTATCCATAGATATATGAAATGAAATTAAAGGCATGATTACGTAAAGAAGCAAGTATATAAAAAACTATAAATGGAAAAATAATTAGTTTTCATGAGTAAACCCAATACTGAAGACGAGGAAAAAAAAGAAAAAGATCGAAGTACTTTTTAAAATATATTGACTTATTGTGTGGTAGTTGAGGTGTTTGTATTGAGGTTGTTCATCGTATCATTGTTGGTGATATTCAAGATGTTGTTGTTAGTATGTCCCATGGTGAAGTTCTTATGATCGTTAGGATCTTGCTGATAATGATGGTGTTGAGGATCAGATCCAATGGTATTCAAAACGTGACTAGAGTTTATTATGTTCTGTTGAGACGTTGTTATTGGGTACACTGTGGGCAAAGGGTGTTGATGTTGATATATCGATGAATTCTGAGCACTGGCCATAGCATACTGTGGGAACCCCTGATAGTATACCTGCGATGGGGTATATTGTTGAGAGTTAGCGTATGCAGGATTTGATAGTATAGCACCTGAATTTGCGCTCGTAGCGTTGGATGGTTCTGGGTTTGAAGTTGTAGAAGTGTTTTCTTGTACTCTTTTGTATGCAGAAGTAGAGGAATTGTAGTAAGGAACATTGACGTTCATAGAATACACCGGATAGGGAGCTGTAGAAGAAGCAGAGCTTGCATTATTATTGGCCTGGTGGAGTAGCGGCTGCATATTTGATATAGGTAGCACATTTTCGGTTGTAGCAGGAGCGCCAGAAGCGCCTGTAGTTGCTGATGCTGATTGACTTTCGGTAGAATGACCATAATAAGGGTGCTGTGACGAAGGAGTAGAATAACTCTGGTTATCATTCGCTGAACTATTCGCTACAGGATTTGGGGGTTGCGTGGTATAGTAATTGGAATTACTTATCGGAATGGTTGTATAATAGAATGGATAAGAAATTTGTCCTTGTTGTGGCGGATTAATGAAATCACCAGTAGTGTTATAAGCAAAAGAGCCATTGGGAAATCTGTTTGGATTGCTACTGTTCCCTGTATTATTGTTAAAATTATTACTATTATTATTATTATTATTAATATTATTATTACTGCTATTACTGTTATTGTTACTATTATTAGTATTATTATTAGTGTGTGTATTGATACCAGTATTGTTAGTATTATCAGGTGATTGAGTGACATAAGGCGTATTAGTTGTATACATCAAAGTCGTTGATGGCAACGCGGGAGCAAATTGAGTGATCGGGTATCCAGAGCTTTCATCATTTTTATAATAATAATTTTTGTTTGCACTAGTAAATTGGTTACTGCCAGCAGCACTTATATTAGCACTATTATTATTCGTGGAAATAACAGCATTTAGGGGAGTTGAAGAATTGCTTTTATTGTTTATATTATTAGAACTGTTTCCATTCGTGGTGGAATTGTTTTTCACATTACCTAAAGTTGTGTTCTCCATGGCGACAATCAGTTCCTGTGAAGGTCTTATATCTTTCAAAAAGGGAGAAGTTTTAGGGGTGAGTAAACAATTTTGTTTTATATCTTTTACAGAATAATAAGAGACAATATGTAAATTCTCAATGGAATTAAATGGAGGTCTCTTCAATTTCACTGATATTGTCTTCTTCACCAAACCGGTATACTTTAGTGGTAAATTCGAACGGTTTGATGGGGAAACAGAGGAGTCTTGTTCTGATTCAAAACTTGAATGATTCATAGTAGGCGGTAAATCAAATTGATGATTCTTCAATGGAGGTAGCTTGATCTTCGACGAAGAAGAATTATTCCTTACACCGGAAGTGCCATTCGGAATGACGGTAGAATCAGTATTACCACTCGAAGTTGCATTAGCAGTAGCATTAGCATTAGCATTGGAATTGGTGTTTTCCTTGTCGAGCTCTTTGTATATCAAAAACTTGCCTGATATTCTTGATGGAGACCAGGAAACGCCATCAGTCCATCTCTTGATGCCAGATATTTCTTCAATGAAAACGAATATGCTACCGGATACAATTAAATAAGGTCTTTCAATTTCATAAGGCCTTCTTGGTATATGTTTCAACTTACCGTCCAAAGTCGCTTGGAGAATAAGCAAAGCATCATCTTCATCTTCAATGTACCCTTTAAAAGTAGGCTCGATATCCATTTAGAAAATTTCGTTGATCTGGTGTTTAGTTGTAATGTGTGATTAGGTGGAAAAGAGGATGGTAGGAAAGGTGAGGTAGTACAGATACTTATTCTATCCTAGAAACACAGTATGGAGAATGGTGTACAGCTAAAGTAGAGCAAAAAAGGGAAGAAAATAGGCTATATTACTAATGGTTAAGAAGGAATTTGAATAAAATTGATAATCTTAAAAAAGACAAACAAACAATCAAAAGGCTACTGGTGACAGGCTGTTTAAACCACAGATAAAAAAATAAAAGGGTTCGAAAACAGAAATGGAAGGGAAACGGTCGGGAAACGAAAAAATACAAACCAACCAAATAACTTTCTTACTAGCTATCCTCTAGTTTAAATTTAAACTAGATGCAGTAACGAGGTTTTAAGTTGTGGGACAACACACCAAGAAGGGGATAATAATAAGTAGAAGAAGCATCGGCCAAATTCAAACTAACGGCACATAACAGTACACATATTCGAAAGAAAGAAAAGAAAGATAATAGTAACCAACAAGAGTGCGAAAGAATTCGCGTTAGAATTTACAATTAGGATTACAATTACACTTACAAAATTACAGTTACAGTTGCCGGTGGAAAAGGAGAAAGATGCGCTTTTTTTCACCTTGTTAACGAACTTTAAACGTTAAAAAGAAGGAATGTAAAGGAAAACCGACCTGCGGGATTACGTAAATGGGCAAAAATAAACAAAAACTACGCCTCTCCACCCACACATTTGAAATAAAGGGGTTTGCCGGAAAAAAAGCGCAAAAATTTTACCTCGCCCGGTGTGCTGAAGAGATTATTGCGTACGTAAAAGATCTGCCTTTGTCTTCTGCTCTTCGTTCTCAAGGCAGCTGACTTGGCTAGCTCAACACACTCAAAATATACCCACACAGGAAGTCTGGTATGAGCCGTAGGATCCAACAAGCGTGGGGTGTAACCACACGCTACCTTGCCCAATGTTGCCAATCAAAGTTTACGAACAACGCAGTGGCGCTATCTCTTGGCCACCATCCATAAGTTGCAGGCTGAACTTACGATGTGATATAACGTTACTATTGATAGGCAGATCCACGACATGTAACAAATCGCTAAAAAAATATCGCCGTACACTGGTACCGGTGAAACAATCGGTAATTCGACATACCCCATACCCAGACGCGACAATGAACCCATACCTTTTACAATGCCGAACACCACCGGCATCTTGTAAAAGTTATTGTCTTTTCGGACATCGCCAATACTTTTCTTGACATATGCGCATCGCCTCTCCAATCTCCAATCTCCAGCCAATTAAATCGGAACGCTTTTGAAGATCTTCGGGGAATAATGTACATGAGCACATTCTTTGAACGAAAAAAAAAAAATTGAAAAAATTCTGAATTCAAATAGAATAGATAAATACTTCATTCTCTTCATTTCAATTCCGTAATTTTATCTCTTCCTTAAGGGCGTTTTGGGTCGTACGATTTTTTTTTTGCTAATTTATATTTCTCATTTTATAATCTGATAAATACTACAAACAAAACAAAACAACACACAACACCGGATACTCTTCCTTCCCAGCTCATTTTTTTTGCCCATCAGTTTTACTAGCGAACCTTACAACTCACCAGCCACACAGCTCACTCATCTACTTCGCAATCAAAACAAAATATTATTTTAGTTCCGTTTATTAAATTATTACAGTATCGTATTACAGAAATTAAAGATCATTGAAAAATGGCTTGCTAAACTAATTTTATTTTGTTTTAAAGTAGATTATAATTAAGAGATATTAAGAGAAAAATGTGTTGTTAAATATATTAAAAGAGAAATTTATTTTCCCTTTATTTATTAAAGTCCCTTACTTTTTTTGAAAACTGCCAGTTTTTTAAAGAGTTATTTGTTTTGTTACTAATTGCTATCATGTACCCGTAGAATTTTACTCACTCAAGATGTTTCCGTAACGGTTATATTTCTATCAAATTATCCAGGTTTACTTCCCGAATAAAAATCTCCCTATACTATCATTAAATTAAATTACTATTATCACTAAAGTTTTGTTTACCAATTTGTCCGCTCAAGAAAATAAATTAAATACTAATAAAATGTCCGAATATCAGCCAAGTTTATTTGCTTTGAATCCAATGGGGTTTTCACCATTGGAGGGTTCTAAACCAACCAACGAAAATACTTCTATTTCCACTTCTACTACCAGACCTGTTGTTGGCCAGTTGGTTTTTGATAAATTTATCAAGACAGAGGAAGATCCGATGATTAAGCAGGATAACTCTTCCAATATTGATTTTGATTTTACGTTGCCACATACAGCAACCATTTCTGATACCAAGGCCGCTATACCGATTCCGGAGTTGGATGCCGCTGTGGTAGAATCATTCTTTTCATCAAGCACCGATTCAACTCCAATGTTTGAATATGAGAACCTAGAAGACAACTCTAAAGAATGGACTTCTTTGTTCGACAACGACATTCCCGTTACCACTGACGATGTTTCATTAGCTGACAAGGCTATTGAATCCACCGAAGAAGTTTCTTTGGTCTCTTCTAATTTAGAGGTATCGACAACTTCGTTTCTACCTACTCCTGTATTAGAGGACGCAAAGTTGAGCCAGGTAAAGAAGGTTAAGAAACCGAATTCAATCGTTAAGAAATCTCATCATGATGGGAAGGATGACAAGTCGAGACTAGATCATTTGGGTGTCGTGGCTTATAACCGCAAGCAACGTTCAATTCCACTTTCTCCAATTGTTGTACCTGAATCTAGCGACCCTGCTGCTCTGAAACGTGCCAGAAACACTGAAGCTGCAAGACGTTCTCGTGCAAGAAAGTTGCAAAGAATGAAACAACTGGAAGACAAGGTTGAAGAATTACTTTCGAAAAACTACCACTTGGAAAATGAGGTTGCCAGATTGAAGAAATTAGTTGGTGAAAGCTGATTTCATTTTTTATATTTCTCTTATGTTATTCTCGTATATCAAAGATATATACTATTACTTTAAGATTTTAATCCTTTCATGCCACCTAAGTGAAAGCCCTTGAATGTGTACAGCTCTATATTTCGTGAGCTTGTTAATTGAAGAAAAAAATTCACTCACGATGGGGGTCGAACCCATAATCTTCTGATTAGAAGTCAGACGCGTTGCCATTACGCCACGCGAGCCACTTTAAGTATAATGTTTTCATGCAATGGGCGTACTGATGTAAGCTCAAATTTGTTCTTCTATCTCCCTCTATCTAGTCTTGCATTGTCGTTTCTAGTGTTGGAATGGAAATCAACTATCTTCTATTGTTGAAATAAGTGACTATGACTACACATCTTTGTTGGAATAAGTGATTAGAACTATACATTTATTCGTATAAATTGAAATTCTAATAATAGAATTTACTGCAGTGATATGATAAAGATCTATTAATTGACCAGAACTTAGTATATAAGAAGGTGAGTTATAACCAAAATCTTATCATCAATGTTCCGTATCATTTCTGAACCATTGGGTTTAATATAACCAATCAGCGTGTGTTTTATATACCTCTCTTATATAATTCAAGAAAGAACGACTTATTCTTAATTATTACAAATTACTAAACTACTAATTATCAACAGATAGCTTCTTAGCGGCATACCAGACAAGCAATATGGAGGATCGCCACGTAGTCCAGTGGTTAATAGTATCTGGCCAATTACCCCTCTCGGTTAGGCTAGTGCTACTAGCTTCCGAGTAACTTGTCATTGAATCATCATCCAGTAGCGATATGTCAAAGTCAGTCGGATATGGTGTACCGAAGTAGGAGAAGTGATTAGCTAGCTCTGCCTCTGTCTCCCATGCTCCCGTAACCGCATATGCGCCGTGTGGTCTGACTTGAACTGATGCTGTTATATTCATTAGTCTGAAACAGCTCTCCACTAACCTGATAACGTCGATATCTGAGGTAACATTGTCAGGGGATGGTGCTGCACTCCATGCCACGTATAATGGTGAATCACCACTATAACCCATTATTTCTAAGGCTACTCGAGGGCCACCATTATCGTTAAGGCACTGACGAAATGAGTCAATCTGTCCGTTGGTCAAGTTCCCTGTGTAATCTACTGTTATAGTGCTATTGGATACAGTTGTGGGCGCAGCCCGAACAAGTAGACTAGTCAAGTTCAATAACACGTGAAAAAATAATAACGAGGTTGTTATATGAGATTTGGGTGAATTTTGAGACAAATGATGGGATTCCATTGTTGATAAAGGCAATATAATTTGGTATATAGAATATACTAGAAGTTCTCCTCGAGGATATAGGAATCCAATAAATGGAACCCGTAACTCTATATAATTCTGTATATGCTTTTATTGTCATTTTATATGTTGTAATTCATTATCCTATTACATTATCAATCCTTGCATTTCAGCTTCCACTTATTTCGATGACAGCTTCTCATAACTTATGTCATCTTCTAACACCGTATATGATAATGTACTAGTAGTATGACTACTAGTTGATAGACGATAGTTGATTTTCATTCCAACATTATACAACCACAGCGGATTCCCGAGCACATGGTATCGCTGAACGACTGAACCGTACCTTGTTAGATGACTGTCGTACCCAACTGAAATGTAGTGGTCTACCGAATGAACTATGGTTTTCGGCCGTCGAATTTTCTACTATCGTAAGGAACTCTCTAGCTTCACCTAAAAGCAAAAAATCTGCAAGGCAACACGCTGGGTTAGCAGTTTTTTGGAAGCATTTAGTTGTCAAATATAGTTTACATCATTTTTCTTCAATAAGAGAGCCTTGTTGGCGCAATCGGTAGCGCGTATGACTCTTAATCATAAGGTTAGGGGTTCGAGCCCCCTACAGGGCTAGTTTTTTCTACAGTAACTAACTGTGATACCACACCTCGTTCTGATATTTTTCAAACTCAACTCTTGAGTCTTAAAAGATTTTTTTTTATTTCCTATTGTGCATGTTTAAGTATATAGGGGTATATAAAGGGAAAATAACTAAATCATCGAATTTTATTCTTTAGTATCAACAGTAAATATAGAGCTCATTCTTTTAAGGCAAGAACCAAAGCAACTCTGCTAGGAATATAAACTTGGAGGAAGTTTTTTCTGTCATTCCATTCCAGGTCTGTAGTAAAGAATTCAGAACTTTCGTTGATTCTGTTATGCCCGCCAAATTCAGCCCGGTCTGAATTCAGCACGATGTGATAAGTACCAGCTTTTTCGACACCAACTCTATAATCGCTATAGCTATTTGTGGGATGGAAGTTGAAGATGAACAATAGATTATTCCTTTCAAACACAATCATTTTGTCGCCTTCATGTTTTAAAGAAACATAAGCTTGCTCCGTGTTCAACCATTTATGCTTTTTTTCACATAGTTGCATTGATCTATCAAACTCATTCAAATTCTGGTAGCGTAGCAAAGGATCGTCAGCCAAATTGAACTGTCTGCGAGCATACTTATAACTATCACCATTATTAGCATTAGGGAAATCTAACCATTCCGGATGACCGAACTCATTACCTTCAAAATTCAAATAAGCCTCGCCACCTAGCGAATGAGTGATCAATCTAATCATCTTATGTAGAGAAATACCACGATCGATAACAATCGAGGGC
Source organism: Saccharomyces jurei (assembly GCA_900290405.1). Lineage (NCBI taxonomy): Eukaryota > Fungi > Ascomycota > Saccharomycetes > Saccharomycetales > Saccharomycetaceae > Saccharomyces > Saccharomyces jurei. The sequence continues at coordinate 139,647 of LT986468.1, read as the reverse complement.
TCCTTCAATACAGTCATATCAGTGTACATTGCGGCATCCATCAACCAAAATGCCAAAGTCTTGTCACCAACTAAAGCTTGATCGTGAGATTCACAATAGGCAACGACTTTCTCACCGTAGCGTCTGTTAGTTAGAGTGTATACAATGCTTCCCATCTCCCATTCATCATCTTTTTTCTCCTTAATTAACTTAATCCACATATCAGGTAAAGCCATTGCTAGTCTATAGTCGAAGCCAGTACCACCAATGGAGCGGGGTAAACATAAAGTTGGATATCCCGATACGTCCTCTGCAACAGTTACAGCTAATTTGGGCAGCATTTCGTGAACTAAATCGTTCGCTAACATCAAATATGCTAAAGCCTCATGGTCAACAAAAGATCTGTCACGAGACAGGTATTCATTATAATCACCGCTAAAAGATCCGCCTGCACCAACACCATGGTGCACATATAACATTGAAGTAACACCATCAAACCTGAACCCGTCAAACTGATAAACATCAATATAAAACGCCAGGTTTGCCAATAGGAATCGCTGTACTTCAAATTTACCGTAATTAAAAAGCCTAGAATCCCATAGGGGATGTTCACCCCTACCGGAGCTTATAGAGTGGAAGTATTGATGATCAGAGCCATCGAACATATTTAACCCATCTTCAACATTTTTGGAAGCATGACTATGAACGACATCCAATAGAACTAGAATACCCATGCCATGTGCGGTATCAATTAGCTCCTTCAAATCTTCAGGGGTACCGAAACGAGAGCTTGCCGCAAAAAAATTGGTTACCTGATAACCAAATGATGCATAATAGGCATGTTCCATAATAGCCATTAGCTGAATAGCATCATAGCCAAGATATTTGATCCTTGGCAAAACCTTCTCAGTAAACTCCTTATACGTAGTTATCTTTGGTTCTGGGCTCGAAATACCGACATGTGCTTCATATATTCTCAGTGAATCCACCGATTCACTGAAATTTGGTCTTGCATTCACAAATTTGTAAGGATTCTCTGGATTCCAAAACCTGCCTTCATACACAGGTCCGAACTGTTTGGAAGTCTCCTTAGAAGGTTGAGTGGCTCTCGTAATCCATGCAGGTAAGCGAAAGATCTGAGAACCATCTGGTAAAACAAACATAACCTTGATCTTAGAATCATGAGGAATAGCAAAGTCACCATTCGGTAAGGGACAAATAGTGATTGTGAAGTTTCCGAATTCATCCTTGTTTTTAAGCTCATGAGAGCTGGTATCCCAGTTATTGAAATCTCCCACTAAAAATGCACGTTTAGCATTAGGTGCCCATTCTTTATAAGTAATCTCTTTAGTCTCAGGGTTGGCATGCAAACCATATGAGTTATATGAATCTCTGGCAAATTTAGTGAGCGACTGGTACGAACCATCGGGCGTAGCGTGAGTGATGTCATACGACCACTTGTCAGCTAGATATCTTCTCTCAGAAAGCACGTCAGCAAACGGTTTTAACCACGGGTCGAATTCGACTGCCCCCTTGACGTTATCAGGAATGTTGTACATTGTATTCTTAACAGTTTCTTATGCTCAATTCGATTTTTCTAAACGGTGGTAACAGTAATAATCGAAAGGAAGGTGAGAAAAGTCCGCTCCTTTATATACCGTAGCCACACGTCCTTACTGTAAAGTAGAAAGTGTCTCGATTCCTTGTTTGCTGGTGTCATTTGCCTCGACTACCTCGACTGTTCCAACAGCCCCTTGAACAAACCTTATTTGGCCCCCACGAGGACGCGGGGAAAGATGATGCCGTAATTATAGGCAAAGAGGGGTGGTGCGGAAAAGATGGTGGGAGTTGATTCAAATAAAAGACATTATTGCTTTCTTAGTACTACATTGACTTGAAATGCTTTCTTTTTAGGTGTCAGGAACCAGCGGGACATCTACCTCGTAACCGCTCTTCCGGTGGTAGTGGTCTATAAAGGTATTTATCTGGTACTGTTTATATTTATAATTGTACTTGTGGGATATTTCTTGATATACATACATACATAAGTACTTGAGTATACTATACTGCAACTTCGTCTTCTTCATCATCGTCACTAACATCGATGTCACTCAGATCCTCGCTTAACTCATCCACGCTATCATCGCCACTGGAAACACCAGTTTCATCCATATCTTCATCAGAACTGTCCTCTTGTAAGTCACCATCGCTATCAATATCGTCGTTATCATCATCCGCGCCAAACATCTGTTCGTACTTTTCCTTCGTGGCGTACTTGTCTATATACTCTTTTATCTTTTCCTCGTACAGTTTTTTATCTCGTAATTGAAGTGTGGCAGCTTCGTTATTTAAGGGATCACTACCGTTGGGTTCCTTCAATAGGCCCGGTATCATCCATTCCACTATATTTATCAAATCATATAGAGGTGACCATGTAGAGTTAATTACGTCCAAACATATAGACCCTGATGCGATGTCAATATTAGGGTGAAATATCTTATTGACGAACCCTATGCTTGGCGACTTGTAGGGATAATTATCAGGTAATTCCACATGTAGCCTCCAAACGCCATTTTCATACGGCGTGTCCTTTGGTCCCAAGAACCTCACATGAAATTCTTGCATACTATCATTGATCAAGTCCACCTGATGATCGCTCATCAAGAGTTTCATAACATCCGTCTCGATCCTTCTTTTAGAGCTACTGTTTCATTAACGTTGTTCCTTTTAAGTTCATTGACGTTCTTTTGTTAGTCATCCTCATTCCATCACATAATCTTTGAAAAAGTTGATATATATACATATGCATCTTATCGAACATACCTCATCTTTCGTATTTCGTTTCTTTCTTACGATGTGCCTTATAAAACACTCTTGGGATTTTAGTCTTGCGTTATAAATTCTATCCAAAAACTTTCTCTGACTTGATGATTACACTATACGCTAAATGTGGCAAACTGGAAATCCTATCAGAAGCTTCACTTAGATAGCAGCATGTCTAAAGCATATAGTTGGGTCTTCGGTGTTCACCCTTTTTTACATCCACTGCTCCAGGGTGGTTACCCGATAGTAAAAGCCTAAATAATGAGTAACTAACAAGAATAACTCGAAAACGATTCTCTACACGACCATGCTTAGGAACTTGTACAGGCGTTGAAGGTACCTAAATAAGAACCAACTATGTTCTTTTAAGTAGTGCTCCCACTACTAGTGTATTATCATATACTGTATAAGAGAAGACATAATTCGTGAAAAAATGGTCGAAGTTAGTGGGCCTGAAACGCAAGGATTGATATTATAATCGAATAATGAATGACAGCGTAAAAAACGAAAAAGAAAAGGTTAGATGTATCATTTTGCAGGACTACTGATTTTCACTTGCAGATACCCGTGTTCTCTAGGAGAACTTCTAGTATATTCTGTATACTTAATAGTGTTGCTTTATCAATAATGGTATCCCTACAATTATCTCAGGCCTCCCATTTTCCATTTATACTTTCTTTAGTAGATAGGAGGTTAAACTTGGTAAGAAAAAGGTCACTGGAATCTACGGTGTAAAGATCTTTGCATATATGTTAAGTGGTCTGTGGAGTTGAGCTTAAAGTATCATAATAGCGGATAAATGATACAAAATTTGCGTACTTAAGTATAATTAAGAGGTTTTATAGTGTAGTGGTTATCACTTTCGGTTTTGATCCGGACAACCCCGGTTCGAATCCGGGTAAGACCTATTTTTGTCTTCCAGGGATTTATGGGGCTCGTCTCTTTTCTTTTTAGCCTATACCTAAAAGAAGAGAGAAAGGTTATTGTTGATTGCGATTTTATTACAATATAGCCTAAAAACAAAGATATAGATTCTATCTAAGATTTGTTTATTTATGTTGTCTTTCTTTCCCTAATTATCTCTTTCACCTTTTGAAATTGCCCCATTATAGTTGACATTGGATAATAAACAAAAATTATCCGTTTTGAACTTTCTGGCATTTCAATTGTCTAGAAGGGTACGAAAATGAGAAGCACATATCACCATAAAATCAAAGACAGTCTTTGCATCGTCTTTAAGTATTTTTTTCTTCTTTTATAGACAAAAAAACAAAATAAAAAAAATCGATTGATATTAGAATAGAGAAGGTAGAGTTAAGTGATGTGAGAAAAACAAAGGTTGAAAGATGTTGAAAGAAACAGAAAGAAAAAAAAAGTCTGAGAAGAAAAGTCTGGTTAAAAATTATAATGCCTAGTCCCGTTTTAGTAGAAGAAAATCAATGTAAAAATTGTAAAATCTGTTGAGTAATATTATACAATTCCAAACTTGCGTCCTCTACAGGCTGATGTTCAGAACCTGTATCATTGCTATTACTATTGTTATCATTCGAATTAGAATTGTTGTTACTCCCCGGATTTTTAACATCGATTCCTGATCTTTGTAAACGTTCAAAAGTTGCATCTGCCATTTTTCTTACTCCGTTAATGATGTCATCGTCATTCTTAACCAAATCTTCAACCTTATCGTTATGACTTTCTAGCAATTGTAAAATTGTCCACAGCGCAATATGTTCAAACGTGGCGTAGTCACTTTTTAAAAATCTAATCAAAAATCCACGAATGCCTTCATTCGGACGATCCCATGCTTCAATTATCTTTGTGTAATTGTTCACCCTTGAACATAGATTTGCCAAAGCAGCAGCAGCATTACCAGAGACTTCTTGATTTTGGGAGAAAGTCATAGGGATCAAAGCATCCAAAATATTTGCTTCCAGGAGATCCAATTTAGAGACATCTGCTAGAGCCAAAATGGCAAAACATGCAGAAATTTCGCTTTGAACACTAACAGGTGAATCTAAAGCTAGTTCTTTACATTTTTCCACAGCACCACTTTCAAAGAACTCTTTTCTGTTTTTCTCAGAAGATGCAGCCAAATTTCTCAAAGTAGATACGGCGTGACACTGAATTTCTTCGGAATCCTTATAATCCAATAGTTTTACTAATGGCTTTAAGAAACCAGCATCAACAATTAATCCTTCATTTAATGGATGAATAGAGATATTCCTAATACATGCTACGCTCGCCAAAACCAATGGTATAGAATCACTTTGAATCAATTTTACTAAATGAGGCAAACCGCCAGCTCTTACAATTTCTAATTGATAACTTGTATCGGATGCTAGGTTTCGTAAAGCCAAAGTAGCTTGACATTTTACTCTAGAAGATGGAGAGTCCATCAGACTCACCAGTTTGGAGACTAATCTTGGCTCAGTTTGAGCTAACTTCTTGCGATTGGCTTCATCCACCGCTATATTTGATAAAGCAGTGGTACAATAATACTGAACATCAGGATCAGTAGACGATAATAAAGATACCAATACAGGAACAGCACCCGCGTTAACCAATTCTTTTCTATTTTCTTCGGAATGTGTCATATTTAATAACGCACCTGTAGCATTTCTCTGTACTCTAATGTGTTTGGATTTTGCCAGTTTGGTCAATGGAATTAAAGCACCGGAGGTAGCAATCTTGTGTTTATTGTCATCTCTTGTAGCTAGATTTGTAATGCATCCAACCGCATTACATTGAACTTCAACGTTGTCACCCATCATTTGATTTATTAATGGTTCTAAGCCCCCCATTTCTACTATCAACAGTTTATTTTCATTATTAACAGCCAAATTACCCAGAGCTGCACAAGCAGCCACTTGGATCTGTGGGTCTTGACTTTGTAATAGTATTAAGATAGGTTCTAATACTTCTCTAGAGACCTGACGGACATATTTTTCAGTAATTTCTGCAAATGCCAAAGCAGCACTCCTTTGCAAATTTAGGTTATCTGAATAAACCAAAGTTGTTAAGGCCTTCAGTGGACCCCCAGAGTAAAAATCCAATTGATCTTTGTCTTCCAGGTACCCCAGTAATAAGGTCACCGCTTCTCTTTCATTTTCGGCAATTGGCGAGACACTGGCCTCGTCTGAAGAATCTCTCAAGCAACTACAACATGAACCCATAGCTGCAAATATATATATAGTACAGAAGGAAAAATGGCCTTATAACTCTCTCAGTTCTGCCTTTGTGGGATTGAAAAATTGACAAATTGCTTTTTATAGGGTTGTATAAATATATAATACCTTATTTTAACAACTAAAGGAAAAGTAGGAGATCAAATAGCAAGCCAACAAAAATAAATGGAAAGGAAAGTAGAGTCACACCAAAATTTGATCACAATGATAGAACTGTACAGCTTTAAATTGATGTCTAATATTCTCTATAGTGCGAGAATGTATTATTATCAATCACAAGAAAGGGTTCATTTTTTCTTTCTATTCATTCGTATTTTTTTCCTTTTCGTTTTGAGTCCTCCTTAAGGGCGCATTACCCGGGAAAGAAAATTTATTCAGATCCTAAGTTACACTATGTTATCTGATATATACCTGTAGTTTTTATCATTGTGAGCGTCAACACTTTATTCTATTGGCGTTGTGGGCCCCTCATTTCCATACTGTAAGTTTCTACATATTTTCTCGGCTTAGGCACAAGTAGTTCTTGGTTTACAAATCCAGCAGTAAAGCCCCGTCAGTAACAAAGAGATCACAGTGTTGGAATTTGCGCAAAGAAGTTCTTTGTGAGTAGGCACCCTGTGGGATACCCATATCGATTAAAACAGCATCTTCTAGACTTGGCAAATTTGTGGTTAAGTTATTGATGGCAATCAACGGCCAGCCTGAACAAATAATCCCTGTGGCTTCAATCCTGTCAGAAAAGAAGATATCTGGCAGACCAGACCCCGCATCAAACCCATTTGGAATGTCCAGGGACCATACTTTGGTAGAGCCTCGCTGTTTGTTACACCATAATATCATGCTTTTGATTCTAGTTTCAATAGTTTCCGATGTACCTGCCAGATCGCTTAAGGTGCAATCATAGCCCTGCATGGCATCAATGACCATTTCCACAGGGCTGTTTAACGTCTCCATGGCAGATTCAAGCGAAGATACACTATTGACGATCTTTCCGCCACACTTCTTGTAAATTTCCGTTTGCTGCTTAACCATGGGGTCTTGTAGCTCATTTTGAGAGCATGTAAATAATGTTATAACACGGATGTGACCCGTTTGACAAAGATGTCTACCCAACGCCAAAGCTTTGGCACCAGATCTGTTGGAATCCGAGGCTAGTATTACCACCAAAGGTTCTGGGTTAGAATTCTGTAAACGCAAACGTGCACGGCCACCTAGCTTCTGTTTAAGGAAGAACGATGCATTTACAGCAAAATTTTCTAATAATACGGATGAATTGATACTGAAAAATTCGGATGTGATACTCTCCATTTCTAGTAGTTGAACTGGGGTGGCCATCGGGATGGTTTGCTTCGTGTTTTTTGACTTTATTGTTGTTTGTTTGCTTGCAGCTGGTAAGGATGTTGAGTTCGATCTCGATTGACTGATGATCATCTGGCCTAGTTTAGCTAGTACCTGGTCCTTATCGTTTATAACTGTATTTTTAGCTTTGTCATCTATGGATGGAGAATTAGTTGCAGAGTGAAGCAAATGTGTGATGTTTAAAGACTGGGTTATTGGTAAGTATCTAGGGTCGTCGATATCATCCACATCATATTCATGATCATCATCTTCCAACAATTCATCATCTTGATCTTCTTGTTGCGGCTGAGACTGCTGCGCGCTTTGCTCACTTTTTGAAGAAATCTTGTTCCAAGAATCTTTCTTTGCATCTGGAATAACCAATTCATCGTTCTGATAATTATTTTGTTGCAACTGAGGTTGTTTTTTATTATGTCCCTGTAATCTATTCTCTGGTAGTATATCGTCATTTTGTTTTAATTGCGCAAAAACGTCTTTTTTATTAAACATGCCCAAATTTCTTTGAAAGTCGAAATCTTCCTGTTGTTTTATCTTACTAACATCGTCATCTTGCCAATCAATTTGTTCACCACGATTTTGACTATAATCATTTGGTTGCTGCTGTTGTCTTTGTTGCTTTCTTTTACCGGATGGAGAGGCTACGGTTAGAACTTTTAAATCCTTGAGTCTAGAAGCCCTCACTTTAAAAGCTTGAGATTTACCGCCATCACCGAATTGAACGTCATTTAAAGTCAATCCTTTTGAAGTTGCCTTGGCAATTTTCCCCTGAATGAGCTTCCCGTCTTTCAGCTCCACTTGTACACCGAAACCGACAAATTGTGACATTAAAAACCCCGTTATGAATTAGCATATACTGCCTTGGAAACACAAACTTTCCAACAGAGGAAAGATCATATAATACGCATTCAGATTAAATTATTCGATTAAAGTATGTTTTCTTTCCATCTGCCAATGCTTGAAAAAAAAAACAACAGCGGAAAAACAGACGGCCTCAAAAAATCCAGGGTAATAGAGTAACAAAAAAGGTCACTAAGACGGTTATAACTTCATACACTAGCAAAAACTAGCTGCCTTGCAAAGGTTTCTTGAAACCTTTGCAATCAATTGGACAGTTAGTTGTCTGTCGATGAATGCTATTTCAGGGGGGTCTATAACCAAAATACTTGAAACGGCAGTCAATAAGTACACAGGTCACAAAATAAAATCGAAGCAAAAAAGAAAGACCTTTTCGAGGTAAAGTTTGCAGTATGCCTCTTTTACAACAACATATTGACCTTGAAAAAAATAATGAGGGTGATACTAAAACAAAAACATTCAGAATACCACGGTGCCGGTTACCGAAATTTTTGCTCTGCATTTTAACTGTCATCTGGTTACTCTCATACTTAAAATGCTCTAGAGCTTACGATGTTGGACGTCAGACAATCACAAATAGATCAAATACCTATTATAACGGTACGCATGATTTCAAAACTTTGACAATATTGATATCGGTTGACGGGTTCCATCCGAAATTGATAAATGCGAAACATACGCCTTTTCTTTACAACTTGCACAATTTACAGTCGTCGTACGATATGAATATCACTACCACATCGTACATGATACCGGGCTTTCCCACACAGACCTTTCCTAACCACTGGAGCATGGTGACAGGGAAATACCCCATTGAGCACGGTATTGTTTCCAATATTTTTTGGGATGATTCCACAGGTAGTGAATTTAGACCAAACAATCTCGACCCAAGAATTTGGAGCAATGCTGCTGATCCCATCTGGCAATTACTTCAAACCAAAACACAAGGCCAGTACAAAGTGGCCGCGCATATGTGGCCTGGTAGTGATGTTACATACGAGGGATACAAGGAAGTACCTAGGGAAAGAATGCCTTTCTATTTTGACAACTTTAATCATTCGGAAGAACTCCAAGAGAAACTATCTTACATTTTTCAGTACGTGGATATGCCTCGGCTAGAAGATAGACCTGAGCTGGTACTAAGTTATATACCCAACGTTGATTCGTATGGTCACGATTTCGGATACGATTTACGAGATAAGCGGCTACAAAAGTTGATTAATGAAGTTGATAGATTTTTCCGCGACTTGATAGAAGGTCTACATAAAAGAAACTTATTGAAGATAAGCAACGTTATGGCTGTCAGTGACCATGGAATGAACAACATCGACATGGAAAGCGGCGAGCATGTTGTGGTATGGGAAAGGATGTTCCCGGGGGACGCAATGTCTGCGTTCGTATCACATTTTTACAATGAGGGTCCCATGATGATGGCATACTTAAAAGACCCTCGCGACAAGCAATGGATTCGCGACTTGATACGAATCCAACTGCGAAAAGTGTATGGAGACGAAATTTCTAGAAAATTTCACGTAATCCTAAAAGAGGATTTTGACCCAAGTTGGAGATATTTCCAATACAATAACGAGTCGCATGCATATGATGATAGAGTGGGGGATGTTTGGATTCTCGCGGATGAACACTATGCGATTGTGAAAGAAGCGAGTGAAATACATGTCGGCACTATGGGGACACACGGATACAACTTCGGCAATTGTAGTGACATGGCGTCTATATTCATTGGAATGGGTCCGATGTTCGGCAATGAAGTCATACCACCTTTTCAAAACATCGAAATTTACAAAATGCTAATTGAGGCAAGTGGTGTCTTCTAAGCAAAGAAAAGAGAAGGGAGGAAAAATGTTTATTACAATAATACAGAGCATTATGTACACGATCGCGGCATGCGCACGCGTACATATGTATATATATAAGAGAATATACTACTATAGCACGTACAGAGTTAGCAAGCAGCTGACAATGGAGAATACCAGGGGTATCATACCAAGGGAGTAATTCACTATACAAAGCTGGGTCCATACTTGATTAACGAACTGTAAAGAATGGAAATCTATGTTATTATTATTACAGGTTTTGAAGATTGCCAAAGAGATCAAGAATTTGGTGAGATTGAATGTCATTGGGTCCAATTCGATGTCCAGGTCGTAGCGAATGAAGTTGATGTAGTATGAGACTACCGTAGGAATGCCTCTAAAGAAGAGCAGCCACGTGAGTATTGGTAGGCAAAAATCAAGTGTGCCTTGGTATTTATCATGGGCGACAACTGCGGCTTCCAGAGACGATGCAAGCGAAGAAGAGGAAGTTAGCCGCCCGGCGGCTAATAATGTGCCCCTCACTAGGAAAGAAAACTCCACCAAGGAAAAAATAGTGTCAACAGAGGAGATGGTGGAGAGGCAGTCCTGAACGTTCTCATTAAGTTTCTGTGTACGATATTTAATATCAGAGAGGTATTCTTGAAAATCAAACTTGAACTTCGTCAACGCAGAGGCAGATGAGTCGTTATCTGAGCTGAAGTCCAACAGATTAAAGTTTGTTTTCGTATTTGAACTTGCACTCTTGTCGGGAAGACGCTTCGTCGCGCTTCCTTCATTGCCAGATTGCGACTTCTCATCGTCCTCCTTGATATATGCTTTCTCCAGATCAGAATCATTTGTCGCCGTGTCAAAGAATTCACGCCCGGATCCGGACACGTTCCGTTCATCCTTGGACTGATTCACTGTCATCGACTCATAAAACGACTTTAATTCCGGGTAGTCATCTTTAAAGTCCACTGGTTTCTCGAGATGATTCAAGTGCGATTCGAGATACTCGATCATATCGCTTTTCTTTGCGTAGTTGGGGAAGCCATCAATTTCCAGTTTGTTGGCAAGGTCAATTAGGTCTGCCTTCTTCCAACGACTGAAAGTAGATTTGCTCGACATATTGTATTGTGAAAAACTGTGATAAGTTGTATTGCACCTGTACTTTTGTTCTCTCCCTTATGAACAGATATCTTCTACGCACGCTATTTACATATTGTATGTATGTATACTTTGTTTTGTTGTTATGCGACGACTGCATCCACAAGTGGCGCGCCAAAACTCATCATTGCATACGTCACATCACCAACCACGGGTTACCCTATTTTGGCTCTTTAACCGCTCGGGAAGGGGGGAAAGGATTTCCGGGACTCGGAAAAAGCACGGCAAACGAAAGCGTGCTTCTAAATTACCGCAACCCTCCGGCCACCGCGGCCAGGACCCTTCCTCAAAACCGCGCTTTAGCCTGTTCTGTCTCCTCCTAGCCAGAGCCGCCGCATGGTTGAGTTGTTTTCGAGATCCGTCCGTAGCCCTTACTATCTTGGCCTCGAAAAAACCTCTCGCTATTATTCCGGCGCGGATATTCAAGTTTCTTAACGAAATACATAGCTTTTTTTTTTTTCTCTTTCTTTCTCTTTCTTTCATACCAATTGGTTTAAATAAACAGTGAAAAAAAAGTAAAATTCCGTAATCACAACTCATTCCCTTCCCTTCTTCTTACTTAATATAAAATCAATTCTTCTTCCGTTTCAACTTCTTTCCCGTTTCTTATTCTTTTTCCCTCTTTTTCCCTATCGAATAAATACAAAATAATAAATAGTACAATAACAATTATACAAAGATGTTGATGAGCACGTTACCAGGTGGTGTTATCTTAGTTTTCATTCTAGTCGGTTTGGCTTGTATCGCCATCATTGCTACCATTATCTACAGAAAATGGCAAGCTAGACAAAGAGGTTTGCAAAGATTCTAAGCAACTACTAGCAAGCCCCGCGAGCTTTATGTTTTTTGCTTTCTTATCCTCTTTTTTTTTTCTTTTTCTTTGGACTACTGAACAATAATGAATAAATTAGACTTCCTTTTCTCCTCTACTCCTTTAATTTCTAATAATTAATCAATCCCTTTACGTGTGTGCTATATTCCTATTTTGTACTTGTGCTGTTTGATTCCTCTATGTGAATAATATGATCACAGTGCGTTCTCGCAAAAAAAAGGCATGGGTGTGCGAGCGAGGTCTATTTGTTTGTCGTGTGTGGACAAACAAATAGCACTCTTTGCTCTGTACGTCCTGCGTTATTTCCCATTTTTATCTACCTATTATGTTTTCGAATAATGTGTTGCTTCATTTTTTATATATGTTTTTCTGTTAAATGAATTGTGTGTGTATTTGTTTTTTATCAAATAGTATATAAAAGTAATGTTACAAGACATATTATTTTCGAAAAATATCTCCATTGCCCTACTATTCTAATGCTCTTCTCATGAACTGAACTGTGTCGTCCAGTTCCAACTGCACCTGTCTAGCCAATTTCCAATCGTCCGTGCCAATGGCCTCTCGCATCACACCGTCCGTTATACTCTTCTGCAAAATCAGTTGCAGTTCATGAACACTGCCGGGTGTTTCATTCTTTATGTCTGTGTAATTTACCTCATTTTTGACAATCCTATTGTTGGGGCTCTTGAATAACTTTCCGAAATTTCCAGTCTTACTTTCTAGTTTATTCAGAACTGTGTCTCTGTATAATTTTAATAGTTTTTCTCTCTTTGGGTCCATGCTATGTACCCCATGTGCTGTAGGTGTGGTGTTGGTTGTACCTGCACCGCCGGATCCACCTTTGGATGATTGTACATGTGGTTGCGACACTCCCATCTTTACACCATTCTTCAATATCTCGTCCTCCATCGTCCTTATTTGTTCAATTTGCGTTTTCTTGAATCGATCGCACTTTTCTACAAGTAACTTTTCGATGTCATGCATTTCTAAACCATGTAGACTCAGTTGCCCATCATTTAGTGTCGTTCTGTAGTCGGGAAATAAGCCCTTAACGATAGTCAGGATATCGTTAATGCCCAGTTTTCCGTTTCCATTTACTATGGTGCCTTGTCTCCTTAAATTCGTCAGCTCATTGATTAGCAAATTGTTCTGTATTTCGTTAGTCAACTTGACCAGTGATATTCGGAGATTGTTCCCGATCATATTGATTCCTCCTCCATTCCTGACCAGTTCTTCGTTCTTGTTCGAAATTAACGTGTGTATTAGCTGCAACACTACTAACTCACTCACCTCTCTGTCCATCTAAGCGTCGCTATAACCCTGGTTGCTTCGGCACATGTGCCTATCTTCATACACATGTTTATTTTGTTTGATTCTCTCTCTACCTTTCTTCCTCTGTGGAAAAAACCATGTTAAAAATTCGTGTTAACTGAAAGAAACCAAGACCAGTTTAAAAGAAAAAAAAAAAAAAAAAGAATAACAAAAGATGACCTCTGAAGACAACCCTATACCCAAGTCAGTGCCCTTGCACCAACAATCAGGTAAGGACTTCCACACATTGCATACTCAAGACTTATCAAACCTATATCGACAATGCTATAAACAAATTGACGAAACTGTAAATCAGTTGGTGGATTCTGCATCGCCTTCCACCACCAGCATCGGCGAACAGATTACGGATATTACAAGAACTTACAAATTACTCTCGGAATATGAATTGGAATCCAACTCATTTCGCGAAGGTATTAAAGACCTGAAAAAGAATTTCAAGCAGTTATCAGATGTCTGTCCACAAATCGACCTTTCTACGTGGGATAAATATCGGACTGGGGAACTCACCGCTCCCCAATTATCTGAATTGTATTTGAGTATGCCCACGCCTGACCCAACTACCATGCTTAACGACACGGACACCCTTCGGATACTGAAAGTGTTACCGTACATTTGGAATGATCCAACGTGTGTCATACCCGATTTACAAAACCCTGCAGGCGAAGATGACCTACAAATAGAAGGCGGTAAGATTGAACTGACTTGTCCTATTACCTGTAAGCCTTATGAAACGCCGATGATATCAAGGAAATGCAACCACGTCTTCGATAAAACTGGTATTCAGAACTATTTACAGGGGTACACCACAAGAGATTGTCCGCAAGCTGCGTGCTCCCAAGTAGTTTCCATGAGAGATTTTGTAAGAGATCCTATTATGGAACTAAGGTGTAAAATTGCCAGGATTAAAAAGTCTCATGAACAAGATAAAGAAAGTAACCAGGCCATCGATGTTTTGTAGAAACCATCGTTGACTTTCTCATCCGAGCCCTCGGCCCGAAGTTTAAGCTAATTAGAAAAAAAGGAAACGTACGAAAGATAGTATATATGTACTTTATACAAAACTGGAACAAGAAATCGCTTTGGGTTATTAAGTAGAAGCAAACCCTGTACACAAAGCAATCAGAACCATTCGTTATCATGACGACGACAGCTACGCAATACTTCGCTGAACTTTTATTAAGATATGGCATTGATACCGTTTTTGGAATTGTAGGTATTCCTATTGTTCAACTGGCGGATACAATGGTTTCCAAAGGTATCAAATTCATACCATGCAGAAATGAACAGGCTGCCTCATACGCTGCCTCTGCGTATGGGTATGTTAACGATAAACCTGGTGTATTACTTATTGTTGGGGGTCCCGGTTTGATTCATTCTTTGGCAGGTATATACAACTCAATGAGCAATAGGTGGCCCCTCTTAGTCATTGCCGGAAGTTCTTCCCACAGTGATACCCATAGAGGAGGATTTCAAGAGTTGGATCAGATAAGTATATTGTCCCCCTTTTTAAAGTTTACTGGCAAGTTGGCCCCTGATAATATTGACATGATTACTCAGAAGGCTTTGAATCATTGTATACAAGGCACGGCAGGTGTTGCATACATTGACGTTCCTGCAGATTTTATTGAGTATGAAAAACCCTTAGAGGGAAGCTGCCATATAGGTAGTGAATTACCCATGATTTTAACTCCAAATAAATGCGGCCCGGATCCATCCAGAATCAAGGAAGTGGTACAACTCATTCTAAAACACAGGGAGAAAAATATTCTCGTTGTCATTGGGAAAGGTGCGGTGAAAAGCTCTCACGAAGTTCGTAGGCTGATACACAAATTTAATATTCCTTTTTTGCCGACCCCAATGGCTAAAGGTATTGTCCCAGATTCTTCTCCTCTAAATGTTTCATCTGCGAGATCTCAAGCCTTGAAAACAGCTGATATTGTTATTGTTCTTGGCGCAAGACTAAACTGGATATTGCATTTTGGTGCTTCTCCCAAATGGAACTCGGAGTCCATCTTCATTCAGCTCGATTCCAATCCTGAAACGTTAGGTGATAACAATACTTCGCCTGGTGCAGACCTTTCAATATGGGGTGATATAGGATTAAGCGTTACTGCCCTAATGGAGGAAGTGTTACGACAGGATCCTCACTGGAAGTACAGCGGCATTAGTCAAACTATTCAAGAGAAAATTCAATTGAATCAAACCCGCTTATTAAAGAAGGAAAAAACCGGAGGAACACAGTTGAATTACCACCAGGTTTATGCGACTTTGAGACCGCTCATCGATGACTATAGGACAATTCTTGTCACGGAGGGAGCAAACACTATGGATATTGCACGTGTTTCATTCCCTACAAATGCACCCAGGCGCCGGTTAGATGCAGGGACCAACGCTACTATGGGTATTGGACTTGGGTACGCTCTGGCTTGCAAAGCTTCTCACCCAGAGCTTGACGTAGTGCTGATTCAAGGTGATTCCGCGTTCGGGTTCTCCGCCATGGAAATCGAAACTGCGGTAAGGTGTCAGCTGGCGCTGGTCATCGTTGTGATGAATAACAGCGGTATATACCATGGAGAGAAGGACACCGAGTCTGATCTACCCCCTACTGCACTAAGCAAGAACTGTCGCTACGATTTAGTAGGTAAAGGTCTGGGCGCCAACGGGTTTTTTGTAAACACATTGAGCGAACTGAGCAGAAGCTTCCAGAAATCCGTGCAACTGTCCCGCACCAAGAGGGAAACAAGTGTCATCAACGTCATTATCGAGCCCGGCGAACAGAAGAAAATCGCCTTTGCCTGGCAGAACAAACCACGCTTATAAGTTCCTGGAAGTATACGTATATATGCATACGGATTTTACTGCGGTGAACTATTATCCTTTATCAGCTAGAACTCATACTACTAGTATAGAATAATATACGATGTTAAAAGATGACATAAGTAATGAAAAGCTGAAATGCAAGGATTGATAATGTAATAGGATAATGAATGACAACATATAAAATGACAGTAAAAGTATAGACAGAATTATGTAGAATTACGGATTCCATTTATTGGATTCCTATATCCTCGAGGAGAACTTCTAGTATATCCTATATACCTAATTATATTGCCTTTATCAACAATGGAATCCCATCAATTGTCTCAAAATTCACCACATTCTCATCTATTATTAGAATTTCCCACCCTCTTTTATCTCTCTTTCGTTATATTATACTCAATTTCCCCTAGTACCAATTGTTTTTCCGTTCGAGGCCTCGTGGCGCACATGGTACACCATGAAGCTCGCGGCTGGGAACGAAACTCTGGGAGCCGCGATTGGCAGTGGAACAGTGGTAATTCCTACGATTAAGAAACCTGTTTGCAAAAGGACCGGCTGCTAGGCTAGTCATTAAAATTTTATCAGGTGGGAAATTCGGTGGAACACAGTGGAGCCTCGTCCTCCGGGCCAGTGTCTTAGGCAATGGCCTCTACTCCTGAGAGAAGAATATACTGGGGAACCAGTCTTTACCGACCGTTGTTATCAGAAATGTACGGAGCCTGGCCTATGCCAGGCTTCGATGGGAACGGCAACGGTTGTTCCGTTTGACTTGTCGCCCGCTACGGCGTGCGTATCAAGGTCTGTTGAGTGCAATCGTAGGACGCCATACGTGGCGAACCCGATACCGATTACTGCTGCTGTTCCATCCCAAATCCGGCTTTCAATTTAACCTTCTTTTTCGAAGTTTTTGAATTTGACTATTGGTAACATAAAAAAGGGAAAAAAAAATGTTCTAAAAAAAGTATGTTTGATTTGAATTAATTTGATGAGATTAGATTTTCCTTATATTTACAAGCTAAAAACAGGACCGGGTCAGAAATATATATATATTTAAATATATACAACAGAACGCATTAGCGGCCCAGGCCTTGTCCCAAGGCAGCGTTTTGCTCTTGAAAACGCTGTCCTACACGCTCGCTATGCTTCAGAAACTTTTCTGAACACTTCATAATGCATGTCTGTTCCTTATTGGTTAGTTTCGAAGTTGTGAAGTCATTGACACAGTCTGTAAAACATCTTTCTACCAAATTGGAGTATAAATGCATGAAATCCTTCATTTGCTTTTGCTCCACTACTTTTTGGAACTCTTGTTGTTCTTTGGAATTCAATGCGTCCATTTTTCACAGGTTTGTCTTGTTCTTCTTGATCTAGGCTTCGTTAATGATAAAGGTAGGCTCTCACAATATACTCGACGGTTTTCTTTTATACAGTACATGGAGCTTTTTCTCTTAATTTTTTTTTCGTCATTGTAAAAAATCAATACGGCCGAGATTCCCGGGTAATAACTGCGATGAGTAAATAGAAACGTTTGTCCTGAGTTTAATATACATATATTTACTTATGATACAGATTTCAATTCTGCTGGCCACACCTTCTCAGATACGCTTCCCAGCCTGCTTTTCTGTAACGCTCACCTTCTAGTTTAGCATCTCTTCCCTTAGCAAAGAGCCCTCTTCCGACAATAATAATGTCAGACCCCGTAGAGACCACATCATCCACAGTTCTATATTGTTGACCCAATGCGTCGCCCTTGTCATCTAAACCCACACCAGGTGTCATTATCAACCAGTCGTAGCCTTCATCTCTTCCTCCCATGTCTTTTTGAGCAATGAAACCAATAACAAAGTCTTTGTCACTCTTAGCGATGTCCACAGTACCTTTGGTATATTCTCCAGTAGCTAAAGAGCCTTTGCATGACAATTCTGCCAACATCAAAAGACCCCTAGGTTCTTTTGTCACTTCCTCTGCCGCCTGTTTCAATCCGCTGACAATACCGGGGCCGACTACACCATGTGCATTGGTAATGTCTGCCCATTCTGCTATCCTATATACGCCTGCAGAGTACTGTAATTTAACTGTATTACCAATATCCGCAAATTTTCTGTCTTCAAACAGTAGAAAATTGTGCTTGGCAGATAATTCCTTTAGCGGCTTAACTGTGCCCTCCATCGAAAAATCAGTCAAGATATCCACATGTGTTTTTAGCAGGCAAATCTTAGGTCCTAAAGCTTCTACCAACTCCAATAATTCTTTGGTGGTACGAACATCCAATGACGCACACAAGTTTGTTTGCTTTTCGTGCATAATATTGAATAGCTTGGCAGCAACAGGACTAGGATGTGTAGCAGCACGTTCTTGGTAAGTAGCTTTGGTCATGTTATATCGTCGTTTCTTGTAGGTTTTTTGCAGTGTGTGGTAATCGAAATAGCTATTAAGAATGCGTGAAATTTTTCAATAATGCTAATATATATATGTATATATGCTTACACCCAATATATCTGTCTAAGCTTGGTACTTTCTTCTCTTTGCTCGGGAACTACCGAACGTAAAAAATTTCAAAGTAACCAGAATCGAAGAAGAAAAAAAGAAAGAAAAAAAAAAAGAATAAACGAAAAAATACTATGGACCCTGAAACCACAGCCACATTAAACTTCCTTAGTGGTCAGGATTCATTCTTCCTTATAAGTACACATAGGAGTTAAAAGATAATTAACGTATGTAAAAGTACATCACTTGTGAAACGTCATTATTAATTATTGATATCTTCTTCTCCCGGTTTCTGCATATCATTTTCATCGGCAACCTTTGTTTTATCATCAACTGATGCAGTAACTTCTGCTGGAATATCGCTCATTTCCGGCGTTTGCTCATGTACAGATGTATGCGACGATGATCCGTTGACGTCCTTCTCGATACTCTTCTTATCAAGTATCAATTGTTGTAGTTGCTTTTCAATTTCTGAATCTTCTACGAATTTATTGAAAATACCCAAAATTTTCAAAAATGTCTCGTTACTTGTTTTTTCCAATCTCAAATAGTGTAAATAAACATTTGAGATTATTGCTAGTATGGATGAAATGGGGATTTTTTGATTTTCCTGTGTTTCGCTCGAATTTAGCAACGGTAGTAATCCACCCTCGATTAACTCCTCTACCGATTCCATCTCATCAGTTGGGATTTCGATTTTGTTGATAAGGGTCTGTTGTAGTGTTTCTACTGCAGACTCACTTATCTGCTTACACGGATTGATGCATTGATGTGCCAAAGCTTGAATGATAGCGAGTATCTCGTTTTTATGCAAATTATTACTATCTTCCAATAAGTGCGATGTCAGTTGAATGGACTTCAATGATAATTCAATTGATTTCCTGTATGGATTCTCCTTATCCACTTTATGACCACTCTCTGTCAATTTTTTGTATTCCATTTCCCAATGGTTACCAACAGCACCCATTGATGAAATTTCATCCAACAATCCCAGAACCCACATGAAATTCTCATTCGTCAAGATATTTGAATCCGTTTTTATCGATTCATTCAAGTATTCAAAAATGCTATCACTTTGCTCCTTCATCGCCGTCACCTTCCTCAAAAACTTCCAGAAATTCTCATTTCCTAGTAAAAATTCTCTATAAAACTCTGATTCAGTCAAGGAAAATAACCTTTTTAAGAATTCCTTACCTTGGTTAGTTGCAAAAAATTTCTGGGTAAAAATTTCACCCTTCTTCAACAATTCGTCGTTTATCAATTTGGATAAATACTCCGTCTGATCTACACATAATGAAATCAGTAGAATCTTGTATGTTAGCATTCTGCGAACAGTCCTTTTTGTGAGGCCTTTTGTATGAGACAGCTGGAAAACCTTTTGAAGTACAAACTTTCCTAAATCCCTCTCCTCTTTACAAAACAAAAATAACGCAATTGTCAACTCGATGATAAATAGAAGTTCTGCCTCAAAATACCTGGAATTATCTTCATCTTTCTCAGTTTTCGCAGAATCCAGTAAAGTCTTTATTAAATCCACGGTAATATTAGATTCATTTCCAAAAACAGAAGCGGCAATATTACTCGATTTTATGCACTCAATCGCCTTTTTTGAGGATCTTATTTCTTCTTCTGTAGGTTCTTCATCTCCTTTCAAGTAAGAGGCAAATGTCGACAAAAGACCCTTGCTTTCTTTGCTCTTATTGATCGAAATTTCAGGCGATGGTCTAGGCAAATTGCTTAATTTTAGTCTCTTTTGCAAATCGGGGAATATATCAGGAGATAAAATTAAATCTTCGTACAATGTTAGGATGATATTCACAATGTTTGACCATAATTTCTTGGAGAATATCTTGGGATCTTTATTTCTACGAATAATGCGGAAAAAAACTACTGTATTCAATTGACCCTTGAATGACCGACCAAATCTAACAGCATCCGTACTAACCGGAATCTCAGTATTGGTGTCTTCGAACGTAATTTGTACCAACGGCATTGGGCCATACTCAAATGCTAGATTTGAAAGTTCATCTTCATGGCTTGAATTCATTAATGTAGTGCCCTTAGCAATAGAATTCAGTATATCATTGAAAAGATCCTTAAAGTCAAAAAAGGCCGAGATGAAGGAGCATTTATCCAAACTTGTTATCATTCTAGTGGAAATGTGGTCATCGGATGCAACAACGTAAATATTGAATAATGTACTAACAATGCTTGGCCCAATTTGTTTGAATATTGCTCTATCAAAGTTTAAAAGCTCTAAGGGCGATAATTTATCCATAACAGATTGTGTATCCTTTTTAATCTCAGTTATCACAGTGGTTGAAGAAATTAGATTATTCCAAGCATCTTCGAACCACTTTTCGTTACCATGATGCTCTTCGGGCATAACAATTTCCTTATCTCTAATTGAGCAATAAATCCTATCCAAATACCAGAACGGGAAGTCTTTGTGATTACAACATCCCTTCAAATTATTAGAATAATCTTCAAATGACATATGTTCCTTCACCTGAGGATTATGTAGATCCGTGTTTAGCATGATGATTGAATAACTTAGAATGAAAACAGAATCAGCATCTGGTTGGACCGTAGCAATGTCATCCTCCGCATTGTCGTTAATCTTAGATGGATCGTAATCTTGGTTTTCACAATATGCGGAAGAGAATGCCTCAATAATTCTCTCAATCTGTTGCGATTCACCAGGCAACCTGAATTTTGTCAACAAAATCCTAATAGCCTCATCAACCCTTAAACCTGAAAAATCAAACAAACGAATATATTCGTTAAGCAAGCTTATTTTGTCCGGATGGCACAGAAGTAATCCAATCGTTTTCTTGTTTATACGATTGTTATTTTTGAAAAGAAACTCTGCAATATCCTTATCAGAGTCGGAAGCGATGAATCCCTTTTCTATTAACATCGGGATACCTTTCTTTGGTTTTTTATTAAATTCATCCGTACACTCAATAAACTCAGTTTTACGATCTCTCTTCTTTAAGATTTCCATTTCATTATCTTGTCTACTAAATTCTTTCTTGTCAATTTCTTTCATGTGATCGAACATATCATCGACTAAGGACACTAATCCTTCAAGACAAATGGGTGGTACACTCTCTGTGGTGGTCAAGGCAGATTCGGGCAAGGCCAGTTTGGTCAAGGCCTTCAAAAAGTTTATGGAAACATCTGCTCTATCCAGATTACAATCAAAATTAATGAAGGTGGAAGTAAAAAATGATGGTGACCTTGTCCACAAGATAGATATTTGCTCGATTAACAGCTCCTTTATTATTGATGGTCTGTTCCTATTTTCTGAATTTGAACTATTTGCTGCACCATCATCTAAGAGAATGGAGAATATCTTTGTTAACGTGAGTTCAATCTGTAATTGTAAATTGTTACCTAATATAACAACTAGCGTGGTAAATAATTGTAATGTAGCTTGAAGTAGTGACAACTTTGTGGTGTTTTGGATGATAAACAGAACACTTTTGAAAATAGGATCTGATATTAGCGTGAAAAGGCGTGGATATAGCTGCAATCGATCACCTGAGATTTCTAATGCTGTTTGAATTAATTCTAAGCCAAATATTCTCGTAGAGTATGAGTGTTTTAGTTCATTCTCCGGTGCAATCAATGATAGTAACAAGTTTAAATATTGTCTAGCCACGGGCAATCCATAATTGTCATCAGCATATGCTTGGATTCTGGAGTTTGATCTTGTTGTTTTTTGCACAATTTCTAGTTGTTCGACCGAATTTGGGTTCTTTTCTAAAGGAATATGTGCCTCTTCATTGCCATCATCCTCGCTAACAGCCTCTTCATCATTCATCTCCAAGTCAATGACATGTTCTTGGCTTTCTCCTTCTTTAGATTCTCCATTAGTACCAATTGTGTCAGCTTTCAACACATCGTTTGTGTAACTTTCATCATTGATGTACACCTGATTTACATTGATTGGCTCAATCATCTTTAGTTTCGAGAATATTTTCACCGTTACAGATATCATTGTTGACTGGGCAGCATTCCTAAGAACTTCGCTCCTTCTGTTATTACAAGCCAATGATAGAATAGTTTGTAATACATCGTATATTATGGAGTTTGACAGTAAATCTCCATAAGACGAATCGACGATTGAACGGAGTAAAAACACCACTTTTAGAAGAACCGAATCATCAGAAAGTTGTTGAGATCCTTCAAACCTGCAGTGAGTTAGAGCGTTTACTGTTGCTCTATATGCGCCTATATAGTTTTTGGATGATTCATTGATAATATTCAAGGTATGGAATTTTTGCAGAGAATCGAGTGCCAGAGAAGTAATGTAGCCAGAAATAGAGCTTGTACTCACGATCAATAGAAACGGCTGCAATATTGTGAGCGAATCTATATTATCTAAATTTTTCAGTTTATTCAACATGAGTCTTAACTGAATGAAGCCAGATAAAAATGGATCATTGTGCTTGTTGGTATTCAGATTGTTGAATGTGTGGGCCAAGTAATCATCTTGATTACTGAAGATTTCACTCCCTCCTCCCAGTAAAGCAGCCACTCCAGATTGGGAGGTAAATTTGGAGTATTTCCGCATTGCTGTTGATAAATTAATGCATTCTTTAATTATGATAGTAACGGGATCTACCGTGATGAATCCCTTACTACACATGCTTACCCCTCTTTTCTTTCGCTCTAGAAGGCGCTTTCGATGTCAAATTAATCAATTTATCGCTCTGCAGTATTTCAATAAAGAAAGGACTTATATTCAACACACGCTACTGTATCTTGATTGACGTTTCAATATCATTATACGTGCCCTTTCGACATTTACTGGAAGGTCCTCGCAATAAACCGCGTAGTGTTTTTCAAGACGGGTAACAACTAATACTATCAAAATCTTGATCTTTTATGAAAGTGAGCATCTACTATATTTTATTTTCTAGGCCAACATAAACTCTAATAATATTAATCGCATAAAGCAATTTCCACGAAGAATTTTCACTGTTTTGAATTACCGGTCCTTCCCTTATTTCTGGTCTACACAGAACTTAAAAAATAGGTTCTGTAAATGGTGTCAATACACAACGGATATAAAGCGATCAGATATTTTCTTTATTTTAGTAAAGAGTATCCCATTAAATAAACCTGGGGTTCCTGTATTTAACTCTAAAATCCACTAAATATTTCCCTTGTCAGTTTAGAAGAATTACCCAGCTTCATAGGAAATCAGTGTGGATCCAAAATAGACGATTGAAAATTTTCAAAAGCACACCTGAAAATTACGGATTATTCAAATCCCTAGTCTCATCAATTTATTCTTTTCATCATTTGCACAGAATGGTACGAAAATGATATTATTTGTGCCAAAGTAATAATTTTTGTGGTGATGTTTGGGTGTATTTGACACAATCCAATGTATTCTTGAGCCGCCACAAATTGTTATACTTAAGACTAATACAGAGGTAATAGCAGTCAGGTGATGAAACATATAAAAATATTATACAAGCATAGTATCCATTAAATGGATAGTTTTCAATACATTCATACACAATATAACAAAAGCGGAACGGGAGGTGACAGTAACACAAATTCATCACCACATTTATCGTCTGGCAAAAATATCATTCTTTGTTTTGATGGAACAAGAGAAAATTTTGGGCCTCAGCCGTTCACTAATATTTTGAAATTGTACAACCTTCTTGAGAACGGTGATGATTCTAAACAAATATGCTATTATCAGCCCGGAATTGGTTCCGCCGGATTTGATGCTGTTGTTGATATAAGAAGACGGCTATCTATTTCATACTTGCAAAACTTGTTGGATTCTATGTTTGCGTTCAGTTTGGATAATCATATATGTTCTGCTTATCTTTTTTTAATGAGGAATTTTGAACCAGGAGATAGAATTTATATGTTTGGTTTTTCTAGGGGAGCTTTTATCGCTCGTGTTCTGGCTGGAATGATAGAAAGAGTTGGACTTTTGAACAGGGGTTTGGAAGAAATGATTAAAATGGCTTGGCAAATTTATGAAAGATGGGAATATGATTCGCAGCCTAACAAATTGCAGTACACAAGTACCTTGGCGGAAGAATTCAAGAAAACATTTTCGAGGGATTATGAGGTGAAGATATTTTTTCAGGGTCTATTCGATTCTGTGAACTCAGTAGGGATACTAAGGGATAGGTTATTTCCTTGTACCCAGAGAAGCAATATTGTTGAACATGTTCGTCATTGTGTATCCTTGGATGAAAGACGTGGAAAATTCAAGCAATTATGCTTCACCCCGATGCCCTACATTCCGAGATTATTTTCATTGACTTATTGTAAGCATTTAACTGGCAATTGTTCGCCAGTATCAACTTCCAATTCACTAATGCATGATCTTAGTTCAGAGAATCCTTTGATTAAATACACTTTAAAAAGTGGCTCGCATTCTGTTGGGAATATTTCTCCCTTTATTCCTGATAATCGTAGAAAGCTGCTATCAAGTAAAAGTGAAGAAACTACAGAGCTGCTGCTGGATTTGAATTCATTTCTAGGAGGTAACTCATGTGCAAGAGATACAGAATGTTCGACAAGAGGTATTGAGGCGTCTTTTCGACTTCAATCCATTCAAGGCAGCAGTAGCTCAAGTAGAATGACCATGACACCCGATTTGGTTGAAAAATGGTTTCCAGGTGATCATTCTGATATTGGCGGAGGCTGGGCACCCGACTGTGAGACAGAGGAGAATCTGTCGAATCTAACGTTACGATGGATCTTATCAGAGGCCATTAAGTTTGGAGTTAAGTTCAAACCTGGTTCAATACATGAGTACGCTTCTAAACATACTTCGGTTGGATCTCTATTTGCGGATTCTCATGACTACCTTGATTTCTGTTCACCAAGAAAATGTTCTATGTTGGACATAACTGACAATGAGGATGGAGGTGAAAGTGAACAATCCAGTAGAAATAAAAAAATGGAAGATTGCTTAAAAAAAATTAAAGAGACCAGATTGAGTTTGAAAGATGAGGAAGAAATTATAAAGGATTCTTTTACCCTTAAATGTGGGCATGCAAGTAAGTTCATGAGATTAGTATGGTGGATATTAGAAATGCTTCCCATTGGAATACGGATGGAGAATAAAGAAGGTAAGTGGCAAAATATTCACGTACCTAATCTTGGAAGATCTCGTTATGTACCAGAATATGTCAGTTTACATTGGTCAGTTTACTGGAGGATTAAGCTTGACCATAAGTACAGGCCAAATAATATTCCAGAGTATGTAAGGCAATTGTTCCGGGATTTGGAAGGTATTGATTTAAAGACTAATAAGCTTTTAGATAAATATGACGAGCAAGCCTCTAGTGATGAGATTGAAACTAATGAGGAAGTTTCAAGCAAAGAAGAGCAGCATGAACTCCGCTTGGGACAAAAAGCAAGCTATTTTGCTACAACTTATAATGCAAGACTATTTGATAACAAATACGCACGGTTAAGGAAAAAATTTGTGGATTGGGGCAGTAATTCCTGGGCCGATATTCCTGATGATTTAGAAGTGTATTTACAGCAACACAAATCACTATAGTATAAAAAATAACCTACTCAGCAGATAAAGTAAAGAACTAATAGTTAACATTCTTAACATTCGTATATAATAATTTCAGTTGTTTTTCGGGCAGTCCTATGTACTTTACAAGAAACACTAAACCTTTTGATCATAGACGTCAATATTCAGAATACAAGCAAAACTTTAAAGTAAAGTAACGAAGAGAATGAAAAGGATAGGGACGAAGGGAAGATAAATAGTTTGTTAATTATAAATACATGCAGATAAATAAAGGAATATCAAATATTATGAATAGAAAAAGAAGATGGTGAGACAAAAAAGTAGTAATAAATAGGTTAAATTCCTCTTTATTTCCCCTTTCTTTTCTTATCCTTTTGTTTTCTCCATATTGTATGAGAATATATATTCTTTAAAAAAGGAAATCAACAGGGGATACTGCAATAGTGATTTTCGTTTCTTGTTTTGTTTGTGATTTTTTTAAGATTGTGGGGTTAATTATTTTCGTTGTAATTTCAAAATTCGTAGATTATTTGTATAGTTCCCGCTTGAATCAAAACGGATAGTAAATTTAGAATCGAAATAAGAGTGAAACAAATAGACAATAAAGATGTAGTTATCGAAAATGAAAGTCAAACTTAACCCACAATGACCTTCTCACCGTCAAATTCATAAGCAGGAATTTCTAAGTTTAAGGGAGCAGGACCTTTTCTGATTCTACCAGAAATATCATAATGTGAACCGTGGCAAGGACAAAACCAACCACCGAAATCACCGGCTTCACCAATTGGAACGCAACCCAAATGAGTACAAATACCCAACATAATTAACCATTGAGGGTCTTTGACTCTGTCAGCATCTGTCTGTGGGTCCTTCAAGGCAGACATATCCACACTATTAGCTTCTTGGATTTCATGAGGAGTTCTGTGTCTAATGAACACAGGCTTACCTTGCCATTTGACGACAACGTTCTTACCCAGTGGGATGGCAGCCAAGTTGACTTCAACTTTAGCCATAGCCAAAACATCTGCTGTGGCAGTCATAGATGAAATAAAGGTTTCGACTGTTGACTTGGCACCTGCAGATGACAAAAGGCCCATAGCACCAACCATGAAGTAAGCATAAGAACGGCCTTTATCAGCGTCGTTATTCTCCTTTAAAACATCATCGAAATTTGGAGTTCTGTACGTGGATTTGCTAGCCACCAAAGATTGAGAGATTAGTCTTTTTGAAGTCAAAGACATTGGTTTGAAGCAAGACTTAACAGTTGATCTTATTCCTAACATTGTTCGTTTTATGTTTGATTGTTGTTGCTCCTTCGGTTGCCCTAATAAGTGTTGGTGTAGTGTTATTTGCGTATAAAATATATCTTGGTTTGAGGAGACGATGAACTAGAAAGCAAAAGAGTGTTGCAAAACCAAAGTAACTTATCACTGGATGTTCAAGAACTGGCCATCGTCCTTGTAAGTCTTTTTCCAGTCCTTATAAGGGAGCTTCCGCGTCGCCGCACGTGACCCACGACCGATAAATGGCGCAAAACGCTGATTGGTCCGTTGTCAAGGGCCTAAAAAATAAAGATGGGTTATGGACCAATCTGGTAGAAGCCAAATCAAGTCATAGGGAAGATTGACGTGAAAGATATGAAAAGACGAAATGGAAAGATTAAAAAAACAGGACAATAGAGAGGTCTCGAATTAAGAGGACCTTGCACTTCAATCTTTTTAAAATTGAAAGATTGAGGGCTACTAAGACGTGCTTCATAGGACATATTATACAACAGGAGAATAGCCGCCCAGGCTATATGAACGTCTTGGTCACTTCTTTATAGCTATGGAAAGGGCTCAGGAGATTCCTCCAGCTTCTTTCGTGGTAGTTATACTTGTTGTCATATAGCTGCTATGTATTTCCGACGGAACTATGGATACGAGTCCTTTAACGGCAACTCTCTTCTCAATGAATAAGGATATTCAGTACACCAGGCAGTGAGAAAAATGCTAGAAACCTGGAGGAAGTTCAAGCTAGTGTGAATAAGATACTAATGCATGTGGACGCATACGATTGTTTCTCGCTTTGATATGCACGACTCGTTGGTCATCTGTTTTATGTATTATCTTTTTTACAGAATTTCGGAAATTTTAGAGGAAGAATGAATTCAAAGGAAAATCTTGTGATATTTTTCCGGTCATATCGTACATGCATTGTGATTTTCTCTCTTTTGTATGCAAGTTCCTTTCAAAGGCCATTCGTTACTGTTTTAATTGCTTTCAATTGGACGCGTTTGTATAAATCCCTAAAGCGGAAAGAAATACATGATTAAAAATTAGATGTCCTGATCACAACTTGGCGAAAGAAAGGAGGGAAATAAAGTGCGTTATACTACTGGAGTTGACGCATTGCATTTGCCAGTTGCTCTCAAGTATAAATGCCAAGGAAAGTCGAAACGGACGAAAAAGAACTGGAGAGTGAATCGCCACTTTTACCTCTGTGCATAACATCCTGCAAATCGAAATATGAGGCTGGAAAACTGATAAATCGTTTCTGTCTACAAAAAAACTACTATTTATGCTTTTGTTATGGACTGTATGCCGGAGCATTCGACGAATTGACCGCGAAAGTGGAGTTCGCCTTAGATGGACCTTTTATTGTTAACTATACAATTATACCAGAATTCAAGTCCTTTTCAATAATAGATGCAGTTTCCTTCTGTCATCTACTCATGTTCAACGATGGTTCCATCAAAGGTTTTAAGTTCGAAAATAACAAATTCCAGGCCATTTTCAATTCTAATATAACACCGAAACTGGATACCATTTCTTCATTACCTTCTAGCTGGTTGAATGCTTCTCTGGATGGTATTTTATACACTTGCAATAACAACATATTATACGATAATAGTTCGCGCACGTTTGGTGCAAATATTTACTCTTTTGATTTCAGAAACAGGTCAATTGAAACATTTTATGCTACCGATGGTCAAGATATTATTTCCTTTGATTTTGTCACCAGAGGGCATTTTGTCGGTGATATCACACACACAGACAAGTCAGATGTTTATCTCGTTTGTTTACTTAAAAGCGAGTATAGTGATAACCTGCTTTTAGAGGAATATCATCTTGTTGAAGACCATGAAAATGAGAAAATTGGTTTTAGTGGGCACCGCAAATGCAATCTTTTACCAGCATCAGATATCGAATTTTGTCACATGAAAATAGTTTGTGACCATATCATCATAGTGTTGACCAATACTTATACTCAGATAGTAAAGGTAAAGAAAGGGGGACTAGAGAAGGCGGCTTTTCTTGAGAATAAAGGTCTTCCAAGAGAAGAGAACTATCAGTTTCTAAAAGACTCTTATGATATGATATATGAAAAATCAAAAATTCTTTTAACGATTTTTGACGTGCACGGCAACAAGTATACTGCTAAATTACATACAAGGTTATTAAAAGAAAGGCATGACCAGAAAGATTTACGATGGTCAAAAGAAAGAGTATTCAAGCTTCCCAAACACGATCTTTGTGATGCTATTTTGCAGCTTCCAGGTGAAAGATATATAGTGCTCACAAGAATAAATGGAATACATTTTATATCAAACGATTGTCAAGGTTCCAAAGTAAGTAAGGTAAAGGGAGGTCCAATTTATACGAACAAAATTTACCTTGCATCACAAGTTATTAGGAACAATGGCACAGACATAGACTCATTGCTTTTGGGTGGAAGTTTTAATTCAAAAAGAGGTTTTTTAGAAAAGAAATTTCTGGTATACGACAAAAATCTTTTGAAGCCAATTACTTGTATCAAGGTACCACTAGAGAATGTGACTGATTTTTGGATTACAGATTTAATGGTTAGTGATGGTGACGACTTTACATATGAGTCAGGAGGATTAATTTATAGAAATAGAACATTGTTGACAAGTGAACTTTATGATGACGGTATACTTGTTACCAGGACGGGAAAAATTCTGAAAGACGGTGCTGATGATTCTACCGGAGAAATTAGACAAATTTGTGTGTCACAATCTGATGCCAACTCTTCCATTATGCTCTGCCATCCTATAAAGAACTCTAGGGTGAGAATTTCAACACTTGAGCCAAAATCTAATTCTCTACGTAAAATAAAGGATGTCTTTATTGAAGGAATTAATTCTAAGGGAAGTATCATTGCCTGTTGCTCAGATGGTATCAAAAAATTTTACTTTGCCGTATACTCAGAAGGAAGGATTTCTGTATGGGATACAAGCCAAAATAGAATAGCCACATCTCATCTAGACCATTCTTTTATTGTCTATGACCTATTGATAAAGGAGTATTGGTTTAGTAAGAATCATGACGACAACTCAGTTTACGTTATCGCCTCATCATATATTGGTTGTGTGAGAGTCTACAAATCAGAATCAAAATTTCTGAAAGTGGTTTTGGAGATTCATTCGTCAAACAATCAGAAATTGGAAGTCCTGGATACAATTCCTGACTCGCCTTTAGTTTTCCTTTACAACGAAAAAGAAACAATTTTGTTAAATCTGCATAACATATGCTATGGTAACATACAGTTGGGGTTGGTTCCAAGACGAATGAGAATACGTCCTGGGAATGCATGTTTCTCTCTTTGTGTTCTAGATGATGAATCACGTATAAATGTTTTTGACTTTGGTACCATGTTTGAACGTGAAGGCTTTACTAAGCAAATAGCTTCTTTAAAACCGCGATTAGATAATTATATGCTGGACCTCCCTAGCACACCCGTACAGCTCTACACAATTGCAAATAACTCCAAACAGGCGGTAGCGTGCCTTGTCAATACCGATACAGGTCGATACGAGTTAATGCTATTTGACTACCTTTTAATGAAAGCAATTTCGACATTTAGCTTTTCCAATATTATGTATTCACATGCGATTATGAAACCATTATGGTCAGAAGATGATTTGGTTTATTCATCATTAAGGCCTACTTATGGTAATAAGTTTATTTTGTGTCTGGGAATTGATGATAAACGTACAAAATTTTGGCTATTTGAAGTTAGAGATAACAAGATTATCCAGTTATATGTGAACCATCTCGAGGATTGTGTATATTCGGTTTTGTTTTATGATGAATGCAGCACCATTTTGTTTTCTGGCAATAATGGAATAGCAACATACAAAATAGACTTACTTAAAGACGGTCCCGAAATGCTTGAAGCTACTTCTTTCCCGGCACTCGAGTCAATCAATCGTATATGGCTTCCAGCATATATTAATGGCGATTTTTTGGTTCGATTTGAAACATTGAGAGGTCTGGTGAGGACCCACCTTCCAATTAGAACATCCATAGAATATCCATCAGATCTTTCGGAAGGTGCTCACTTGAGTTTTACTGACTTTGGAAGTATTACACAAGTAGCGACTAAAAAGATTGTCAAGGGGCCGATAGAACGTGGTAATTATTATTCTATAAGTAATAAGAACTGCTCATTGGTCCGATTATCGAGACTTTCTCGCACTGAGTTGAAGTATTCAATTAGATCTTATGTTGCCACTATTGGTGCAGATAATACACTGGCAATATATGAAGATTCTGATAGAGTATTGGTTGATGAGGACGGGTTAGCTGTGCCATACCTTAAAATTCGATTACCTGACAAGATAATCTCATTGACGTCTATTCCAGATGGATTTCACAACCTTCAAATATGTTCAAGCTTCAATGATGAAAGGTTGGAAGGAATTGTACCTTTATTTATGCTTTGTGGTACGAACGGTCAAATTTACATTGTATCGGAATTGGTTGGTGAATTGTGGGTGAGGGGATTGCAAAATCACAAGAGAATCAGATTGGAAGATGAAAGAGCTTCCTTAGAGTCTGAAACAAACATGCAAAATATCACCAAACATTGTTCCGTTAATATAGAAACTGGGATAAATGAAAGTGGGTTTGATGAACTTTCTAGAAATTTCAAGAGAAGGCATACTGATCATTTAGCATATAATACGATAGATCTTTTTGATCCCGTAAAACTAAAAAGGTGACAGCACATTTCCCCTTTGATAAAGAAATTCCCATAGAAGTATCTCAGTATAAACCCTTTAATTTGCTTTCTAATTACGTATATTAATATATTCGCATAGGCATCTGGGGAGGATGCTTCAACAAATATTCATCAGCTATCCTACGGCCAAAACAACTGTTAGTATTGAAAAAATCTACACTAATAAAAAGCAAAAAACTTTTCTTTATAATATTTGGATAATACACAAAATTATGTTGATAGATATAACTCGATCTACTTAAATTAACAAAGTTTCAATCTTGTCCTTAACAGCGTAAATTTGAGTCTTGATGGCAGAAGCATCGTTAGTGGTAATAGAAGCAGCAATAACTGGTCTAGAAACACCACAAGCTCTACCTAAAGCAACTCTAGATGGGACAAAGACGTATGGAACATTCTTATCTTCACATAGTAATGGCAAATGCAATAAGATTTCAATAGGTTCACAGTCAGCGGCCATGATGATGAATTCGGAAATACCACGGTTCAAAGTTTTGGTAGCCTCGTTGGCACCCTTCTTCAGTTGTCTCAAGTTAGCAGCTTGTTGGACAACATCCAAAATTTGTTGGGTTAATGCAGCATCAGCTAATGGAAAAGCTTTTGGATTTGGAGCAGACATGTCAAAGTAGTTTATTTATTTATAATATAAAATATGCTTTATTCAAGTTCCTTGCAATAATCAGTATAGTCCTGGTATAGAAAGCTCGCTCGAATGACGATTTGAAGTATAATTTAAAGAAGTAAACTAAGATCACAGTGTAATTCCTGCTAATAACTAAAACACTGGCTTCAAAGCGAAAAATTTTTAACTCATCTCATTCTCGCATTGGAAAAAAAAAAATCTGAGAAAAAGCAAATAGAAAAGCAAATAGAATAAGAAGAAAAATTTTTACATACTAAAATTGTTACCCGAATATAGTACTGATAAGAAAAAGAAACAATACAATGGCTATCTATGCTCTTAACAATAGAAATCGATAAGGTCAAGTTGATATTAAAAGTAAAAGCACAAAAGCACATTAACCTCATCATACCTATTGTGTAGCTTGAGAAACACGTTGCACTGTTCGTTGCTCCTTGATATTCAAATTTTCTATTCTATACACATTAAAAATTAAGATATACATATTTAGCGTGTAAAACTCTTTAAACAATAATAATGGTACTAATAAAAAGGAAGCTTGAAAATGAGGTAGTTAGGATGTGAAGTAGAAATAGGGGTCAAAAACAAACCTTCAGATGAAACTCTTTTGTAGTTTCTCAAAAAAAATTTTCACTCTCTATTTCTGCTTTAAAATTCAAATGTTGCCTTAACAGACAACATCTTGAGTGGCTCTGGAGTTCAACAACAAAGCAACAATCAAACCGTATAGACCTAAAACTTCAGCAAAAATCAAAATCAAAATCATACCAACGAATAATCTTGGTTGCTGAGAAGAACCTCTGACACCTGCATCACCGACGATACCAATGGCAAAACCAGCAGCCAAACCACTTAAACCGACTGATAGACCGGCACCCAATTGGATGAAACCAGTGTACAAAGCTTGCTTTTGACCCAATGAATAACAAACCAAAACGGAAACAACCAGACCGTAAATGGCAATGATACCAGCCATAATAACAGGAACAATGTTCTTGAATAACAGATCTGGTCTCAACACACAGGTGGCACAGATACCGACACCAGATTTAGCAGTACCATAAGCAGCACCCAATGAGGTGAAGATAATTGCAGAGGCACAACCAATGGCACCAAAGAAAGGGGCATAGACAGGACACAATTCAGTCATTATATGTATATGTTTGTTTTATTATTCTAATTGATTAGTCTTCTTGAGAAAAGCAATAAACACGATCTTCTCTTTTCCTTTAAGAAGTTTTTTTAATGACAAGTTTTTAATCAGGACGAGTGTACAATTGTACAACACTATCAAGGGTCAGTCAATCACTTAACCATTTTTTTTTTTTAAAAAAAAAAAATTGCGTTTCTTTTCCGGGTAATATCTTTTTATACGATCACATTTTCTAATAAGTAAACAAAGGCGTAGGCCACTTGCTTTGATCGCTGGAAAGCAGCTCAATCCCTCTACATTCTTAAAGGAAATGCTGATGGGGAAGCAGTTAGAAGTCTGAACCTCCAAAGAGTTGAATTTGGTAGCTATTCTTGAATGGCAAAAAATTAGCGCCGCTCGGTTTCGATCCGAGGACATCAGGGTTATGAGCCCTGCGCGCTTCCACTGCGCCACGGCGCTAAACTAACTTGAAATTTTCTGCTAGGAGTTCTAATATTACAAAAATATCTTCAAACGTACTATGCTGCTATGCTATCAAGGAAAGTGCAAACGTATTACCAACTTAAGTCACAGAATGTTGCAATTCTACATACTTAAAAGATCAAGGAGATAATGACTGTTATTCCCGGTTTAACCGTATCCGTTGCTATAGTTGAGTTCGATGTCAACATAGACTATATCAATTTTGATGTAAAAACCTTGATATGATCTCCACGTTGATTCTATTGCGGACAGTTAACGGCAAATAACAATGATCCGCATAGCTACACCCTGCTCCTGGGATGAGTGATGGTCTGGTGCCACGCTAAGGAAAAAAAAAAGTCTGTCCATGTTATTGTCTCCAGCATACATGGGAGGCATTACTTAGACACTCAAAAACATGCCAATAAAAAAAATATCATTAATGCGTAGACGTGGCGATTGATTTTGTACGCGTTTTTAAAAGTTACAGTTTTTATCAAAGACAGTGATGATAGCCGAAAGGAAACAAACAATTCTGAACAAAGCTATCAATAATTCTTTCTTCCTTTTAAACGCTGTCGTCCATTGCTCTCTCATATCAACAATTCAAGGCTTTTACTGCACCATTTTCTTCTTTCATTTGATAAGGCGTAAACAGTCACACCTTGAGTAATTGTACGTTGTGCTAGTTGTGTTCATAAGTTTTCGCAACTATTATTGCATTAGCGACGGAAATAAAAAAAGTCTATTTCCGGTATTGTCCGATGATAGAAATATTCAAAGATAAATTAAAGATGTAATCATGGCTGCTTTGCTATTGACCAGAAACTATTTGGACTGTTGAATACTTGAAGGTTGGAAGAGATTGCGAGTTTGCTGACAACGAGGCTCGCTGGGTTTGGTCTTTTTAGCTACTGAAAAA
This sequence comes from Saccharomyces jurei, assembly GCA_900290405.1. Lineage (NCBI taxonomy): Eukaryota > Fungi > Ascomycota > Saccharomycetes > Saccharomycetales > Saccharomycetaceae > Saccharomyces > Saccharomyces jurei. The sequence continues at coordinate 104,247 of LT986468.1, read as the reverse complement.
CTACAACAAAAATGCCTCGTCTCTTGGCAACGCAATCTCACGTTGTGCACGGGTATGTAGGAAATAAAGCTGCAACGTTTCCCTTGCAATGTCTAGGCTGGGACGTGGATTGCTGTAACAGTGTCCAATTTTCCAACCATACGGGATATGGTTTAGATAAAGTGTTTGGAACTATTACGAATGAAGCAGATCTAAAGGAACTCTTATCAGGCCTTTTCGATAATTTTCCCCGAGACTACCAAGCTTTACTTTCAGGTTACTTGCCCAATAAAAGTTCTGTTCGATGTATGGGAACATACTACGCTAAGTTTAAAGAGGAAAATCCTGAGATCATATGGCTTATGGATCCTGTTATGGGAGACGAAGGACAGTTATATGTTAGTGAAGATGTAATACCAGAATACAGGAAGTTGGCCTTGTCCTCAAAACAACTGGTTGACATAATAACTCCAAATCAATTTGAGTTGGAGATACTATATGGGGAGAGAATCAAGACCAAAGAACATTTGAAGAAGGCGTTAGAAGAATTACATCGGACTATTCCAGTGATCATTGTCACGTCCTGTGATTGTAAGATGTTTGATGATCAAGAGTTCATATATTGCGTGGCCTCAATGAAGGGTAAAAGGCCCACTGTTTATAGAGTGCCATTCATTGATTCGTATTTCACTGGCGTCGGCGATTTGTTTTCTGCCTTGTTGTTGGATCGAGTGTATAAAATCTTGTCAAACCCAACAACGACATTGAAATTTGAAGACCAAGTCAACGATGTCTTAAACGTTATTCAAAAAGTCTTAAAAATCACTAGAAGTTATACTCCAGGAAAAATAAAAGCCAAAATGGGCTCCGCCTTAGAGATGAAAGAAATGGAATTGCGAATTGTTGAATCAAGAGATAAATATGAAACAGTCAGTGTCCATCAAACGGATTACATTTACGCTAGGTTGTGACAAGAACTTTATAGAGTCATATTTTCACTAAAATAAGGTTATATAGATGTTTGTAAGATAGTGAATTTCTTTTACGTTCAAACGCATGGTTTCATTGCATAAGATTTTTTTGGTTTAAGTTGATACATTCATCTTGTGCCTTTTCACCAGCAAACTACCCCGAAATAGTGGAAACGTAGCGCTGTAAGGATATGCGTCTTTAATATTCTATTATGATGTGAGAAATATTTGTGGCATATGTAACAAAAATTTGTTGCTTTACCTTTATCCCCTGTGCTAATTACTTTCTCTTCTATTACATGTAGGATTGTCATCATTCTTGTATAACTGTTTGGAGAACTTCATCGATGACGTTTGCAATTTTTCAATTCTAGCACTCAAATCCTTATCATTAACTTCATCCCCAGCTTGGACTCGGGAAATTAGTTCTCTTAGAGATGATATTTGATCTTTGAGTACTTGAGAGGCAGTCTTATTCAACTTTCCTTCAAACACCTTTATAAAATTTTCTGTATCATTAACCAGCTGGTCAGCTTTATTAACGGTTTGGATAGTACTCCTTCTAGCTTGATCCTGGCCTTTGTGTGTTTCTGCCTCATCAACCATTCGTTTAATTTCTGCTTCAGACAGTTTTGGTGCTCCAGCAACAGTAATGGAAGTGTATTTGTCATGGACAAGATCTTCTGCCGAAACGTTAACCATGCCACTGGCATCAATATCAAAAGTAACCTTAATTTTTGAGATACCTTTTGGGGCTGGTGACATCTCCGTAAGAGTAAAGTTTCCAATTAATTTGTTATCCTTTACCAACTCTCTTTCACCTTGGAAAACCCTTACTTCCACTGTTGTTTGATCTGATGCAGCTGTTGAGAAAATTTGAGATTTCTTGGTGGGAATTGTAGATTTTCTTGGAATTAATTTTGTGAAAACACCTCCTAAAGTTTCAATACCTAATGATAAAGGAGTAACGTCTGACAGCACACCACTGACCTCACCAGACAAGATGGCACCTTGTATAGCGGCACCTAGAGCAACTGCTTCATCAGGATTAATGGCAATTGATACATTGCCACCAAATAATTTTTGTAGAGTTTCCGCAACCTTTGGCATTCTTGACATTCCACCAACTAATAAAACATCTGAGATGTCAGAAGTATTAAGTTTTGCGTCTTTCAAAGCTTTTCTAACGAGATTAATCGTTCTATCGATCAATGGGGCGGTTAAATTCTCAAGCTGTGCCCTAGAGAGGGTGAATTTAATGTGCTTTGGACCCGTAGCATCAGCAGTTATGAAAGGTAAATTGATTTCCGTCAAGGATGTAGAAGATAATTCAATTTTGGCCTTTTCAGCTGCTTCCTTTATTCTTTGAATGGCCATACGGTCATTATCCAGGCTGATGCTTGTTTCAGCTTTGAAGCGAGAAACAATTTCGTTCGACAAACAAGTATCAAAATCTTCACCACCCAAGTGAGTGTCACCATTGGTACATTTGAACCCAAAAACACCATTATCAACATCGAGAATGGAAATGTCAAAAGTACCTCCGCCTAAGTCAAAAACGGCAACGAATTTGGACATAGATTTATCCAGACCATAAGCTAAAGCAGCAGCAGTCGGTTCATTGACAACACCTAACACGTTAAGCCCAATGATTTGTCCTGCGTCTTTAGTTGCTTGTATCTGGGCATTATTAAAGTAGGCAGGAACGGCGACAACGGCATTTTTGATGTTTTTATTTAAATAAGCATCAGCATTTTCCTTCATTTTATTTAAAATAAAACTCACTATTTGGGCGGGTGAATATGTTCGACCTCTAATCTCTACCCACGCATCTCCATTAGAGTGCTTGATAATTTTGAAAGGGACTTCACCAATATATCTTTGAACTTCAATGTCCTCGAAACGGCGACCGATTAAACGTTTGGAGGCAAATACAGTGTTTTCTGAGTTTATAATGGATTGATATTTGGCTAGTGTGCCAACCAAACATTTGCTATCTTTAGTGAATGCTACTACAGAGGGAGTAATTCTTGAACCTTCCGCGTTTTCGATAATCCTTGGTACTTTACCTTCCATAATAGCCACTAAAGAGTTGGTGGTACCCAAATCAATACCAATAACTGCACCGTGAAGCTTGGTTGACTTTAAACGGGTCAGAATACGAAGTGGGTACTGTGTTCCGAGTGCCTTCCATGCCATTGGCATGTTAGCTAAATTCTTGAAAATTTTTAGTTATGTTCACTGGAATAGTTGTGGCTTCAACCAAAAACTAATCATGTAGTTAATTGTTACCGGCCTTAAATTTCCTTGATTTTAGCTAAATGATCACGCTTGGGGTTTAACATAGTTTGTTCCATTTTTGATGTTCCACATCCAACCCTTTAAAGGGTACCATTCAGCTTACCATTTTTTCATGTGGAAATTGAAATAAAAACACAAGGTCTTCTCAAGCACCATTTCTATTGAGTTATACGTTGGGTCAATGCGCGGCAAAATCGGTCTGAAATTTGTTGATCTTGGTTAAAAGAATACTCGATGATGTCTTGTTGTCCTAGATTTCAGTTAGTCGTGTCTAACCTTATTGGAGTAAGATTGAGCCGGACCTGTCGATTTGTATCTTCAAATATAATAAGGTAAAGTATAATGGACACAAGAATGGCTTTTTACTATAGGACTACGTGTGCAAGAATTGCTCTCGCTAATTTATTTGTTTTTCTACTCTAGGATATTAAGTTCTTTTGTGGAATTTAATGTGTATTTATTCTTTAAATATGAATAACAAAATGTAAATATGGTGGTATTGATATTTCTTTATGTCGCTTTTATGTTGACAATACATATAACACAATAAATCCATAAACTCAACGATACACCCATTAAAAAAGATCTATATGAATGGGTGCCATAAGTATGTAGATATAAAAAGAGATACTACACAAAAAGACTCATCATTTAGATACAATCTTTACCTTTTGGACCGAAATGTCAGATGGTTTGTCATCCATGAAGAAAAATTTAAAAACATGCTCAACACCCCAACTACCAAAGAAATCAAGTAATAATGTTAAAGTCAATTTAACCTTAAAATCATCGGACATTGGCACAAACTTCATAGCCTCGTTCAGCTCAGGGAAAAATTCAGTTGCACTTGCAAGTGCCAATCCTGTCACACCCAATAAACCATAATACATACCCTTGTTGCTTCTAATGTTTTCTCTAAATGGTTCACCTTGATAATTAACAGCAAATGTAGAAACTTGTTGCACCAATTGAATGATGAAAATACCTGTGTTTAATAATGATGGAGCAAACTCCTTTTCAAGATCAACTTGTGGTTCCCTAGGTTCCAGTTTATAAATCTCTGTTGTGATGTAGATTAAAGTGGCTATATGAACGGCAAATTGGGACAAAATGGATCCCATAATGTAAACATTGAATATTCCAGCTTGTGGCCTTTGCTTAGATAGCTTCTCCAAAGGTTTACCGCGGGAGATACTCAAGAAACAAACCGATAATAACAAGCCAGAGACAGTTGCTTGGCCATCACCAAACTTGACACCAGCCATGTAAATGATGGACAAAGAATAAGCACTAATTAAACAATTCAAAGCCAAAATTTTGTACATTTGAATAGTGTTAACCAAAGCACAACGACCTTGACGTATAATGTTGGTAACAGCAGAAACGTTAGCAAGTTTAGAAGTAAAGGGAGCTGCACAAGAGGCATCACCCAACTTTAGAGCTGGGGCATCATCGCCTTGAGCATCACCGGCAGAATTTAACAACATAGAAGCTAAATCAGCAGGTTTCTTTTCTGAAAGCTCATTCGGCTTAACAACTTCAACGGGCTTAGAATTTGCTTCTTCAACTGCTTTTCTGATTTCTGGTGTGATAATAGTACCTTTACTTTCTAGAGTTTTTAGATAATGAGGATTTTTTGGACCAGGTGGGAATAAGTGTGCAATTGGCTCAGGAACAGGTGGTTGTGGTTGATTCCATCTAGCCATGAATTCAGTTTGCTTCATATACATCATTTTCATACCTTCCAATCTGCGTTGTTCACCCAACTTTTTCAAACCTTCTTCAGTACCATTTAACAATGCAATACCAACGTGAGCTTGTTTCAAAGCTCCGACATCATTAGTACCATCACCGCACATTAAAGTCTGATACCCCATGTCCTTCAGTGTATTCAACAAAAACTCCTTTTGGGATGGCGATACACGTGCATAAACCCAGGAGTGACGCAATAGCTCCCTTAGTTGGGAATGTCCCTCTAAGGCGTTCAAAGCATAACCAGTAACAGCAATATCATATCTATCAAATAATCGAGAATGATCAAATGTGTCTTTTGATGGATCAAATGGAATAGAAATTGTCTCTTCAACATCACGGAACAACAATTGACCATCATCTAATTTACCTGCTCTGTCTAAGATAAGAGTTTCACCAAAAACGATCCCAACTTCCTTAGCCACATGAACGGCAGTCAGTGGGTTATCACCAGTAATCATAATGGAGCGGTGGGAAGATTCATTCAACATTTTGATAGTTTCAATAGCATCATCCTTCAAAGGACAATGGAAAATCAAAAATCCATTGAAAGTCAAGTCGGACTCAATATCTTCACGCTTTAAGTCATCAATTTTAGATTGTGACAACTTTGGCAACTGCTTAGAAGCCAAGGCTAAGACTCTTGAACCAGAACGCGTGAAGGACTTATAAATTTCGTCGTAATTCTTGGGGATGTCAGAAAGTCTATCACGAATAGTTTCCGGTGCACCTTTAACAGCAGCAAACAAGGTATTGTTGTGAGAAGCAATAGAAGCAGACCTTTTTAAAGCGGAAGAAAATTGAAATCTACGGATGATATCCAATTTACCGGTACCCTCTCTATAATTACTGTTTTTCTTTTCGACAGCCCAACCAACAGCATTCAAGGTCGCCTTTTCCATTGGATCTCCAACAATATCACCATCATCCAATTTAACCAAGGCATGAGCAGCACCAATGACAAGAATAGTATTTTCTGGCGCTTCAGCTGCGCTGTATAAGTGGCGAATATTCTCCGAGTCTTCAGAAATACCAGCTAGACCCTCAAATACAAGATCTTCACCGGTCAAAGTACCAGTCTTATCAAAACAACAAACGTCAATTCTACCAGCAAAGGGGATCCTAAATGGTTCTGTACAATAAACATAAAACTTAGCAAGGGCAGCCAGGGAACTGTTGACGGCCATGGTCAATTCCATTGGCAATTCAGGAGGAACAACAGATGTTATAATTAAGATACAGTCCAAGATTAATTTGGATTGGATTCTACCCATTTTTGTACCTTCAACCCAAACGTACCAAGATGCGATGACAGCGAAAATTAACAGGAAAAGAATGAACATCAATGCCTCTTTATTATCGACAGAAACACGTTCAGCAGAGTAAATCATAACACGGACTAAGGAACCTTGAGATGTTTCAAACCCAGTCCTAGTGACAATGGCTAAAGCACCTCCATCTGGTGGAGGTGGAATATCCGATTTATGTTCAGGAGGAGAAACTTGTAAAGCCTTTGTCCCACCGTGTAGTACTGCAATCTTGTCAACACCATCCAGCTGTAAACTGTCTTCACTGGGGCGTAATTTGATGGATTCCTTTAACAGCGGAGTAGATTCACCCGAAAGCATTGCTTCATTAACAATACATGAACCATCAAGCAAAATCAAATCACAAGGCATTGCACTATCTTCCGCAGTTCTTGTTACAGAAACTAAATCCATAGGTAGCAATTCGTTAGTTTGTAAAGCCACCCATTTTTTATCTCTAAGCACGCTGATGGTATAAGGCTTAATACCCATAGTTCTAAATTCCTTCAATGCAGTCAATCTTTGGAAAACTGCAGCAGCTTCCATAGAGATGATCATGAATAAGTTGAACAAAGAATAGTACCAAAACTCATCTAATAACCATAATGCAACACAGAAAACCTGGAAAACAAACAATGGTGCAACAGCGTGCTCCTTGAATAACTCCATAAAGGTTGGAATAGGAATATCAAAACTGTTCTCACCATATAGCCTCTTCAAGTGAGTTAAGTCACCGGAATGGCCCTTGCATTTCTGAAAATCACCAATCTTTGGCGATTCATCGACGAGGAACTTTGGTGAGGAAAAAACCTGCTGGCCTTCATCCCATAAGAATCTTTTCTTTTGAAACTGAAAAAAAGTTTGCAAAGAACCTGCCTCAGTAACTCTCTGAATTTCCACAATACCATCAGCACCATTATTTGGTGTGGTGTAGATAAGGACGTGCGTAGCTTCATTGACATTTTTGGTAGTACTGTAGTTAAATTTTGCCTTAATCTTGACGTTCCAAGCAGGCATTAACATGACCAGGATATTCAAAGAAATCAGTGTCCCCAAATATACAAAAGTCCATTCAGGTCCTTTGATATAGCGATCATATTGCTGAAAATATAATTGGGCAAAGGTAGCGTATAATGGGAAAAACGGTAAAACGTACGGCTTGGCTATTAATGACTTTGGTACCAATAATACCGAGTCCCTAACGATAGGGCTGCTCACAAATGATTTCTCTGTCATTTGCCGATTCCTATGTTCCTACAGGTCTGATCTGTCGAACAATATTAAAAGCCAAAAGCTCGCCGAAGCTCCACGTTATATGGTGAGAGACATTGCCACTCGGTTTTATTCAGAACACGCGAAGAGGAAAAGCAAGGCGTAACGTATGGCGTGACAAGTAGTCATGAAATAAGATATAGTTCAATAATTACTGACAGACGACGATGCCTCACAGTCGCCTGCAACATATTTTAATTAAGGGAGAAAATAAGCGTTTTAATACATAATTTTTAATACACGAATAGGACTTAATGAACTAAATAATCTGAGAATGAAGTGAAAATTCGGAAGATGAAAAGAGAACGAAAAAAGAATGCTAGAAACCTTTCAGGTGACTTTACACCCTCCAAACTTTATCATCAGCAACCATTAGATTGTTTCTGTCGGACATAATCTTCAAACCTGCGAGATACTCTTGAGCGGAAAATTTTTCTTCCTCAGGTAGCTCTTCATTAATTCTTTCAAACAAAGAAGCCACAGGGTACGATTCTTCTTCGAATATTTCTGTTTGCATCAAACGAGCAATAATACCAGAAATCAAAGACAATCTACCAGTAGAAATAGTACCAGGCTCTACGTTTTCGAAAGAAATTACCGACTGTTGCTGCTGCTGCTGCTGCTGCTGCTGTTGCTCATCATCCTGACCTGCAGAAGATATATTAGGTAATCTCGGGGTACCGACTTCGGTAAGAGGTCCTGAAGACCCTTCATCTGGTGTATGCAGATGTTCTTTGCGTCTTGGAGACACTCTCAACCCAAGTTGAAGCCTTCTTTGTAATTCAGCTTCTTCATCCGCGGGAAGTGGGGACATGATATCGTGTTCGTCGTCACTAGCTTGTTCGTCGTCATCTTGGAAACGCAATATTCTACGTGCTGATGATGGTGTAGCATTGACGGACGATACGGTTGACCGTCTTGGAGTAGCTTTAACTGGAGATCCTGAATTACTTGCTGGTTGTCTGACTCTTTGTCTCTTTTTCGGTGATTTCTGTGGCGACCTTCTTGACAAGACTTCTTCATATTCACTTTCTTCTTGGTCGATATCGTTACCAATATCTTCACCCAATAGGGCAAACCTTAGGAGATTGGCAGCTACTTTGGCATCTGTTTTGTTCACGGTTTTGGATAATCTGACTTTAGCGTGAGCTGTGGCTAATCTAATCAAAGTTTCTAAAGTTCTCGCGGTAATGGGTGATTTTTTAGTATTATCATCATTCCTCAAATCGGTATAATTTTTCACAATGACATTAATAGCTTCTTGCGTTAATTGTGGAATGACCCTTTCTTTGGCATACTGTACGTACTTTCTTAAGAATGGGATGGTAACTAGTTTGGGGATTTCTGTACCGTTATAGTTACCATTGTTCTTGGCTAATTTAGCACCTGCTTGTAGTAAGGGGTTGAATTTTTCAAAAACATGGTCTTCTTCATCTTCTCCTTCATTTCCTACACCAGCCCCAGAGATGGAATGTTGGTCAGGATTAATATCGGCGTCATCCCCAACGGATAACGATAAATTCAAACGCTCTCTCATAGGTTCCCCTTCCAAATAACCTGGAGGTAAGTATCTATGTGTTCTTAATACATGCTCACTAATAGTCCTATCTCTGATCTCATTGATATCATCCGTCACAACAAATAATAAATCAAAACGAGACAAAAGCGAGTCTGGCAGGGCAATGTTTTGGTGAGGATCTCTGTTGACATCATACTGACCAAAGACGGGATTTGCTGCTGCAATTACACTACAACGAGCATTTAATGTCGTATGAATGCCTGCTTTGGCAATCGTTACCGTTTGTTGTTCCATAACTTCGTGAATGGCGACTCTATCCACATCAGTCATTTTATCAAATTCATCAATACACACAACCCCACGATCGGCAAGAACCATCGCACCAGCCTCCAGTCTTCTTTCACCTGTTTCTCTATCAGTGGTTACTGCCGCAGTTAAACCGACACCAGAGGAACCTCTACCGGTAGTAGCAATTGCCAAGGATGCTGTATTAAGAACAAATCTTAACAATTGAGACTTGGCGGTGGATGGATCACCCACCATCAAAATATTGATGTCACCTCTTAAATGCGAACCATTTTCTAAATTTTTCTCCACACCACCCATGAGCATTAACAAGATAGCCTTCTTTATATGATCATGTCCATAAATGGAAGGCGCTAGGGACTGAGACAAGACGTCGAAGATATCTTTCTTTTTAGATAGTTTATTGATGTTTCTGATATCGAAATCTGTCAACGTTTGCCTTGCTGCGACACCGGTAGATCTAGCATGAAGCGGATATACCGTGTTACCTAGAATTAAAGTTTTGAATCCTATCAAAGTATTAGAGTTGGATTGGTTCATACCACCAGCACCAAGTGATTTAAATACGCCCACAACATTGACTCTATCACCGGGCTTGGTCTTGTCTACAAGATCATCATCCAAAATGACGTCAATGGATCTGGGGAGTTGACCAGCGGGGGCCATTTCGGGCATTTCTTGCACGGTGATTCGTTGATGATCCATAAATGTACTATACCCATACTCAGTGGTTAGTTTATTACCTTCGGTATCTTCTGTTGGATAGATAGCTGGTGTTGGGATACGGGTGGTGAGAGTTGTAGTAGCATCTGTATAATCTCTGTAATGGAATCTACCGGTCTTCGCCGCGTAATGAACGGATCTGATAAGCTTTGGCCTAACCAATGAAGTCTTGGTTACGATACCTTCGACAGAGACCAGTTTGTTCAGGTGTTGTGCCGTTAAAGTACGAGGAGACAACGCATGCGCACCAAATGAACCTTTGAACGAAAGTTTCCAGGGGTGACGAGATGATACTGCAGAAGCATGGGGATGGGGAACATCATCCATAGAATCTGCCAGATCAGTGAGTGCCTTTTCAGCAGGAGGGATGAAGTATGCAGGTTCGATCAAAATGCCTGACCAGAATGACCTATCAAACTCTCTCAAGTCATCTAGGGAGATCGTAATTCTGTGAGGAAGTATGTTTAATGCGGTGGAAGACGCCGATTTCTTTTCTTTCTCAAGATCATCATCGTCGTTGTCACCTAGCAAATATTGTTCCTCGGCGTCTTCTTGATCCTCATTGTAGCTGGTAGCAGTATTGCTATTATAAACTTGTATGGACCTTACAGAGTCTCTGTATGAGGTGAATGTATCTAAAAACTCTTGGAATCTACGTACTCTATCACCAAACACAGCATCTGGAGCAAAGAAAGTTGTAGCGTCTCCATCAAATCCAGTGGAGCCATCCATAGTTGTGGTTGTATGAATTGTGCAATTATACAAGAACTTTTCAAAGAGAAGAGCGTAAGCTTTCTTAACCTGTAGGAAGGCCAAGAAACGTCTCTTTTGACTTTTGAACAAATTTTTCTTTTTTCCTGAGACACGAGTCTTTACCTGTTTGGGAAAAGTAATTATTTCTCCATGCCGCCTCAAGCTATCGAGGCTCAAAAAAATAACGACAACTGCAGGACTCGAACCTGCGCGGGCAGAGCCCAAAAGATTTCTAATCTTTCGCCTTAACCACTCGGCCAAGTTGCCACAAAACTCTTGAAGAGTTAATTTTCTCTAAATTATATATTACAGTATGTAAATGTTCTTAAACTTTTATAAAACTCGAATGAAATAGCGTGACTACGAGACACATGAATTGAACACATCAGATCGACGCTTCCATTTTGTTAGAATGTGAGAGATTAGTGAATCTGAGACAATTGTTGGGGTACCATTGTTGATAAATGTTGGAATAAGTGATTACAACTATACATTTATTCGTATAAAATGGAATAAGTGATTTCAATTATACGTTCTTCGTATAAATTGAAATTCTAATAATAGAATTTACTGCAGTGATATGATAAAGATCTATTAATTGACCAGAACTTAGTATATAAGTGAGAGATTGGGGAATTTTGAGACAAATGATGGGATTCCATTGTTGATAAAGGCAATATAATTTGGTATATAGAATATACTAGACTAGAAGTTCTCCTCAAGGATATAGGAATCCAATAAATGGAACTCGTAATTCTACATAATTCTGTATATGCTTTCATTGTCATTTTATATGTTTTCAGTCGTTATCCTATTACATTATCAATCCTTGCATTTCAGCTTCCACTTATTTCGATGACAGCTTCTCATAACTTATGTCATCTTCTAACATCGTATATGATAATGTACTAGTAGTATGACTACTAGTTGATAGACGATAGTTGATTTTCATTCCAACAAAAGAAAATGTAGTAAGACCCAGTAGATCTATACCCCTCTATATTTACTGTATTTTTTCAGAGTTGTATGCTAGTCATAAATCGCAAATATCCAATACTCAGATTTATGCGGCTATCTTACAGTTGGACTCCTGGGCTTTAACATGAAGTGACCTAAATTTTTTAAAAACAAACTACTTCAAATATGTTCTGCCCTTTAACAACGTAGTGAAATACCATGGTTTTATTTGATCGAATGTCTTTCAAAAATTCTCTCGCGGTTTGTCGAGTGTCTGCGATAGATATATAAATTTAAGTAAATAGTATGGCAGAATATCATAGGGTTAGGCCCAACGAAACATCATTGCCACCGGATAATTACAAGGCCCCACCAGGATCTCGCACTATATGGATAGCGTCCCATTAGCTCATAGAAAAATGGACCAAAATATGTCACCTAAAACAAAAAGATAATAAAACGAACCTGTAATTCCATTTCTCGATACAATTATGGACCCATAGACAATATTGGTCGTGCATTATCACGCAAAAGTTAGGCGTGGGAAATTAAAAGGTCCTGAGTGACGTCAGTATCCTTCATTATGATCTTTTATTAATGATAGTGTCTTTCCAAATTGACCAGGGAGTTGATAGTGCCATTACATTAAGATAGTCATACTGAGATATTGAATGGAAGGAGAAGCTTTCTTTTCTGCCTTATTATTTTCTTTATTTTATCGAATTTCTCTCTAACTAGGCAACCTGTTCACTGGTAGTAAGGAAGTGCTTTTCATTATCTTTTTGATGAACAATTTCAAACACCTTTGTGTTTTCTGAGCTGGTTTTGATCAACTCAGGTGGTTCGTCATCGGAGCCCTCCGGTTCAAATTCGTGACCAGTGGTGTAACAATCGCCCAACGTGTAAGCACGTATTTCTTCTTCTGATATTTCACTGTATGGAACCATGCCCTTCTTTCTTGCCTCCTCATCGGTAAATGCACCATAGTAATCTTTGTCATCATGTTTAACAGTGATTTTAAATGGGAAAACAATACATAGCCCCCAGTAAAGGAAAAAGGAAATTAAAAATGAGAAGAAGGAATCACCGTAGAAGAAATTAATAATACCGGCGTTGTGGAAGTAATTTTGATCAACTTCCCATGCTATACCAGGTAGACCGGGAGCCATACCACAAACCCAAGCAATGATAGCTCTCCAGTTCACACCCTTGGTAAAGTAGTATTCACCCTTTAGAATAAAGGCATTAGTGATAGAGTATTGTCTCTTTCTGATCAGAAAGTTATCACAGATCATAACAGAAATAATGGGAGTCATAACGACACCGAAAGAGCTCATGACAGTCAAGAAAGTAGAAGAAGAATTGTAGAAGTTCCATGGCAAACAAGCCCAGGAAACACATGCTGCGAAAAGAGCGCCTCTCTTGATATCAATATACTTGGGCAATAAACCAGCCATATCCATACCACTGGCAAACCCACAGTTAGATATCGTGGAGGACATTTGGGACATAGTAAACGAAAGACCACAGAAGAAAGCACCTGCACGAGCGCCTGCGGAATAATTAGTAGTCAGCCAGTGGTTGAAGATATCCATAGGCATCCAAAACTGTTGACCGTATAATTTGTCACATGTGGAAGCACTAATGACACCAAAGAGTGGAACCAAAGTTGCTGGAATTAATAATGCACAGATGCTACCGGTCCAGATAGCCCAACTGGAGGAACCAAATCTTGAAAAGTCACTTTGGTTGGTGGAACCGGGAGAGATGGAACCGAACCAGTACGAGATCATGTAAACCCAAGCCCAAGCTTTCGTAGAACCAGTAACGGTAGAATGTGTGGAAGTCAACAACTCGCCAACACCATGGGCATTCTTGGTCAGGTAAATCACTATGCCCAACATGGAGAAGCAAGTAGCAACACACGACCAGATTAAAATGTAATTCATATGGTAAGGTTTCATCCAGTAACAGAATGCAGTGAGGATGTGGAAAATAATGAAACCGATCAATTCTTTGGTGGTCATGTGAACTTTCGTAGACAAAGTGTTGGGTAAGTGCAGGTAGTGGTGGGACCAGGAATCCAAAATCATGTTGATAGAAAGGCCACCTAACCAAGCGTTGGAACCATAATTGACAATACTCATCAGAATTCTGATGATGATACCAAATGCAGAACCGTAGATACCAAAGACGAATCTTTGGGCCAAAGTGAAACCGATTTTCCAATCATAACCGTGATAAGAGTTAGCCAACGTAAAAAAAATAGTCAAGACATTACCGAGAAGAAATGAAACAATCGTCTCTGGGTAACTGAGTCCAACGGTTAACGCAGCAGAACCACTCATCCATGTACCCGCTGTAAAGGACACAGCAGCCCAATACGCCAAATTAGACCAGAATCCCCATGTCTGATTGACAGACCTGATAGGTTGCAAATCAGGGTTCTTCAGAAAATTCACGGAGGACCTATTTTCGACAGGGATTTCCAAATATCTCAAAAATTCAGAAACTACAGTTCCGAAGCTCATAATGGTATGACGTTGGAGTCTTTTGTTTGACTGTGTTATAAATATGAGAACAATGGAGAATAAAATCAATTATGCAATAAAAAAGAGACGGGCGTTTTTGATGTCTGTGGAAATTATAACTTGCATATATACCAAAGAGAAGGAAAAAATAAATAAATCCTACTTCAAAAGTGAATGTAAAATTTTTCACAATAGAACAGTACAGCAGTAGCAACATATGCCCACGATAGTAGTATTTTTCTTTTCTTTTTTAGAGTAGGTCTGACTCAATTAATGGGCTAACTGCTTGCAACCATGCTATATTGGCACACTATATCCTGACGCCTGCACGGGACTGCCAGAGTACTGGCTGCCGTCGTTGTGTAACCCGCCGCGGCATTCGCCCCGAGCACGAGAATTCTGTCGTTTATTCTCTTTCTTCCATTCTATTTAATTACTCATAGGAGATTTTAATATTTGACTGAAAGGCCCGATGGACAAAATTTTCCCTCTTTCATATAGATTAATAAGCCAGCTTACAGGAAGCTCTATTGTCAACCGTCCTGCGAACCGACGAGTCGCTGCGCGTGATTATGCTATTAAGCGCGGTCATCATATTATACATTCGCGCGCTTCTGTGGCGACGACTATTTTAAGACATTGTGCACTTATGGCCTGGCGCCCAGAATACACACGCAGAGCGACAGGCCGTGAGATGAAGCGAAATGGGTTTTGTTATGCTGATGGCCGCAAAACGCAGTTACTGGAAGTCTTGACACGGCCATAATCTCTCAACAAAGCATTATTGTTGTCATTTGCCCTGTGCCAGTATTTCTTGTTTTTCTTGTTTTTCTTGTTTTTCTTGTACTTTTTGACTGTAATTCTTTACAACATGAGTCGTGAAGACGTGGCCTGTGCAAATTTTTTTTTCGTTCTACTCTACTCTTCTACGCTGGGACGACTTTACAAAAGAGTACACCAATGAAAATCCCAAGATGGTGGACTATTGTAAGCTTCTCATAATTGACATGATTACAAAACTTGGATCCTGCCTATGTGTTCTGCAATGGTGGCATTGGCGCCAGTGCCGTTTGCATTCATGAGGAACATAAGCTCACTCTCGGCGATCGCCTTGGGCGGAGCCGTAGTCGTAGTATCCGTCTTCATTTCGGCCTTTCCGATTTTACCTCAAGAACCACGAGCCCTGAGGCGGTAAAAAGTAGAGTGGTCCGGTTTAACACCTAGGTTATCAATTGGCCTTGGCGTTCTCCGAGCAGCGTGCCAAAAAGTGCCTAGCTACGTATTCGTATACTCTTCTTTCTCGGGGCGAGACATTGACTTCAGATCCCAGGCTTACGACGAGGTGGATTGGGGGATGCGCCTCGTCGTCACGAGACCCGCTTCGTGGAAGCTTGCATTTGTTGCTTGTGTTTTCAGGTTAGAGCAGCGACGCCGTGTACGGTGCGCACGTGGATTTGTCGCCTACGGCGACTTGATCCAATTGTGCTTTTTTCTTCTACCAGATATGTTAGGTCCATTACTAAAAAAAAGTATTGGACTCTCTTCCAGGATGAAAAAAAAAAAATCCCTTAGACCCGGTTTTATTGCTGCATTCAAATATTGTTTGACGTTGGTTTAAAAATATCGAGCACATTTCTTTTGTGACTTCATTGCCCTTGGCGACAATGGTCTGTACTTCGATACTAAGTTTGATTTTGAGTCCATCACACCGAAGTTACCCGTGGTCTCAATACATCTTTTGTAAATACTAGCACGCTTAGCACATCAAAAAAGTAGTCCCTGTCCCACTGGAACGCTATTGTTCCGCTTTCCCCTTATTACCCTTTTTAATTGGATGTACAGGAATCTCTTAGCAACAAAATCTATAATCTGTCAAACCCATCCGCCACAAAAGCGAGCGGTGGAACCTAACACGTAACATATAGTACTAGTCGAGAACCGTTCTTACTACCGTTTGCGAGTCCTTCCTTTATTGCTGTGGTACATTGATTTCTTAGTTTATTTCTTAACATTCCTATAAAAAGCCCGATGAATGCAGTGCCTGCTCGAAGATATATACGGCAGAGAAGTACGGTATGCCTCCTTTAGGAATGGAGAAGTAACAGCAACTGATGCAGATGGAAAATATAGTGCTCAATCGTCACTTCACTCCGATTCTGATACTGGGAAAGGCGATAGCATGCCCAAGATTTTTAGACCTTCGCACGAAAATGGTGTCCTTGGCGATGCAAAAGATCCAACACTATTGGATTGGCACCTGCCCACTTATATAATACGTTTCAGATGCGAACGTTGACCTGAATATGCTCAACGAGACGTTGGACAAACTATAGGGCCACAGTAGATACGCCGTCACGGTTTTCTTTTCTACACAGTTTGGCGTTAACGCTGTTTAGTGCCTGTCGATTTACATTATGTATACATGTCTTGAAGGCAATAGAACGAATCTCAAAGACCTTGTGCTCCTTAACTGATTGTGCTTGTGTTGTACACAATGATGAGGCTGTTGGCATTGATCAAAACCCCTTCCAATAATGGAAGTTATCTTGTACTGTTAAACGAAAAAATCTGAGGCTCAAAAGGGTAATTCCTATCAATGAAAAACCACTGACAGATACGAAAACAACTTTTCTCCCGAACTGTTATGTAGCAGACTCTAGTAGCACCACGTATCATGATCTTTCTAATATCGTTAGGAAAGTAATCTGTTGTAAGGACTGGTTACCAAGTTGACTCACAGAATGTCACTGTGAACAACTAGTAATTAAAAGGTAGTTATAGTTAAGGATAAAAGCAAATCTTATACTATATAAAGCAGAGAAATATGGAACACATGCCGATTGGTTCATCTCAAGAACAACAATATAAAAACGGTTTTAATAATTACTGTAAGCTCAACTAATGAATTATTAACTTCACTACCATAATTATTGATCGATCATATGTAAAGTACACGATGCAAACATTCAGATAGTTAGTAAGGCAGTTCGTGGGCAACTCATGCCAATATCGATGAACCCCTTGTTTCGATAGCTGTTTATCCCCTCATTATATAGGATCTAAGTTATACTAAATAGTAGAAGCGCGAAATCTTGGACCCTGAACTGGTCGTTCAGGCATTCATAGACGCGTATGACTCGACTGGGAAGGGCCAGGATCAATCTGATATGCTCAATTTTATGAGTCCCGTAATGAGGCTGTTTTATACGAGTTCCATAAACGTTTCGAATAAACTTTACTGACGTATGACATGTTGAGATATGGCAAACTGAGGTCTCTACCATGGAGAACATTCATTTTTTCTTAAATTCTCGGAATTTTCGGCTTTGACATCTTCAATTATTTTCGTACTCTTGAGGGCGGTAAGTGATTTTGCCACCGGTCAGGCGCTTCGCTTCAGCCAGTAGATGTACGCATACGAAAATCATTCTTTTCAAGTAAGTGCATTAACCATTGAAAAGAATCAAGAATACGAATAAAAACAAAGTATATTATTGCTATATAGATGATAAATAACAAAATAAATAAAAAATAAAGAAGGATTTATTTGTGTATGCTTTAGGAGAACGAAAAAAAAAAATTTGCAAAGAAAAAACCCGGTTCAGCGAAGGGTACATGATATGATGGAAGGGGTTCGGAGTTTTTTTTTTCATTGGTATCCCATTTCATGATGTTGACCGGTTTTAATCAGATCTAGCAGCTTCCTTGAAGGAGATGGCGGCTTCTTCACCCATAGCGGAGATAATGGTAACCATCAAGTCCTTACCTTCGTCAAAGGCAGCTTGTAAAGTGTCACCCAATTCACCTTCTGGGGCTTTGACGTCATCCTTAGTGTCACCGTCCATGTTCATCAAAGACAAGAAACCGTCGTCAATGTCCAACAATTGGAATTCGTTTCTCTTAACAACTGGAACTTCCATGTTGTGAGTAGATGGAGATAAATCTTCCAACTTCTTACCAGTGAAGATATCAATGGCAACCAAATGGACTTTAGCGTGTCCGTGCTTACCAGTCTTGGAAGTAGACATGTCAACAATCTTACATGGTCTACCCTTGATGACAACGAAACCGTTCTTTCTCAAAGCAGAACATTGCATTGGGTAGGTGGCAGAGGAACCAGCGTCAGCAGTTTCAAAGGTATGTTCTTCGTCAGACATTGTATGTATGTATTTGTGTTTGTGTATATGGGAGTCTATGAGTAATTGGCTACAGGAGTAGAAAGGTGAATAGAAAACAATTGGTAAAAGTAAAAGAGAATTTTAGGAAATGAGGGATCCTTATGACAAGATATGGTAAAACCTTGTGCGTTATATAATCGTGGAACACGACGATCAACGCGGCCAAAAGCCGATCGACGACGACGACGACGAAAATTTTTTTATTACTGCTGTTCCTTCACCTTCGAAACTTTTTTTCGGGCGACGGCCTTTCATTTAGCTCCTGCGGTATGTGCGGTGCGGGAAAGTCCTTGTCGCGTCACACGGACCCGATATAAAGCTAACGAAATATAGTGCGGTGACTGG
Organism: Saccharomyces jurei; assembly: GCA_900290405.1. Taxonomy (NCBI): domain Eukaryota; kingdom Fungi; phylum Ascomycota; class Saccharomycetes; order Saccharomycetales; family Saccharomycetaceae; genus Saccharomyces; species Saccharomyces jurei. The sequence continues at coordinate 85,353 of LT986468.1, read as the reverse complement.
GTGGGTGATATCACTGCTGCAAGGTCTGGGTGTTTTAGAATTTTACCGGCATTGGCCCCTCAACATCCAGCTGCTGCGTTATACTACTCCAAGTGGCCTTTTCCGTTTCCGCTATTAGCACCCCTCAGAGAGGATGCCACCAAGAACGAGACCAATGGTAAAGGATTTATCGTTACTTATACTGTTGAGTCAGAAATATCCGTTCTGCTCTAATGCTAGCCAAATAGGCCCAATAAGACAGGAAGGGGTAAGAAGTTAGAAGTTTCCGTTAAAAGGTTATACTTGTACGATTGCAACTTCGTCAAAGTTGATTTGTGCTGTTGACCAAATGACAATGACTACCAGGAACAGCAACGAACCAGCCTAACCTGTCGGGTCCAGTTCCTTTTAGTATTTCCCTTCTCTTTTCTTGCTTCACTACATATGGGTATAGCCTTAATTCATGTTCTCTTTTTCTCGCTTACTCATAGTATAACATAACATATCTTCCTGCATTACCATTGCCCGCCTTGTCTCATCGTGAAAAAATGCTTGAGAATGAAATCACGAAAACATGAAAAAAAAAAAAAATGATAAATAAAAATAACTACAGACTCCTAAAATGCCAAGATCTGTTGAAAGAGGCAGCAGACATCGCACACCATTCACTACATAGCTACTAGACGCTGGTACAATATACCCTTCTCTTCTTCTTTTCCTTCTGATTACGCAGTTTCTAGTGGCTTTATGCAAGTTTGCGACCAAGAATGAAGTATAACAGAAAAACTCTCTCATTCAACCCCACCACAGTAAGCATCGCTGGAACGTTGCTCACTGTGTTTTTCCTCACAAAACTCGTGCTTTCGTTCTTCTCAATATCGGCACTTCAGCTGCTAACTTTCCAGGGCATCTTCAAGCCTTATGTTCCGGATTTCAAAAACACTCCCGACGTAGAGTTTTACGACCTACGAAATTATCAAGGTAACCAGGACGGCTGGCAACAAGGTGACCGCATCTTGTTTTGTGTGCCGTTGAGAGATGCTTCCGAACATCTTCCTATGTTTTTCAACCATCTAAATACTATGACGTATCCGCACAACCTCATTGATCTGTCCTTTTTGGTAAGTGATTCTTCCGACAATACCATGGGCGTTCTATTATCTAACCTGCACACGGCACAATCCCAGCAGGACAAGTCCAAGAGGTTTGGTAACATCGAAATCTATGAGAAGGACTTTGGCCAAATCATTGGCCAGTCCTTCTCTGATCGTCACGGGTTTGGCGCACAAGGTCCCAGAAGGAAGCTGATGGCCAGAGCCCGTAACTGGCTTGGATCTGTAGCTCTGAAACCATACCATTCCTGGGTTTACTGGAGAGACGTCGATGTCGAAACAATTCCTACCACCATCATGGAAGACCTAATGCACCACGATAAAGACGTCATCGTCCCCAATGTGTGGAGGCCTCTGCCGGATTGGCTTGGGAACATTCAACCGTACGATCTAAATTCATGGAAGGAGTCCGAAGGGGGTCTCCAATTGGCAGATGCTCTCGAGGAAGACGCTGTCATCGTGGAAGGGTACCCAGAATACGCCACTTGGAGACCTCACTTGGCATACATGAGAGACCCAAACGGTAATCCAGAAGATGAAATGGAACTGGACGGTATCGGAGGTGTTTCAATTCTCGCAAAGGCTAAAGTATTTAGGACAGGCTCACACTTTCCCGCTTTTTCCTTTGAGAAGCATGCAGAGACAGAAGCTTTCGGCAGATTGTCCCGCAGAATGAACTACAACGTCATCGGTCTGCCCCATTATGTCATTTGGCACATCTACGAACCTTCCAGTGATGACTTGAAACACATGGCTTGGATGGCTGAAGAAGAGAGGCGAAAGCTAGAAGAAGAGAGGATTCGCGAGTTCTACGACAAGATTTGGGACATCGGATTCGAAGACGTCAGAGACCAATGGAACGAAGAAAGGGATTCAATATTGAAGAACATCGATTCCACTTTGAACAGCAAAGTTACCGTGGACTGGTCTGAAGAAAATGACGGCTCGGAGCTGGTGGACTCAAAGGGTCAATTTATTTCTCCAAACAATCAACAACCACCACAACAGCAAGACAGCAACCCGCAGGGAAAAGCTCTTGATGACAACGACAAGAACAAGAAAAAATCTCCTAAAGAAGTCCCGTTGGACTTTGATCCTGATAGAAACTAGGTTCAATTTTTTAGTGACCTACATTTTGTATACGTATTTATATAGTTCTATGTATACTGATAATATTATTAATATGCCTTAATTTTCTCTCCATGGGTAGGCTGGATTGCAGCTGTATTAAAATCGCTATACACGGCACGGTGGCGAAACTGAAATTTTTTTTTTCTTTCCTTCTTCCTCTCTTTCATTAATGGCTACGCAAGAAATAGCGACAGCAAAACTTAAGAAAAAATGATGAAACTAGATTCAATCCTGTTTTGCACAACATAGAAAAGCCAGAAAATAGTTGTTTTCCCCTTTGTTTTTAAGTCTAAACTACTAGTAGGACAGTTTGAAGACAAGCCTATTACCATTCAGTTTTTCTTTTCATCAAAAGACTAAAAAAAGGCATACAACTCCATTCTTTTCTGCCACAAACCACATAAAGACAACATAACAACATAAGAATGGTCAGTTTAACCTTTAAAAACTTCAAAAAGGAAAGAATTCCTTTAGACTTAGAACCCTCAAACACAATTTTCGAGGCCAAGAGCAAACTTGCTCAATCCACCTCCTGTGAAGAATCCCAAATAAAACTGATCTATTCAGGTAAAGTACTACAAGATTCCAAGACTGTTTCAGAATGCGGGCTTAAAGATGGTGACCAAGTCGTCTTCATGGTTTCGCAAAAAAAATCCACAAAGACCAAAGTAACGGAACCTCCAGTTGCTCCTGAAACCACCACCACCACCACCCCTGCCAGAGAAAACTCCACGGAACAAGTTTCCTCTAGTACGAATACTCCCGCAGCCATTGCTGACGAAGGTTCGCAACAACAGGAGGAACAAACCTCTACTATAGAACCAGCTGAGTCAGCTTCTACACCAGGATTCGTGGTAGGAGCCGAGAGAAACGAGACCATTGAGAGAATCATGGAAATGGGCTATCCAAGAGAAGAAGTTGAACGCGCCCTGAGAGCTGCCTTTAATAATCCAGACAGAGCGGTGGAATATTTATTGATGGGCATCCCAGAGAATCTACGTCAACCAGAACCTCAGCCACAAGCTGCAGCTGCGAACGAACATTCTTCGACGGCCGCCACCACCACGGAACAACCAGCGGAAGATGACTTATTTGCCCAAGCTGCCCAAGGCGATAGCACTTCTTCTGGCATACCTGGTTCAGCTGGAGATGCTGCAGGAGCAGCTCATGGTGGGCCTCCAGGTTCCATTGGCTTGACTGTAGAAGATTTACTGTCGTTGAGACAGGTCGTTTCAGGTAACCCAGAAGCACTAGCCCCTTTATTGGAGAATATAAGTGCCAGATATCCTCAATTACGTGAACATATCATGGCTAACCCAGAAGTTTTTGTTTCCATGTTATTAGAGGCCGTTGGTGATAACATGCAGGACGTTATGGAGGGTGCGGACGACATGGTGGAGGGAGAGGATATAGAGGCTTCAGGAGAGGGTGCCGCTGCGGGACTGGGTCATGATGAAGGGGAAGGTTCTTTCCAAGTGGACTATACTCCTGAAGACGACCAAGCTATTTCGCGCCTTTGCGAATTAGGTTTTGAAAGAGATCTTGTTATTCAAGTGTATTTCGCATGTGATAAAAACGAGGAAGCTGCAGCTAACATTTTATTCAGCGATCATGCCGATTGAGATTGTAGTATTCTTATGACTTAAAAGTCCTCACTTCCTCTTGTGAATGTTGCAGCACTTCGAGCCAAGGGAAAAATAAAAATTACGTAAAGATCAATAACGTATGTGTATTTATGTATGCTAGGAGGGAAAGAAAAGAAAACAAAGAGATGGTAATCTTAATAATAATAATAGTAATAATAACAATATTAATAATAGTATTAATCTTAGTAACTTATACATTCAAAGATCTTCCAAATTCTTAAACACTTCATACTTTTGCGTATTAGCAACAGGTGCATTGCCAGGTCGTATAGCTAACCCAGTAGCCATTCCCACAGTAGCTGCAGCGTCCAACTCCAACGGGTTGTCGCTTAAGAACAACACCTCACTGGGGTTAGCTCCAATATCCTGCAAAATATTAGCATAAGACTGTGGTTCTGTTTTCTTCCCAGATGTGTTAATGTCAAAATAACCGTCTATATAGGTATTCAAATCCAAGGAATTGTGAGCAGAGACGTCGGGGTCCTTAACATATCCAAACAACAGTCTCTGTGCCTTTACAGATCCACTAGAGTATATGAACACACGCTTTTTTCTCTTGATAAAATCGATAGCGTCTACATAAATAGGTGCCTTGATTTGACCTGATTCGTAACCGTCAGCCCAAACGTAGCCCTGCAACTGCTTCAAGATTGGGTCCTTCACATCTTTAGCCACTAAATTCAAGATGTGTTCCTGCAGTTGCTGTTTATCTTTGATGTGGAACTGCGACAGAATCTCTGAAATCCGGGAGTCCCCTGAATCCTGTTGCACCAACTTCAGAACTTTATTTGTGAAATAAGGGAACAAAGTGTCCTTCACAAACGAGATTGGGCATACAGTCCCTTCGATGTCAAGCAAATATGTTGAATAATTGTCCCCCATATTTCGTATACGAGCTGATGGGAGTTTTTGCCCAATAAACACTCATTTCATCTCATCACTGCCTTCATAATAGGTATTATCATTGACATCTCTGATTGAAAAAAGAAATGAAAAAAAGAAATAGATCATCAACCGGGTTACAGCTCCCCTTATTGTATTATTTTCCTTCGTGCCTTCGTGCCTTCGCTCAGAAGAGCCAGCAGTGCATTACCGAGGGGTCTTTTCCCACCATTTCCAAAACTAATAGCGATAGTAGCGAGGGCATTTCTTCAAGATTTAACTACTGTAAGTGGCTTCAAGGGGGAAAAAACCAAGACTTACAATATATATATATACATATGCACAGTATAATGGAGCTCGAGGTAATTAGATTTAGATAGATTCTTCGTTCGACAAAGTTGAAACAAGATAGAAGGTTCATAAAAGAAAAAAAATACACGTATTTCTTCACATTACATTAAACACCAATAACACTACATTACATCACAAATAAAACATGGCTAAAGAAAGTGCAGAATTCAAACCAGGCTCCGCAAAGAAAGGTGCTACACTGTTCAAAACGAGGTGCCAACAGTGTCATACAATAGAAGAAGGTGGTCCCAACAAAGTGGGGCCTAACCTACATGGTATCTTTGGTAGACATTCTGGGCAAGTAAAGGGCTATTCTTACACAGACGCAAACATTAACAAAAACGTCAAATGGGATGAGAATAACATGTCCGAGTATTTGACCAATCCAAAAAAGTATATTCCTGGTACTAAGATGGCCTTTGCCGGGCTAAAGAAGGAAAAGGATAGAAATGATTTGATTACATATATGACGAAAGCCGCTAAATAGGCCGCTGCTGTCTAACGTGGTATTTATTTTTTTAGTTAGTTACTATTATTGTTCATTATTTATTTATTATACATGCATGCTAATAAAAGTGTCTATCTTTGTGAGCTCTTTTTTTATTAATACATATTCGCCGATCCTGTGTGGACTGCTCTTTTTAAGTGTTGCTCTTCCTATAAGATGTAACCTAAAATAATGCATAAGGCGGTTAAATGCCAGTTTGTAGCAGCGTTAGCACCCATGTTATTCCCGCTCATCGAGCTTGCACTGCTGGAGGCGCTTCCGCTTTCGGAAGATGCGGTTTTGATGTGAGAGGTTGCAGAAGTGGAGGTAGTGGAAACATCTTTATCCCCGTTCTTTGTAGTACTGGAAGGTGACGAGGATGATGATGATGAGGATGATGATGACGCAGTGGAACTACTTTTGCTGTTTTTCTTTGTCGAAGTACTGTGATCAGAAGAGGTTTTGGAGGAAGAGGTTGATGTTGAAGATGATGTTTTTTGTGTAGAGGATGTGGTAGCTCCCTTATGTGGGTCCAAACCAGATCCTTCATCGGTGTCCATCATAACCTCATCATCAGTGATGGCAATATCTTTAGCCAAAAACTCCTTGGACGAAGTATAGACGTAGGCAGAAGTACCATTCTTTTTAGCAGATCTTGGAGGATCATAACATGTTATATTGACTTCATTGATAATAGCATAATAATAGCCCGGATCACTGATGTCTGCTGCATCCCAATCAATCTCACCACCAGACCATGCAATAGTACCTGGTGCGTTGGTGGAATTACCACCTGGCCAAATGGAGATATCTACTTTAGATGGAGTCTGTGGGTATTGATAACTCTTAGTGGTTGCATTATAAGTTTGGTTCTTGTATAATGTTCTACCGACGACACCATCAATGGACCATGTCACATAATCTTCGTGCCAATCTAACTCGTAAATATGGTAGTTCTCAAATGTATCAGTGGTAGAAATATTGACAGAGTTCGTGTAGTTCAAAACACTTTCCCAATAGAAATTAGTTTGAGCAGTTTCTAGATCAGCACCAACAAATTCGTAATCGATTTCATCACCGGCACCGGAATATAGAATGAACCCAGTGACCACACCACCGAGATGTGAGGTCTTTATTTTAGCACTAACTCTACCATACCAAACAGCTCTTGTGGAGGAAAGGACGGTACCACCACTGTTTTTGGGCATCGCCAAAATTAGACTCTCCTCATCATCGTAATCTAGAACGGCACCAGTATACAACCACTCAGCCTCACTAACATTACCTAAGAAAATATCGGCATTTCCTAACTTAGAAGAGTAATCTTTGAACTTAGTGGACGAGCTTTTACAGACAGGTATTGGCATACATGAGTCATGGCTAAATGAATATCTTACATCACAGTTATTCAAACAATACTGTCCAGTACCACATTGACCGTATTGTGAACAACATGGTTTATCTTCAGGACATGCTTGAGTAGCATTACAGAAAGTAGAAGCCTCTACACGAAGTACGAAGGAAAAAATACTGACCAAACAAATTAGCCAGTTCTTAGCGACTGTCATTATTAATTAGATAGTTATCTTGACCCTTTAGACAAAAATAGAAGTATTACGACAAGAGTAGGGTCCGAGGGAAAACTTAATCACCAGGAATGTTGTTCTTTTTATATCCTAAACTTTTTTCAAACGCCTTTTATTTGCACTCTCAACATGGAACTACCCATTTTGAAAAATTCACACTAGAAGTTCTAAGAGGCTACTTTTCTTCGAGGTTAGAAAGAAAGTTTTTTGCAGAATTTTTCGCGCCTCTTCCTAATCGGGCATTCTCTCTAATAATAAAAATTCCTATTTGGGAAATTCCTAAAAATACTTGATACTAATTCGAGAATTATTTTATACTATTTTGGAAATAATCTTTCGATAATTGGAATATAGGCAAGCATATCGTAAAATAAAGTGGGCTAATCACAGATGCACATGAGAAACTTGGGCAAAGATTACTGCAAAACATAGTGAGCTGGCTATATCAACTTGTTTCTTTTTAGTATACAGCTACTACTGACTCCTCTTTTAGTCCCGCAAAAGACGTAAGAAACGTTTTTTTAAGTAAAAAAAGCTAATTAAAGTTGGTTTACTAGCACATAGTCCATCATGAACATTTGATTATGGGAAGCAAAGAATAGTACGAAAGGTCAAACTGCAAAATGAGCTTGACGAGTCCGTTCAGCAACTATTTCTGTTCCTGCTGCGGATTTTTCCTCTCCATCTTCTGCATCCGAACTTGTGAATGGACTTTCAGAGAAGGTACTTATATTGTCGATTTCATATTTCGATGAATCCATGCTGTACTTTTTTTGATTTTTGGGAGAAAGAATATGTGCAAATGGCTTCTGTTCTTCGCGGTCATTCCAATTAAGATTTTTACTGATACTTTCGAAAAATTCACTAGGAGATGATTCGACAGTCGGTACTGCATATGGACTTGCAGTTATTACTACATAATCACCCTGCTTCAATTCAATTCTATCCTTACCGTCAAAGTTGACCCACGATGTCCCTCTTGAGTTCATATCTACTCTAACTTTTAATTCCATACTGTCTGGTAAAATTATAGGCCTAAAACTTAAAGTATGAGGGCATATAGGCGTCACCGCTATGGCGTTCACGCTCGGAGATATTAATGATCCGCCCGCACTCAATGAATACGCTGTAGATCCTGTGGGTGTTGCAACGATCAATCCATCTCCTTGAACCTTGGTCATCAACGAGTCGTGCCCATAAAGTTCTAGTAAGGATAAACAAGGAGCTGGGCCTCTATCTATGGTTAATTCATTCAACACGTGATGCTCAGAGACAAAATCAATGAAACACACTTTTTTCCCAGTTATCGTATCAATTTCTGGTTTTTTTCTACGATAAAGTTTACATTGCAGCCTCATCCGTAAATTAATACGGACTTTATCTGTTAAGATGTTTTTTAATGTAATCTGGAACTTTTGGAATTCAAAATTTGTTAAGAATCCTAATGATCCAAGAGAAAAAGGAACAATTGGTGGAACGTCTTCTGGGAATATAGATGAAGCAAAAAGTACAGTTCCATCTCCTCCCAATGTGATCACCAAATCGAAGAACGAATTATGATTTTGAACAAATTCCCTTGACCAAAATTTTATTCTATTTTGATTGCAATGGCTATCTTTACAGAGATCGTTGGCAGCAAACTGAGTCGAATTTTCGAAAATATCTTGTACATATACAGTTATTGATGGAAAGTTGCGTAAGATCCACTCTACCGCTTCTCTCATGAGAAATACAGTGGATACTTCATTAATGTTACATATAATGATTAAATTCTCAACGTGCAGTCCAACTTTAGCGTTTATAATATCTTTTCTCAAACGCCGAATATTGTACGCAGTATCGACGTAAAATGGGTATAGGTTACTTGTATCGTCACAAACAATTGTTTCGCTCGATAGTCTTCGGACCCAAGTCTTGGCATTATGATAATCACATTTCATTGAGCCTGGTTCTTGAAAGTTGCCCAATAATTCGCCTTCGGTTAAAACTTCAATTGGTGACATTTTATCCACAGTTTCCACCTCATTATCTACTTTGTTGAACGTATCCGTGGAAGCATTTATCAATAGTTTATCCGTTTTCATCTTATTTCTTCAGTAAAACTAACACGTAAGCAGATTTACTAAAGCTCTACTATTTCCATTTTATTTTTCACTGGATATAGAGATAAAAAGAATACACTAATGTTATTGTGTATATATAGTAACCAATTTATTCGACTTTGGATAAGGTTCTCTTCTATCAACAGATAAGTCCGATTATCCTTTCGTTCTCGCTTTCTCGAGGGCCGGTGCAATATCCACAATCATCCTACAACAAAAACAAAGCTATATTGCCTTACAACAAAACAATGTTAGGTGACAAAGAAGAGACGAAATAATCTCGTGTACGTAAAAAAAACTGGGTGATAGAGCTTACCTCTTCCAAATGATCCTTAAACAGCTACGTGCGTGGTGTTCATTTTCCATATGTTGTCAAACGTTGGAAAGCCCTTTTAAGCCCCTGTCCTGGCGGTGTTATGATCAATTATTATGGGGATAATAGTGATTTCCATAGCGTAAAAATTGTTTACATAATGTTCAAATGATTATAGAGTAGGATATAGAGCGGAATATATATTACCGTCATGCCCTCTTACTTATTATACATAGGCAAAGAAGCTTCTATGGCCTTATTCAACTCGGCTGACTTTACATTTCCAATTATCGGATTCCAATAATGGTAATGACGCACCTAGACACCAACCAATTTCTTTTCTGGCGATTTTCTCTGCAGTCTTTAGTTCTCTTTGTAATGGAATATCATAACCTGTATGTAATAAGGAAAATTGGAAGGATAAATCCTGACAAAAGTGTGAGTCACTTTCCAGTTTATCCAAAGATCCTTCAATGCCGCCGAAGACACTTTCCCAAGTTTCTTTGCCGTTACAAACCGCTCTTGTCAGATCCATCAGTTCATTTAAAGTGAAAGACAACGGCATGCCTAGCGGACGGGTTCTGTCGTAAAAGTAAGAAAAAATGTACATGTCGTTCGATTCTTTGAACGTACGAACCAATGATGGTTGATGAACACCATTGAAAGAGCATGGAGGGGTTTGGCATGCAGCATCCTTGTTCAAAATTTGATCAGCGAGATATCTACATTGTGCACCAGTTGGTTCATCAGGTCCTATGAAATCAATAGTGTATTTTTCCTTGGAAGCTAATTCAACGACTTGATTTGTGGCGTTGATTTTAGGCGGCAAGCATGGAGATACCAATTCATGGGTTTTGCTGGTATCACCTTTAGTGATTTTACCATTCTTCAATGCTGCTTCCACAAGAACAGAGTTGATCTTATTTCTACCTTCCTTCAAGCCATAAGCGAGGTGAGAAAATTGATACAAGGTGTAGTTTTTACCGCCGAATTTTAAATCATATTTATACTCACCATCGACCATTTTTTCGTTTGGTGGATAGGTAGGCTCAAAAACAATCTGTGTAGAGCCACCGCCCAGGTCAAAAATGGCAGCAGTAGGTAACTTGGGACCATCCGTGCCAATGTTGCCCAATAAATAGTTCGTAGTGATCCAGGCAAAAACACCTTCTTCGTCACCGCCCATGATGGAAATACCATCATCTTCAACCACTGGGAAAGGATAGTTCTTCTCCAAATGATCTCTTACAGCACTTAAAATTTTTGAAGATTTAGCTTGGCCTAAAAGCCTTAGGCCAGCGGTAGCCTTCACAGCAATCGGAGTACAACTTTTTGCCTTAGAAGGAACAAAATTCAACGCTTCCTTCAATAGTGGGTCTAGAGATTTGGCAGCGCCAGCGGAATCAGTATCAAATGAAGATAAACCAGGTTCTAACATCTGGAATTTTTCCTCGATCAATGTAGGTGGGGAGGTACAAACGTCGAACTCGTATATATGTATTCTGGAACCAGTAGAACCGGCATCGATCATGATAACATACTTATGATCTTTAGTACATGTTTGACCTGTTTGTGACTTGACAGCGTCAGCCAGCTCAGGATAATTTTGTTCTGTTTTTGGATCTTCAATATAACCTGGTTTTTCATCGATGGGCGATATGAAAGCATCTTCTGGCGTCTTTGGAATGCTAGCAGTAGGTGAAACTGTACGTACAATAGAGCCTGGACCTATTGAAGACGTTTTGATCAATAAAATAAGCATGATGACGGCAAATGCACCGATGGCGAATCGATAATTTCTAAAGATCGGCGCCATACTTCACGTTCGAGGATGTTTTTATGTTTCTTCTCGAGAGGTCCGTTCACTTGGTAGCTAATAAAAGTAGTTTATTATAGCCCCAGTTATTTCTTTTCTTTTTTCCTTTGCAGATTAAATGAATCAACTTGCAAGAAAGCAGAACTTGTATTCAGAAAAACAAATCAGTTTTTAAAGAAAGTTAACAACGTTGTCACTTATCCTCATTTTGTTTTGATTTTCACGTAAAAGTTGCAAAAGAGTGTAATGAGATTGAAAGGACGTGCAAAATAAAAAGAAGCGAAAAAAAAGGAAAAAATATTGTTACCCTATCATCGGAGAAGAATAAGCTCAAATCTCTTTCGTATATCATACTATATTTCATATTCTATATACATACAAATCATCAAAGTATCATAATATTGTTCATGAGTCGTGAGTGTGTGGATTGAACAAGTTGTTCATGCCACTCTTAGATAGCAGTTTTGACATTCTTCGACCACTTGGACTTGTTGATGGGGTCGATGAATCTTGGATATCAACGTCAGCATTACCTGAAGATGATGTAGACTTATGCTTGAACTTAGTCCATGCAGAAGAGATACTACTGCTACTCTGGTTTCTCTTATGAGAGGGCTTAGAACTTGATTCCTTAGCAGAAACTTTTGGAGTTACAGGCACATCTAGATTGTATTGCTCCTCTGGTGGGGGTGGCAATTGACTCGTAGTTGAATTCCATATGGAATTGAAAGGTGGTGAAGAGGCATGGAATGATGTCCTCGTATTATTCTCTGCCGTTGATTGATGACCCATTGAAAGAATATTGGAATGAGAAGGTGTTAAAGCAGTGTTACTTCCTGGGACGATGGGTATATCGTTTGAGAGTCGCGGACTCAAGTTTGGCACCATTATATTGAAGTCACTTGCTATTCTAGGACTAAGATTCTCTGTTTCGTTTCCAGTAATATTGTTCTGCAAGGGGTTCGCTGGTTGAGGAACACTGTAGAATGAACCACTGCGTACGAAACTCTGCAACGAAGGATCATTTAAGGTGGCGGCCAGAAGACTCTGAGGATGCATCGTGCTCGTGTTGGTGGCGTTGGAGGATTGTCTAAGATGAGAACTAGAATACGGTGATAATACAGGATTAGCGTTATATGACGACATGGGTGTCCCTGTTGTAGAAAAGCGATTCTCGTTTGTGCTCCGAGCTTGTGGTTGCTGCTTAGTCCAGTAATTGTCTAGTTCATCGGTGGTGAACCCTTTAGAATAATTGCTTATGTTATCGGGATAGTCTGTTTCGTCGTAAATCATATTCTGCAAGCCACTAATTAAATGGTTTGCATTATCGTATTCAAAAGCTTGATCTAGTTCTGTGGATTCGTGTTGGTGGGAAGATTGAGCGTATTGTGTACTGTTCCAGAAATTTGAATTTGAGTGACCGTTAGTTGCTGGAGCCGTTGCTGTTGCTGTTGCATTAGCAATAGCCGTTGTGGGTAAGGCATGCGAATATGAAGAAGGTTGTTGTTTAGTTTCATTGCTCGATGATATGTGATTCGAAAGCATAGATCTATTATCAGTGTCCTGAGTCAATTGACTCAATAGGCTCCCTGAAGGCTGTATAAGCTTATTTGGAGGTGAATAGGATACCGGATTATGCAGCCTCAGGGAAGGAGCGGCATCTCCGTTACTGTTGCTGACACTTCTGTTATTATTGGATATCATATCGATGGAGCCAGCTCTTGACATATTGTTCGATAATGGTAATTGAATCGACCCAGAACTTCTGTTGTTTTCCGCAGAGTTATTTGAATTAGTGGCGGCAAGCGAGTCACCGTTGTTCTTGTATGGTTGAACCATTAATTTCGTTTTCAACGTCCTGTTGTCAAGACTCATTTCATTAAATTGGCTTTCTAAAGTACTGATCCTTTTCAACAACTTTGATCTCTGCAATTTCCAGTTAGCCTCCAAATTTTGATCGATGCTTAATTCCTGCTTAATCAGTTTAATCAATGAAGAGTCCGCATTCAACTTGGATAAGAACTCTTCACCGGAATTACTTAAAAACCCATTTTTCTCAAGAGTAAAATCGTTAAGTTTTCTCAAAACAGCGGATAATTCTCCACTAACAACAGGTTTTTCATTATCAACATTAGCATTAACTACTATGGAGGTAATTAATGATTTTCTAGCAGCGTTCAATTTCTTATTGGATTCTTCTATTTTGGAAATCTCATTCTGTGAGGATTCAATTTTTTTGTTAATAGTCGCTACAGAAGCATTGGATTCTTTTAACAGTTTGAAATACCTCTCCTTCATGGTATCCTTAGAGAGGAGTTCCGTATCCTCTCGAGACCAATTTTGCATATCATTGCGCATTTTCGATATTTTTTCCTTGGATTTGTCGATTTTCTTGTTCAGTTTTTCAATTTTCAGGTCAGTCAACAGTTTAGAATTCTCCAAAGACTTGATGTTGGATTTCAGGGATTTCCGCAAATCAATCTCATGCGACCAATGGGTTTTCAAGTTATCTAGTTCAAGCTCTAATTCTATTTTCGATTCCTGAAAATCTTGCAAAAGTAAGGTTTGTTGGGACAAAACATCATGTAGATCCTCTTGGGCACAAATCAGAATTTTTTTCAAGTCATCGATAGAAAAAGAATCCAGATCTTTCAAAGTAGTTAGAGCCGTGTAAGCGGGTATGTTCGAACCATTATTATTAGTATTGCTACTACTTATATTGGAGGCAAAAGTAGAGAGGGAAACAGAGGAGCAATGCGAAGTTAACGAGGCAAAATCAACCTTTAAATTGCTGGGTTGGATAGCTGTCGACGAAGTGATCGTGTTTCTTCTCCACTTTCTAGTCTTTAGCGCTTCGTTAGCCTCTCTCGCCTTTGTCATACAATAAATGGAGGGAAGCTTGTTGATGAAACCTTTGTTATTGATTGTTATGAAATCCACCTGGTACTGCGTCTCTGCCTCAAGACCCGTGATGGAGCAGCACGTGTAAAGAGAGTTCGGGTTGTTCGAGAAGATGGCCAACTGTGTGTTGTTCAAATACAACAAATAGTGTGAGATGAAGTTTCTGTCTGCATCTCCATCTTTCTCTATTTTTACAGGTTCATTCTCCCAATGAATGGTCAGTGAATCGGTAGCGATTTTGTCAATAGAGACCTTAGTTGCCGGAGGAGTTTTGATTTTTAAAGTGGAGACAATACTGGACACTGGAATAGTGAGAAACTTATACAGTCTATAAGAAAGCCACAAACATGCCAAAACTGTAGTTATTAGAGAGGCTGACATCCATGCATGCGCTGGTAGTGGTAGATAGGAGCGGAGTATGTCGTCGTTGCAGTTCTTCACTTGTGGAGATTCTTTCTCTACTTCTTCTATTTTTTTTTTTTTCTTTCAATTTCCGTTCTATTTGGTAATTATTCTACTACTTTGCGTAGATGCACGTGACCACAATGAAATACGAAAGAGTACTATACTGGAGAAACATATACACATATACACATATACATATATCATGCACGCACAGTGTCTATTTTAAGACAAAGTTCGCACCTCTCAACTTCAAGTACTCCTGATCCACACCGGGAGCCATCGGTTTCACGATCAACTGATAGATCTCGGCGTTGTGATACCTTATGTTGTTCGTGGGGGACTTGTACAGACCCTTCAGCCCGGTGACGTCGCAGTATTTTTTAGCAGGCCTGATAGAAGGTGGCGCCTCCACGCTAAAGTACGTCGCTTTGGGCACGAGTCGCTTGACAGTAGCAGACCCCTCTGCTGCTTTGTTGGACTTGGTCAGTATACCATTGATTCGCTTGTTTTCATCCGAAATCAACTGCCTAGCCGATTTATGTCTTCTACTAGGTTTCTTATAATGTGCCGACTTAAATCTAGACGGAAAGCCGATCTCATTGCGTTCACCCACACTTCTTAGAAACAGCAATCGTTCGTCGCTTCCGTCGTTGTTATTATTATTATGGATGTTGTTATTACCATTACTACCCCTGCCACCGCTCATAGTTTGAACTTACACACGCTAGCGATAATGATGATAACTACCCAACCTTTCCCCTAGGTCATACCTTTCTCTTTGTTCTCCTTCGTTTTTCTCACAGTTAACAGTGCTTTTCTATACCAAGACAGCGCGGAAAAAAGAAAAACTCGCTTAGTTGAAGTACAAGTGAGCTAGCTCAAGCTAGCTCAAGCTAATCCAAGCTACAATAAGTTTCAGAAACCACACCTACACTGTTGCTCTCATTCATTCTTTCGCCTCCTCACGTACTCATTTACCGGCAAAAAACCAACAAATTAGACAACCAAAAGGCATTCATTCATCTGTCGTCATTGACAAACTGTGACAACAGGGCCTTCCCTCACACAGAAGCCACACGGCACGCGGGGGAATGTTCTTCCTATTCGTATATACACACGGCCCCAAATTGTTCTTATTATTTTTTTTTTTTAACGCAACCAATATCTCTTACTGTATATACGCTGACAAATCAAACCAGAAGTGGGCTGGTCAAGCACGTGACCATAAATGTGTCACATGGAACGAACCTTTTTTACCCTTTTAAGTCGGCCCTTTCCGTATCTAGAAATAGCCGACTGTACACCCATGCCCTACACCCCTTCGCTTCCGGTTTCCGGGCGGCAGCGCCGTTTCTTTTTTGCTTAACTTCGCCCTTTGTATTACTCATTGCGCAGTTTTTCACTTGCCGTATTCGTTCACCTCACCGGTTTTCTTTTCATTTTTCTTTTCATTTTTTTCGTCTTTTTTCGTCCTTCTCTTTACTGGTTATAGGCCTTTTCTGCATTTGCAATAATATTGATGGTATGTATATATATATATATATATATATGAGCAAGTGTTGAGGTTGCCTGTCAAAAAGTGGATGTGTCCTTCTCGTCTATCTTGTTTTGTGTAGCATAGTTTTATAGGTCCATAGATACAGATATATCGACCTTCCTGGCTAGTTCGTAATCACTTCGTCCACTAGGTTTTCACTCACTATTATTCCAGCAAGCACACACAATGACTGAATTCGAACTGCCTCCAGAATACACCACGGCCGCCAACGACTTGCGGTCAGACACGTTTACGACTCCAACTCCAGAGATGGTTCAGGCCGCTCTAGAGGCCTCTATCGGTGACGCTGTCTACGGTGAAGATGTTGACACAGTTAGACTTGAACAAACCGTTGCCCGCATGGCCGGTAAAGAAGCAGGTCTATTTTGCGTCTCTGGGACTTTATCGAACCAGATTGCCATCAGAACGCACTTGATGCAACCTCCATACTCTATTCTATGTGACTATAGGGCGCACGTTTACACACACGAGGCGGCTGGTCTTGCCATCTTGTCTCAAGCGATGGTTGTTCCTGTGGTTCCTTCCAACGGCGACTACTTGACTTTGGAAGACATCAAGTCTCATTACGTCCCAGACGATGGTGATATTCACGGTGCTCCCACCAGATTGATCTCTTTGGAAAACACTTTGCATGGTATCGTCTATCCATTAGAAGAATTGGTCCGTATTAAGGCTTGGTGTATGGAGAATGGTCTTAAGTTACATTGTGATGGTGCCAGAATTTGGAATGCTGCTGCGCAATCTGGTGTCCCGCTGAAGCAATATGGGGAGATCTTCGACTCGATTTCCATCTGTCTCTCCAAGTCTATGGGTGCTCCGATCGGATCCGTCTTGGTCGGGAACCTTAAGTTCATCAAGAAGGCTACTCATTTCAGGAAACAACAAGGTGGTGGTATCAGACAATCCGGTATGATGGCTAGAATGGCTCTTGTGAACATTGACAACGACTGGAAGTCCCAACTGTTATACTCTCACTCTTTAGCTCATGATTTGGCTCGATTCTGTGAGGCAAAGGGTATCCCGCTAGAATCTCCAGCGGACACCAACTTCGTCTTTATCAACCTGAAGGCCGCTAGAATGGACCCAGACGTCCTTGTCAAGAAAGGTCTAAAGTACAATGTTAAGCTGATGGGTGGTAGAGTTTCTTTCCACTACCAAATCACCAAAGACACTTTGGAAAAGGTTAAGTTGGCCATCTCTGAGGCCTTTGATTACGCGAAGGAGCATCCTTTCGACTGCAACGGACCTACCCAGATTTACCGTAGTGAGTCCACTGAAGTCGACGTGGATGGCAATGCCATCCACGAAATAAAAACTTACAAGTACTGATGCGCTTCGCTTGCATCATGTATTTTGTTAGGGCTTTTGTTTTAGGATTGCTACCCTCCTCCTTTTTTTCATTACATTACAATAATTTCGTGGCATTGTAGATTTAACGGCTTTCTTTTGCATCAATGATTTTTATATTCAAATGGGTTTTTCTTTTCTGTTTCTGTTATTCAAGGATATTTTAACTCTCACAACCATAATTAAACTAATTATGTCGGCACATTTGAGAACCAATGGTTAGCTTCCAGCGCACCTAGCAACTAACTACCCTATTATGGAGGGACGAAGGTGGTCTTTTCAAGGGAAAGATAGGAAACGACACAACAACTTTTCCTACATTTCCCCATTGAGAGATCGACTGAATATGTTTGGTTTTTTTGGTACTTGATTAAAGTTTACAATCGTACGTATCCACATGGAGAAGCACACTTTTTCGAATTCTACGTTATTACGTACTAAGATTGAATGTACCCCGTATGTATATTCTTCCAGGGTTTCTTCATAAGATTTCACGTACACCTTTTATACACGATATATATATATATATATATATTTATATATATGTACATTCCTGTGTATACATAAAAGTCTAAAAAGCGTTTACTTTAGTTCAATATTCTTTTGCCTGCTATTGTATCTTCTCTTTATATGGCCATCATGCAATAAATGACTGAAACAATAGAAGAAAATTTTTTTCTCTTTTTTAAACGGTAACGGGGGCAACGCGTCGCGTTCCTGAACAGTTTAAATTATTACACATATAAAAGCTGAGAACAATGTGCATTAAAAGCACCCTACTTATTTCATATCTCTCTTTCCAACAATGACCCATCCACAATTTGAAATGTCTACCTCACCTGTTGTTGTTATCGGAACTGGTTTGGCCGGGTTGGCCACAGCCAATGAATTGGTCAATAAGTATAAAATCCCTGTAACCATCTTTGAAAAGGCTTCCTCCATTGGTGGGAACTCCATCAAGGCCTCGAGTGGTATCAACGGTGCTTGTACTGAGACTCAACGTCATTTCCATATCGAAGACACCCCACGTTTATTTGAAGATGATACCGTCAAATCTGCCAAAGGTAAAGGTGTTCAAGAATTAATGGGGAAATTAGCTAACGATTCTCCCTTGGCTATTGAATGGTTGAAAACCGAATTTGGTCTAAAATTGGATCTATTGGCTCAACTGGGGGGTCATTCTGTGGCAAGAACACACAGATCATCAGGAAAGCTGCCTCCAGGTTTCGAGATTGTTTCTGCCTTATCTAACAATTTGAAAAAGTTGGCTGAGACTAATCCAGAATTGGTCAAGATCAACTTAGACAGCAAAGTCGTAGATATCAATAAAAAGGATGGCTGCATTTCCGCTATAGTGTATGGTGACAAGAATGGTGAAAGACACACACTAAGTACCTCCAATGTCGTATTCTGTTCTGGAGGGTTCGGTTTTTCTAAGGAAATGCTTAACGAATATGCTCCTCACCTGGTAAACTTGCCAACAACAAACGGGCAACAGACTACCGGGGATGGTCAAAGACTTCTTCAGAAGTTGGGTGCTGACCTGATTGATATGGACCAAATCCAAGTTCACCCAACTGGGTTTATTGATCCTAGTGATCGTAACTCTGGCTGGAAATTTTTGGCTGCCGAATCTCTGAGAGGTCTTGGCGGTATTCTATTGAATCCCATCACCGGTAGAAGATTTGTCAATGAACTAACCACTAGGGATGTCGTCACCGAAGCCATTCAGAAGCATTGTCCTCAAGATGATAACAGAGCACTCTTGGTCATGAGCGAAAAAATGTACACAGATTTGAAGAATAATTTGGATTTTTACATGTTCAAGAAACTTGTACAGAAACTGACATTATCTCAAGTTGTTTCTGAATACAAGTTACCAATTACTGTTTCGCAATTATGCCAGGAGTTACAGACATACTCTTCATTTACCAGCAAAGCTGATCCACTAGGACGTACCGTGGTTCTCAACGAATTTGGCGTCAACATTACCCCAGACACCATGGTTTTTATTGGTGAGGTAACGCCAGTGGTCCACTTTACCATGGGTGGGGCTAGAATCAACGTCAAGGCTCAAGTCATTAGCAAAAACGACGAACCCCTATTGAACGGTCTATATGCGGCTGGTGAAGTCTCTGGTGGTGTTCATGGTGCCAATAGACTGGGTGGTTCGAGTTTGTTGGAATGTGTTGTCTTTGGTAGAACGGCCGCTGAATCGATTGCCAATAACCATAAATAATTGAACTTTTATAAAGGAACTATTCCCTAATTATCGTTTAATGATACATTAATATTATTGATTTTCTTATTTTCATTAATTTTCATATTTTTCACTTTCAAGATTCTGCCGAAAAGAGCTCATCGACGCCTAATGAACTGAACATAGAAGTTGTTTAGTAGAAAACTGTATAAATAAGTTCTCCAAAACGTTATTCTACGCCTACATTTTCAAAATATGAGTTTGATGCCTTGCTTCATATCATTAATAGATGAATCCAATAAACCTATATTGATTTATGTCCCTAATGAGACTGAAAATGAGATGAATAATGTGCTTAAATATAACGTGCTATCTAATATATCACTGGATTATTTCGAAAGTGCTTTAGTGGAATGGACTTCTTCGGATTCTAAACCTTTATTGAAGTCAATTTTTCAATTAGAAGGGGTCTCTGTGTTTGCTATGTTGATTAAACAGACGGGGCTGAAGATGGTTATTGGATTCGAACAAAAAAACATAAATGGAGGCGATGATGAAACAGAGGCTATCTATAAAATATTCGAAACAGTAAGAAGAATATTTATACGGGCCAAGTGCAATCCTTTACTTGTTAGAGGTGACGATATTTCCATTGTGAAAAGTTTGGAAAGGAAATTTGATGAGCTATTCGTTTCCACTGAGGTTGATCTATGAATGATATTTCTTAGTCGACTCCGTGAAGCCTGAAATTAAGAGCTCTTGTCTACTTTTTGAGATGAGACATTTAGTATAAACAGAGAGACATTTACTAGGTTAATGGTATTTATGGAAACTATTTAGACCAACGAAGTAGTATCGATTAAAAAAATATTCTCTGGTTGCCTCTCGTAATTAAAAGGACTTACTTATGTTTTAGTCTTTAGATAATCTGTCTATCTTGCTGATAAATTTACTTTCCCGGTCGATGTATAAGTAACGAGCTTATACCTAGCATGACCAATACATCTGAAACAACAATTTTGACTGAAGTGCGTACGATAATGATTATAATCAAACGAGTACGAAACTAATTCATCATTTATTACACTTTACTGAGTATATCAAGATATAATTGAGCTTCGTTCTTACATATGTGTTATCGACGTAGTTGTGTATGGAATAATACACCGAAGCAGAAAAGAATGTCGTTTCGAGGCTTATTGTACTCCAGCTAATGGTATATGCACAGTGATTGATCAAGTAAGTTTGTAATATTAATATACATTTACATATAAAACTATTTCTATACCATCAAAAAAAAGAAAGCTTTTTTTTTTGAATTTTTCATTACTCAGTGTCTATAATATCTTATTCGTAAAGGCATCAGTCTCTATTTGGCGATAGTGTAGATACCATCCTTGGATAGAGCCTTAGAGATAGCTGGCTTTAATCTGGTGGAGTACCATGGCACACCAGTGATCATTCTGGTCACTTGTTCTGGGGCAATACCAGTCAACATGGTGGTGAAATCACCATAGTTGAAGACAGCTTCAGCAACTTCGACTGGGTAGGTTTCGGTTGGATGAGCAGCTTGGAACAAGTAGTATTGGGCCAAATGAGCTCTGATATCAGAGACGTAGACACCCAATTCAACCAAGTTGACTCTTTCGTCGGATTGAGCTAAAGTGGTGGTGGCAGAGGCACCGGCAGCGATGGCGGCGACACCAGCAGCAATTGAAGTTAATTTGACCATTGTGTTTGTTTTGTTCTTTAGTGCTGTTATAAGCTCAACTAGAAATAAAGGAATCGAGGCGGTTTCTCAAGGATAGATGATCAAAGTAGCTCTATTTATATGAACTTCTTCATCAAATTTTCCTCTACAAACGAGATATTACCTGGCGCCTGTATTCCATCTCGAATCCCTCAGTCTGTACTCTCGTGCCACACCTGTTAGCTTTGTTATTACCCAGATGCTTCCGTACTTGAATGATCTATTTTCAAGTCTCGTATATGAAGGCACGTTTAGGGGAATGACTTAATAATCCTTTGTGTGCCTGAAATGCTTTTCTTTTTTTAGCGAAACAATAGAATGATCGTTCAGAAGGCAATTTCCGAGCCTTAACATTAAACGGGAAAGCAGATCTTGGCCTTTTTCTATCAAATCAAAAAATGGGTGATATGGATTGAAATTAAATCAAATTCGTCTAGTGGTATTCGGATAAGCAGGTGTCCGTATATCAAGAGAACGAAACGAAAGCCAATATACACTAATCAAACTAGGCGCATCATGGATTCCCAATAATAAAAGCAGATGTTCTGTACGTATCCAAGGCCAGTATAAATATTGTTGGAATGACAACATATAAAATGATAATAAAAGTATAGACAGAATTATGTAGAATTACGGATTACATTTATTGGATTCCTATATCCTCGAGGAAAACTTCTAGTATATTCTATATACCGAATTATATTGCCTTTATCAACAATGGAATCCCATCAATTGTCTTAAATTCACTAATCTCTCAGTTTCTTTCGTAACAAAATATCTTCTAGCTAAGGCACTCATGAAATATGAAAATTTCAAGAAATTAAGCGCAAGTGGTTTAGTGGTAAAATCCAACGTTGCCATCGTTGGGCCCCCGGTTCGATTCCGGGCTTGCGCAGATTTATCTTTTTAATCGACCTTACTTTTTTTGAGTAAACGTTGTTGATCAAATCCAATGCAAAAAGTTCAACTCTTTGATAGTCTCTTTTCTTTCTTTAGTCTAGATTTCAGAAAGTGTAAACAACAATTTTAATCATCGTATTCGAATATACATCGAAAACTTTCATGATTAGCATGGAGTGTAATCATCATCAAAAAAAAGAGTAAATATATAGACACTTTTATATAATATTACGAGTCGATTTTGAAATCGGACTGTGCTTGACAAACAAAACTAGGTCGAATGAACTTTTTTATATTCCAATCGTACTGAGAAGCTATACAAATGGAAACCAAAGGGTGAAAAGGTTGTGAGAAAGTTTCTATTTTTTTCGCATTGCAGTCCACGTTTTCCGGGAGAAAACTCTAAATGTTTAATGTACAAATATCTCATTAACTTTCAGAATTTTCAGTGTTTGTTGTTTGTAAAATCAGTCATTTCAAAGATCCGCTTGGGGCGACAACTTAGTCATCATGTTAATGAGATATAGCCAACAAAAAACTGTATACAAGTTGTCGTTATCAATTCTAAAGAAACTGCAATACAAAAAATAAAATTAGAACACAAACATAAACATTCCCTTGTTGGTTTTTCCATACGTACACGAGAACAGTATAGTCAGAAAAAAAGTATCAGTACGATCTATTTTTAATTGTTAGGAACTCCTGTTCCTTAGCATATCCCATAAAGACCTTTATATGCCAGTGCTCATTTTTTTATTAAGGTCCTTACCATTTTTGACATACGAATGGCATAGAAATGTAAATAGGAATAGATGTTCTTCCTTATATATTCGAAAAAAATTTTCAGTAAAAAAAAAAGGACCACGCGTGGAAAGTTAGGGCTTGAACCTATAATCGAAAGAGAAAGGGAAATACATGTGAAACTGCAAATGAAGTTTGGGTTAAACAAAAGATCGTGTAATAACATTATCTAGGAATACTCAAAAGAGAGGATTTAAGTGTTTATGAAAAATGTTGGTACTAGGGTCTCTTAGATCGGTGCTGTGGTGCGGTTCCCCTGCATCGCTTATTGGTAGGAGAAGCCCTTGTTATCCATATGGTATCCTATGCCGAAGCCTATCTCACAGTGTTAAATCATGGCAAGAAAACATATCTAAAGACGACTCCAGCTTGAACCTTACTCCACGATTATTGAAGATTATCCCTAATGATACAGATATCGTAACTCTTGAGAAGCAAGATGAATTGATCAAAAGACGCCGTAAACTGTCGAAAGAAGTCACCCAGATGAAGAGGCTAAAACCGGTTTCGCCTGGTTTAAGATGGTACCGTTCCCCTATTTATCCATATTTATATAAAGGTCGTCCCGTGAGGGCTTTGACCGTTGTCAGAAAGAAGCATGGTGGTAGAAATAATTCAGGGAAAATCACTGTTCGCCATCAAGGTGGTGGCCATAGGAACAGAACAAGATTAGTAGATTTCAATAGATGGGAAGGTGGCTCTCAAACGGTTCAGAGAATTGAATATGATCCAGGTAGGTCCTCTCATATCGCCCTATTGAAGCATCATGCTACTGGTAAATTGTCTTATATTATTGCTTGTGATGGACTACGTCCAGGTGATGTGGTTGAATCCTTCAGAAAAGGTATTCCTCAAACTCTGTTGGATGAAATGGGTGGGAAAGTAGACCCCGCTATCCTGAGTGTTAAAACTACCCAAAGAGGTAACTGTTTGCCAATTTCTATGATCCCCATAGGTACTATTGTTCACAACGTAGGTATAACACCCGTCGGACCTGGAAAATTCTGTCGCTCAGCTGGTACATACGCAAGAGTTCTTGCCAAATTACCTGAGAAAAAGAAAGCCGTCGTCAGATTACAAAGTGGTGAACATCGTTATGTTTCTTTAGAGGCAGTCGCTACCATTGGTGTGGTTTCAAATATTGATCATCAAAACAGATCTCTTGGTAAGGCCGGCAGATCAAGGTGGTTAGGAATAAGGCCTACTGTTAGAGGTGTTGCCATGAACAAATGTGACCATCCTCATGGTGGTGGTCGTGGTAAATCCAAATCCAATAAATTATCAATGTCTCCATGGGGACAACTAGCAAAGGGGTACAAGACTAGAAGGGGCAAGAATCAAAATAGAATGAAAGTCAAAGACAGACCAAGAGGAAAGGATACAAGACTATAAACTGGCCAATACTAACAGAAAAGAAATAGTATTCGTTCGTTTAATTTTTTGATCTGCTTTCCTTTATTTGTACTATATAACCTTGTGCAATTTTTCTCATGAAAAGAATGCTGATAATCTACAATCATGTAAATATAAATAACTAAATTAACGTTTTTTTGACAAACATTATAGCTTATTCTTTTTATTCAATGTTTACGTTTTGAACTTAACCCGTGATATTTAATAATCTGAAATCATGTAATGAAGGAAAAGATTCAGACTCAAAAAAGATAAAAAAAAAAAAAAAAAAAAAGGTACTGCGTAGTAAACTTTGAGCAACCTTTTAAACCGATATCGTTCGTTGCTGTATAATGAAAAATTTAATATGCTGGCGTTTAAACAAGATATCATTTTATTAAACAATTATACAAAATTTCCTTTCCTCTCATAATGGCTTACATATTATTGAAAAGGGTCTTGTTCTGTCTGAGACATCAGAATATAACATCATCTTCTTGATCAGCAACCAATGTTTCACCTTGAGGCTCCTCATCAGCATCAAGTACTTCTGAAGCATCTTGTTCTGCCTTCTCTCTCTTCAGTTTCATCTCAGCATCTAATTTTGCAGTCTCATTTTGTTTCTTTTCCTGAACCTTTTTCAATCTATAAAATTCTTCCCTATCCAACTCATCCAACTCACTGTTAATATAAGCAATTGTATTCTCAGTTCTTGGGATAATAACGTGTTCAATAGCATTAACTCTTCTGTTCGTCACTTTGATCACTTCATCTAAAATGATGAATGCAGTTTGTAGAGAAGCCAATTCAACTAAAGTTTCAACAGCTCTTGAATAGATTTCCTTGGCTCGTTGAACTTGTTGACCACCTCTACCTAAACCAGTTAATCTGAAATCATTAATTTCAGGGTCGATGTAAGACTCAAACTGAGATAAGTAAACACCACTAACGTTTTCTTGACGTGCTCTCACCTTAAATCTTGCAGTAGAAACACTTTCTTGGACTTGATATCCGATGTTTTCACCTGTTGCATACGAAACTTCAGCTAAGGAAAAGGCAGCTGTCTGCATAACTCTCCCCATTTTTTGCTTGGCATCATCAATTCTTTTGGTAATGTCTCTGAATCTCTTTGTTAGGGCTTCAGACTTACGCTTTAGTAAAGAATAACCTTGGTTAGCACCTTTTAACTTGGTCTTCATCAAACCCAGCGTCATACGCGTAGGAAAAACTTGCTCTCTATTACCGGACATCTTTGAACCTTTTCTATAACTCCGTTAGGAACCTACGAACTGTAAATGCTTATTTATTCTATTGTTGCTTCATTTAACCTCTATCTGTACTGCCATTGTCTCTAATAATCCCCGTTCCTAATCAAATTTTCGTCCGGGTAATGAAAAAATCAGGTGATTAAAGGCTGTCATAGAAGTACTTATTGTCCACAGCACCACGACTGCTGTTAAAAGATTAAAAAGTTCGTGTGTAGATTAAATACATGAATATAAACAGGCACTTTTGTTACATAGGGATCAGTATCTAGGCTTAGTTACCCAATCAGTCGAGCTCATCTGTGACAGCCTACTCAAGGCACGAGCGAAGGCAAATCTTTCTTCATCCAGGGCAAACATCTGTGATTTCTTGGCAACCTCTTTCGAAAAGCCGTGTTTCTCGACCATTTCGTCCACCAAACCAGCATCAACCGTATCAGATCCTTTGGTTGTTGAACGTAATTCAAAATCATTGAGTATCTGTTCAGGTTCCACAAACAAAGAAGTAAAATCTGCGGCGGCCGTAGTTGCCAGTTTTCCGCCACTGTCATACACAGCGTCTAAAAATGTAATGAACCTTCTCACTTCATCACGAACATAAATGGATAAATATGGAATATCTGTCACTATGAAAGCTTCAAAATTCTTGGCTAACGTTAAGTAATCTCCAGCAGCCAAAGGCTGACCGCATAATTGCTTGAAAGAAAACTGCGCAACTCGAGGTGGTGTACACTTAGGCACTTTGAACTCTCTACCCCAAATGGTTAATGGATAGTCATGAAATGTCTTATGAACCGTGTGAGAATCTGTGGAATCATCAGTATGGGAAGCCTGTGCAAAATAGTTGTACCATTCCTTGATATGAGTTTCCCGACGAATTTTACATTCCTTTGACGCGTATCTTATACTGCTACTAGACGGGAAGTAGTAAACAGACGACACTGGCCTTGGAATCTTACGGTAATCTGTTGGTGAATCAAGGAATATAACTTTAGTTCTATACTTGATCAACTCGATGCATGGAATAAACGATTGTCTTTGCACGCCATTTATATACAGTTCATCCGGATGTCTATTTGAGGTCGCAAAGAGCACCACACCATAATCATCAGATAACAAGGCAGTCATTAACCTTCTCAGTATCATTGCATCTGCCACGTCAGTAACTTGGAATTCGTCAAAACAGAGAACATGCGAATTATTAGCAATCTCTGCAGCCAAGAAAGGGACTGTATCGATCTCTTTACCCTTTGCATCGCCTAATTCCTTCAAGTTTTGCTCTTTAACAATTTCATGCGACCTTTTATGGACATACTGCATGAACTGGTGGAAATGTATTCTCTTTTTTGTTAGATGGCTGGGAATTGTAGTATAAAAAAGGTCCATCAACATTGTCTTCCCACAACCAACATCTCCATACAAATAAATTCCTCGAGGTATGGAGTTACCAATTTTGGATACATCCACGTAAGAACCAATTTTTTTGGATCTGCCACGACTAAATACGGATTTGAGACCATTCAACCAACCGCCAACTTGGTCAACAGCACTGGGCGTCTTAATAGCCGGGGGGACATATTTGACTAATGAATCATACAAATTCCCTAAGGAAGAAATGATACCACGCTGATACGTATCATCCCGTAGCTTACCTAATTTCACCAGTCTGTCATACTCTCGCAAAGGCGTCAAAGGCTTCTTTGAGTTCGTAGATTGATACCGACAAATGCGGGTGCTGTAATGCTGCAGTTGTCGGAAAGTTCGAATCCCACTGGTCTTTAAAGTGATCATGATTTTAACAAGCAATTATCAAGCTTCACTGCTTTACCTATTTATTCTTTCTTCTTTGCGAAGCCCACAAATTAAAAGAAAGGGACTCTCCCTCCCAGTTTAAAGTAAATCCGGAGATTTCCGTATTATCCTTATGTAACGGAATATGACCATATTAGATACGTAAGACTACGTAAAGATAAAGAGAAATTCAGAATAAGCTGTCAGTAAACACCGTTGGCACAAAAAGCGCGAAGGAATGAATGTGAGTTAAGTAAAACTTAAATTGTAGGTGTTATTATCAGAACTTAACGTAATGTGACTATTTCACTTTGTCATGTTTTCGGGTAATAATTGTTTGATGGAATGAAATTTCATGTAAAGATGTAATCAAAATAGCAACAGCTCAATAGTCAAGGAGATGCAGCATTGACACCGAACAACGACGCTAGCGGTGTAAGAAAACTGTTTTAACGGCTGGTACATTTGTGAGAATGGAAGTAGACAGCATATTGGGCTCTCTGAGCATAACCGATAATATGGACCAGTTGGTCGACGTAACAGGTCTCTTTGATGAAATGTGTTCGAAATTAAAACCAGAGGTTATCGTCAAAGATCCCAAGTTTGACTTGTTTGAAGGCACACACTCTTTGGAGGTTGATAACTCCAAATTAGATTCAAGTCTTATTGAATTGACTACCGAAGAATTAGAGTTTGATGTGAACGTGGCATATGAATCACCATTGGAAAAAGTAACAGCTATATCAGATAGGTTACTCAGATGTGTTATCTCATGGTTAAATGAGTATCAGACCTTGCCCACCACTGTCCTGAGCTGTAGATATACGGAGAGCTTGTTATCGTCATTAATTAAAGGGGCAAGTGCCGGTCCGTTCTGGCGTACAGGGAACGTCCTGTATGACAAAGTACTTGGAAGCTGCGTACTTGGAGTTTGTTACTTGACAAAATTTGTGCAGAGACTCTTGAGTGCTGGCATTGTTTTTGAAGAGGAAGATTTGAATTTTAATAGCATGGGATTTAATACATTTAATAATTTGCCAGAACAGGGTGTTATCATCGCTACTCTTACTGAAAGCCTCCAAATTTTAGAAGCATATTCCGACGATAGCTTACATTTGATCATGCTGAGACATATACTTAAAATCATACTTTGTTTGGTTCACTTAGAAGACCATTTGGCAGACTATTCCACAGAAACGATTCATTTAGATGAATTGATCGAACACGCCAACTCCATAAATGGTATGCTTCCGCAATTGCAGTTGGCACCACCAAGTGGTTCATTCTCAACATACATACAAAAACATAGATCTAACCAATTTCCCCCCAGGAAAATTACAAAATTGCCCACAGATTATAGCGGCTTCATTACGCTGGCAGATGATATTAAAACAATACTCCTTGTAAACAAAGCCGAGTCTACGTTGGAGACCTACCAGTTTGCGAGATTCTTCAACAAACTGAAGCAAAGACATGTTATTGCAAGGATTTTATTCCCCTTGATTTTTATTAGAGACGATAGGACTGTCTTGGGAAAATATTCGTTCACCCATTTTTATTCACTACATATCAAGGAATTCTCCGCACAGACACCATCGAAACTTCAATCATCTATAGGCAATGAACTAATTCAGGAAAGCTCTAATATCCTCCTGGAATGGTACCAAAACTGTTCCCAAAACACGTGTAGATATAGACAGGGTTTCAACCGGCAACTAATACTATGGGATTCCCTTCAAGCTCAATTTGAAAGTGTTAATTCACAAATTTACTGTTCATGGACTTATTTTATGAAACTATCAAGTATGATTGAGTTCTCCTTAAAAGGTTTTGACTTGGATATTTATAAACCTTTTGAAGCATACTCTATGTTCTGGTATGTTTATTATTTAAGTCACCACTTACAAAACATGTTGAAAGAGTGTCAAAATGATGTTGAATCAAACATCAATACCATCCATTCAATGAATAAAAAGCTTAAAAAAATGAAGGCTGGTGAAAAAAAGGACCAATTGAGAATAAAATATAGGTTTGCCATGGACAATGAAATGGAACAATTACGGACCACGAAACAATTTTTAACCTATCTTTTGAAGGAAGTGGGCATCACCAAGTCTTTATGCTTGATAGAGGTTTTCCAATTCGCAATTTTAAAATCATTTGGTATAATTGATGACAAGAATAGCATACCCTCTAAGTTCTCGAATGAAAGGTTAATTCACAATTTGCGATTCAAGCCATTCAACTCAATTGGTGTCCCGGAGTTACCAGAATATGAAGTTTTTCAACAGACTTTAAAGGACTTTATCATTGAAGATAAAGAACCTGCATTTGATATAAAATTAGAGAGAGCTACGACCTTTATCGATACTGAGGTGCGAAATGTCATTGGTTCAATTGATGAGATAATGCAATGCATTAAAGGAGGAGACAATAACGGTGTCATGGTAACAGGAACAAGATTGGTTCAAGAGTTATCTCTTAGGTACTATTCGAGGCTAAAGCACACTTCCAAAGCGCTCGCAGTCAATTCAGAAGTTATCGTCAGCACTTTGAAAAAGAACATTGAACAGGAGAGCTCCAGTGATTACAAGGTGGAGTTAGATTACACGGCAGAAGGGTGGAACTACTTCCCTATACAAACTTTGAAATTAAAGAAAAACCGCTACTGATGAATCTTAATCTACCCCGCCTATACAAGAACATATTTAACGCTCTATAAGGTATTTATTTGTCATGAAGGATTTGCTTCCTCTACACGCAAAGCGAATAGGTTACTTCTACATTATGGTCAAAATAAGTCCAGTTAAACATCCGTACACCAATGGTGATTGGGTGTAAATGCGACCAAAATGAACTACTGTAAAATATCACTCTACTAGCTTAACTCCATGGTAACTTGCTCCAAAAGTATGGTATCAATTGCCCTCTTCAATACGCCTACACCGGCCTTATTGTTACATACTGATATGGAGTGCTGTGCGTTCGCTTGTAGTAAGCCCACGACAAAACCCTCCTGGAAGGGGGTTCAGCCCGCATCGCTCAAGCTCCCTGCCTGGACTCACGTGAATCTAGCTATTTCCGCTTGGCTCCTTCTAGGCTTGGAAGGATTCTCTCTGGGTATGAAAGGAAAATGCTGGGAGAGAATTTGGAATCTGTTAATACCGCGTGGAACTGAAATCTCCTAATATTGAAAAAAATATACAAAGTCTAGAATTTTAGTAAAACAAAGGCTTCATTTTATTATAGTTCATTATTATTACACCTTAAAGGAAACTTTCTTTTGGGGTCCAGAAAGTCGACAACAAGAATAAAGGATATACAAAAATGCCTCCAAAGTTTGATCCTAATGAAGTTAAATACTTATACCTAAGAGCCGTTGGTGGTGAAGTCGGTGCTTCCGCAGCTTTGGCTCCAAAGATTGGTCCTTTAGGTCTATCTCCAAAGAAGGTCGGTGAAGATATTGCTAAGGCCACCAAAGAATTCAAGGGTATCAAGGTTACTGTCCAACTGAAGATCCAAAACAGACAAGCTGCCGCCTCTGTTGTCCCATCTGCTTCCTCTTTGGTCATTACTGCTTTGAAGGAACCACCAAGAGACAGAAAGAAGGATAAGAACGTCAAGCACAGTGGTAACATTCAATTGGATGAGATCATTGAAATTGCTAGACAAATGAAAGACAAATCCTTCGGTAGAACTCTGGCCTCCGTTACTAAGGAAATCTTAGGTACTGCTCAGTCTGTCGGTTGTCGTGTTGACTTCAAAAATCCTCATGATATCATTGAAGGCATCAATGCTGGTGAAATCGAAATTCCAGAAAATTAGAGAAAAGAAAAGAAAGTTATAATACTTTTTAATTTTCTTATTGTTTTTGTATTTTAATATGATAATTCCACAAAATTCCAATACGTTAATTTTCTACTTTTTTGTTTTCGATTCTAGGGTTATACTTTTTCTATTTGTTTTGTCTCCTCTTTTCTTTCTGGACAACCATAACGAAAGGGGATAAGTGACACATTATATCTCTATAATGTATTTCTGAAAATTATATCTGCATGTGATTACACCTTCTGATTTTTCTTCGTCTTTTTTTTTGCTTCCCATTCCACTTCATTTCTTATTTATTTTTCATGTTTGATTCACTTACCATTACTAACACGTGAAACAGTAGCTTTTCTAGTTCACTCTTCCTAGAAAATGACCATCTTGCACGTTTGACAACACTCTGGGACCAAGTTTCGATGGCTATTTTTTTATTTCTATCGATACCTTTCACTGTACTTAGTTCCAATTTATATTGCAAACAAGATTAGTTTTAGGCGATTACTCACTAAGATATACCTATTTTTACTATGGTTATATTAGTCCATTTCACAGCCTTACATTTCCTCTTTAAATTTAGTTTCTTGAGACTAGTGAGATCTTTCACCACAGAGTCATCTACAATTTACAATTACTGAAGTTATTCTTGATCGTTACCACTGAACACTCCCATTGCCAAGATGAGAAAGTTGATACCTAAACACGCGTCTATCTTACTCAAATGCTTGGATTGATATATTATTCGCCAAACAATATTTCATATCATGTAAATTTTATTGACAAAAGTGCAACTACGAAAACAGAATCGTCTCATTTACTGTTTATCTGCAAACTTGTTCAATATAAATGAATAACAGAAGCATTTGCCATCTTGCTAAACGTTACAAAGGGACACTATACCTTTACCCGGCTTTTCAGGTGTAGAATGACACGAAAAATTTTATTGCGATGGCCAGATTTGTTATAGCGGCCATTTAACATTAACTTAATTCTATACATTAAATTCAACTGCGAAGTTGGAATTGAGCACCTATTAAAATATAGACAAAGGTTTCTACAGGTTTATCTTTTTGTACAAAAAATGACCGGGAAAGTCAATAGAGACCTTTTTTTCAAACTCGCTTCTGATCTTCCAGAAGAACGTCTACATGCAGCTGTTGCTCTGATAGAAGACCTATCAGCATTAAACCTGCCCAGCGATGCAGAAGAGTGGCTATATGTACTAAATCGTTTGGTCAAGGGTTTAGCTTCTGATAGAAATAGTGCAAGATTAGGATTTTCCTTATGTTTGACAGAAGTAATTAACCTGGCCATCAATATGCCGTCAGGTCAACGGCCCAAAGGCTTAGAATCAACGAACGACTTCTTAAACACATTATCCTCAGTTTTAGATGTTAATGTCAATGACGGGGGTAAAAAATCCGTGAAGGGCAAAGATGAACGTGGAATTTTATTCGGAAAATTATTTGGTTTGAAATCTTTATTGAACGAGCCATTGTTCTCAGAAATCTTTGTCAAAAATTTCCAGAATGGAAATACTGATTTCTTTGTACGATTTACAGAACAGCTAATCGATTTGGCTTTGAAGAAAAATTGGATCAAGGAACCGTGCTTCTTCACTCTTTTCCAAACTATGAAAATGCTGCTACCATTTATGGACGAGAGTACTGCCGCAAAAATTCTTCTGATATACGATAAGTACAATCTGACTTTAACGAATGAGGGGTTGTCAACTTACTTATTGCTGAAGTATGGAGGTGATAAAGATCTAATTCCTTCAACGCTAGATTTGAAGAATTTAGGCTGGAAATGCGACGATCCTTTGGCCAGGGGAAATCTGCCTCTCCTAACGAAAGTTTTGAGAGACTCTTCTGTGGTTCCAGATACCGATGGGAAGTCAAAAGATACAATAAAACAAAAGAACGCGAACTGGAACCCTAGGCTTCATTTTGTATGGGAAATTTTGCTACCGTTGTTCGGTAGTGGAAAATTGGAGAATACCGAGCATGTCTCCAAAAAGAGAAAGAAAACAAGCACTAAAAAGGTCCAAAATTCAATTCAATTTCCAGAGTTTTGGAAAATGGCTATAGATGAATCATTTTTCAACGAAAAAGCTTCTAGTGAAAGAAAGTATTTAGGCTTCCTAATAATAGATGCAGCATTCAAGACAGTGCCTGGCTCTTGCATCGGCTCTTGTTTCAGTCAAAATGTTATGAGAACTTTGATCAATCAATCTATTGACTCACAAAGAGTATTGAATAAGATAGCTCAAATAACTTTAGGGTCCATAGTGAAAGCATGTGAAGAAGATCCCATAAATAAACTAGTACCTTGTTTGAACTCTATGTTATTTGGTCCCCACGGTTCCGTAAACTTCGATAAGTTAACTAAATCCAGCACGGTCTCCAAACTTGTTGCAATAAAGGGACTTCCTTCAACCGTTCTTACCCAATTACTTAATGTCTTTTTATCGCAACTACAGCAAAGGAAGGAAGATCTACCTCATACACATTTCATTCTTGACTCTATTCTTCATATAATCCGTGCACACAAAGCCGAGATTAGTGATATGGACTTGATGAAGCCTATATTAACACCGATTATATATATGGCCTTCTTCAAAGATCCGACAGATGACCAGGAGTTAGAGCAATTGCACGAATTAGCAAAAGAAAGACTTTTTTCCATCCTAGGTGAGTTGACAATGAACAAAGAAATACACTCCGAAGACCCCGAAATAAACTCATGGCAATTTCTAACATTAAAGTTAATTCTGGACATGGAAAAATCCCATAGAGGGAGCCTTATCAACCCACTTGACGAAAGTTTGGAAAAGACAAAAGAGGAAGCTATATCTTCCTTGGCTGAAATCTCAAGGTCAATAACTACTCAAGCGTGGGGTCTAAGCACATTATTATCCATGTGCTTAATACAATTATACGCAGGTGAAACTGATTCTATTTCCGTGATCGAAGAATTATGCGAGTTTTCAAAAGACGATAACAATTCAATGATAGGTATCACTGAAATATTACTATCACTTCTAGCTCAAAAAAAGGCATTACTCAAGAAATTAAGTTTGATAATTTGGCAGCAGTTTATTGAGGATGTTGGATTGGAAGAATTACAAGTTTTATTGGACGTCTTAAAAGCAAGAGAGAACAAGCAAGGGTTTGCCCAGCTATTTGAAGGCGAAGAAGAATTCGAAGAAATCAAAGAGGAAGAAAGCGCCAGTGAAGACGAATCGAAAAGTGAAAGCGACAGCGAAAACGAGAGTAACAGCGATGATGCTGATGAAAAGGACGAAGAAGACGATTCGAATGAAGAAGTTGTGAATATTGACAAAGAGGCGACAAGCGCCTTGGTGAAAGCATTAAATTTACCCGACAATATAGTCAATGACAAAGGAGAAGTTGACATAGACCAACTTGAAGGGCTCTCTGATGATGAAGAAGACGATGAAGATGAAGAATCTATGGATGATGAAAAAATGATGGAGTTGGATGATCAGTTATCTGAAATCTTCAAGCGCCGTAAAGAAGCATTATCGAACATATCCACTGGAAATCAAAGGAAAGTAGAAGTAAAAGAATCTAGAGAAAATGTTATTTCCTTCAAGCATAGAATTGTTGATATGTTAACAGTTTATGTCAAATATTGTGAAAAATTGGCTATTGCTAATAAAAGTGAGGATTTTAGCAGCCTAGGAAGCTCATTAGGCAAGTTAGTCTACTTTATAATCCCAATGCTCAAGTGTATCAATGAGACACTGGATAGAGCACTTGCGGACAAAATTGCTAAATTACTGAAGGGAAAGATATTCAAGATAAAGGTAAATGCGTTCAGAGAAATGGATAAAAACATTGAACTTATGAATTTATTGAAATCAACACACAAGGTATTACTGGCTTCTAAACCAGGTCAACACCCCACCGTGTTTTATTCAGCTTGTTCAACCAGTTCATTGTTTTTAAGTAAATTATACGTTGAGATTCATGGCAATGATAAGCTTGACGAATTGATTGATCTATACGCCCAAACCACCAAAGAATGGACTAAAAGAGGAAAATTTGGCGCTAACGTATTCATAGATTTCATTAATTGGCTATCTTCCAAAAAGCAAAATGCAGTGGATGAGAAATAATTCAGTTATATTTGTTCTTGACCTTTAAAATCTTATGTACTTTGGTCTTAATTTAGCTACATGTTCTTCAAAAACAATAGAGTCACTGTATATTAGCTTATAATATCTTTATTTACCTTTGGTGGGCCACCCACGATGGGAAGATTATGTGAACACTTCCAAACTTGTAAAATATTCTCTTCTTCAGTACTTGCTACTAGCCAAGGTATTTGGGCGTTTAAGTCAAAATCATTCACAGAACTTCTGTGACCTGCATGGACCATGATCAATTCCGGAACACCATCTTCTGCATCATCGGGCGTTTGTTCTGCCCCAATTTGTTTCAAGTCCCACATAATCAACCTGTTATCCGACCCACTTGAAACAACTACACCATCTACGTGAGTTGAAAATTCTAAGTTGGTCACTGAATCTTCATGACCTGACATATGGTGTAGTGGTTCCCGCATGTTTCTTAAATCATAAAGGTAAACATGCGAGTCCATACCAGCAGCCGCCAGTAAATTTGAAGAATGATGACTGAATGCTAATGTGTTAAAAGGTTGCGGGCACTTCACAGCATCGATAGTGGTATTGTAAGCCCTGACATCATTGATTTTCAAAAGGGAATCTTCTGAGACGGTGCCAAACAGATCTTTATTGAAATTATGCCATTTGATATCATTAATTATATCAGAATGTAAGTCATTCCAGCTTCGTACTGGTTTTGTGGAATTGCTGCTACTGCCCACTTCCCATAGAGCGACAGTATGATCATCTGACCCGGATAGTAGTTGTCCTTTAACGAGAGCATTGAATGACAAAGCATAGCCGTTATCTTTATGAAAATTTAGTGTGGACTGTAGGCCCTCTGAGCGAGAGTAAAGGAACACTGTTCCTTGTCCATTTATAGTGGCTACAGTATTAGGGTCTTGAGGCATATATCGGGCTCTGGTAATTTCTTCTTCATGCTTATACTTAGCAATTATTCTAATATTAGATATGGGAGCAGTTAAAGTGGCCTGATCATCCTCTTCTGCTTCTCCTTCTTCTAATGGGTCCTGATTATTCAAGATTTCCTTTGGTAGATTAATTTCGGCAAACTTCAAATAGTTTTCTTCTTCACCAGATGTATGCGTACCAATGATCAATTCTTGCCTAATAAAGCCACCTTCTGGTTCTTGAACAGGCGTAGGAAGCCACTGGACGCTCAACGATGGCCATGTTAAACGCGTTTCACTAACAAAGTCATACATTAATGGAACATTGGATTTCCATAAATCGTACTCTTCATCCACAGATAGCCCTTTTTCTTGAGCTTCCATAACTTCCTGGAGATTTGTTGCTGTCGATATCGTTAGTTTGAGTTCAATTGACAAGAGAAACGATTGCACCTGTGACGTACTAAATTCTCTGCAATTTCTCTGAATTGTTTTTCAATGTTGGCCTTTAACATGTCGACAATTTCAAGTTGATACATCCGTACACCTTACTAAAACACAATATAGAATAATTTATTAAACTCATAACAAGCTTGAAGTAACTACATCAACCTAATAAATGACTAGATAACGCTATATTCCCGACAAGATGAATGTGATTCCTTCATCCATAAGAAATACTTTTTAGGATAGGTTTTTGCTTGTTCAGTCCCTGAACCTGCACAGAAAGCTTGGAAATGATTAAAAAATTGAAGAAACCTGATCTGATAATAAAACAAAAGAGAAAAAAAACGAGTACTTACGAAGAATTACGTTCCTAAAAAGAAAAAATTTCAAATAGTTGGACCTCAAACCAAAATTGTTCGTAGAATTTACTCATAACCTCTCCGCATATAGCTTCAACAAACCTGGAAATCCATACAATAACATACTCACCTGATCAACGAATTTACTAATAACCCCTACTTTTTATATTATAATCATCGCAAACAGTTATGATTATAAATTCAAAAAGGAAAAAACTGTAAATAGACTTTTCCAGGGGTCATTCCTTTTTTTCTTTCTTTTTTCTTGTTATATTAATATAAAAGTACTTTATCGGCGCCAAATTTAGCCGCCGAAGTTATCAAAGTTAGCATTATATATTAAATGTTCCGCATAATTTGGAACATATTAGCTCACTCGCAAACAACAAGATAATTATTCAACCCTATTTTGCAGCATCTCTAAAGAGAAATTATATTTTGCAACAAGGAGCTATGATGTGCAAGCGTGGTTTAAGTCACAATGTCAACTTGTGCGTTTATGTACATATGTAATGTGTAAATAAAACTAGTGGATTGATTATTGGAGTTGTAAACGCGGAGAATTTGAGGCGTGCTTTGGATATAGGTGATTATTAGGATGTTAGCCTTTCAACATCTAGACCCTTGAATGTCCGAATGTCATGAAAAAAAAGTGAAAAAGAGTGAAAAAAAAGGCCAGTCCGTGGATATGTATGTAGTCATATTATGCTAAAGGTTGAAAAAAGAAAAAAAATGGTAGGGCGATTATAATGAGTATATGCTTTTTCCCTCTGCTCCATTAATTACCAGGCTTATTGAGGAGGGAAACAAGGGTAAATATTTAATAAAGGTTTTACGTATATAAATAAGCACGTTGAAGGTATTCTTCAAAGAATATTCCGAAACATGCATTATATTTATTATTTACTGGAGACATCAGCAAAGCCAAAGCATATTCTAATATTATGGAATATCAAAGGCAACTCGGAAAACTGACGATTGATTAAATAAAGAAATTTAAATGGTAAATGATGGGATTCAGAGGAATAATTTTAATAGAAAAGGATTTAAAACTGTACAATTCTCAGCCTATTCTAAAAAAATTGATGTTATATTAAGAAGAATATCATTCTTGGAGAGAAACATCACCCAAAAGCTATATACTCTTCCTCATTTCCCCAAAACTCTACCACCAAATCACAAAACCTGTGTGAGAAGAACCAATAGGACAAGGGGAGATTGGAGCAATCAGTTGAATAATTTACTAGGTATTTACTCCCAGGACGAAATTTTTACCTTGGATAGTTTAGCTGCAACATTACATGACCAAGTCTTAAAGTTGCAAAGTACACTTTTTCCCATTGCCATATTGGAACAGGTTCACCTTAATAATGATAACGTAGAAAATAAAATGCTTTTAAAAGAAATTACGTACGAGTATCTTTCGAAGGAAAACTGTGTAGGGGCAAATCAATTTGGGGCATTCATAATTAAAAGAATATTCTTCGGTGATTTGTCACTTGGAATTTCCATATTGGTCAATCGGACAACTTTTGAAACGGTCACATCATCCATTATAGTCGTAAGAAGTTCATTCATTGAAAATGATTTCCTTTATGAAGACTATTTGATATTTGATTTCAAAGTGAAACGACGAGAAAAATTTAAGAGGAAGATCCTATTTATCTCCACCACCATAAATTTCAATTACCAGACCAAAGTCTAAGACTGAAACGAAACCCATCATCGGAACGTTTCATTCTAGGCGCCTTTTACTTGTCGTGTATATCTAAGAAGTGATATATATATATATATATATATATATATATATATCGAACAACGATTTTAGGCTGATGCCTTTACAAGCTCCACAATTTCGTTACAAAATTGGTCTAGTTGAGATGAGTCCTGACATTCCGTATAAACCCTCACTGCATCTTCAGTACCACTGGCCCTAACAAAACTTCTCCCCATGCGGTACTTGGCTATCACAAGGTCTATCTTTGTCTGCAATCCCACAGGGTTTTGCAATTTTCTTTCCTGATCGGTAGTTTGGAAAATTGATCTATCAGGAACAATGCACTTGACCAACTTGTTAGGTAAATCCGTATACTCTCCATCCCAATCCATTGGGGACATTTTCAAAATAGCCAAAGTGGCAAGAACCGCCAACATATCCGAAAGAGCATCACCCACTGTCTGATTGATTAGTTTAGAGAAACAGTCCAGAGTTTTCAAAGCCAGAATATTACCATGGGCCCTTGATATTTCAGATTTGATAATTTTGTGGAATTTTTCGCTAAATATGATTGTACCATGTCCATTTGCCTCGAAATAAATACCGATATCGTACTGAGTAGTAGCTTCATGGTGCAAGTGTTTAACACCTGTCTTGGTGCACGATACGGGGCAGTGTAACGTGTTTTCAATATAACTGGTGGAGCTACCGTTGGCATAAGCAGTTTGCACAACGCCAATTTTCAAAGAATTTTCTAAATTTGCCAGTTCTAGCTGTTTAGACAAGAATTTTGCAAACAATGTGGAAATTTTGTCCCCATCTAACAAATGGAATTTCGATTCCGAGTCAACGTAGTAAAACACGACCCTGTCAGCATCACCGTCAAAGGAGCAGTATAGCGAGTCATAGGAAGAGGGTGAAAGACCCTTAGGCAATCTTTGGTTAGTCTTAACATAGTCTGCTCCACACTCAAAGTTCAATATTTCTGGGACGTCTGACTTGTCATTAATGACTTCAATCTGGTCCGGTGGCACAACCCAGTCTTTGGAGGCCAGTAATTTTTTCAATTGCGGGCCACCAATACCATTAGCCGCATCTATGAACAATCTTGGAACAGATAGTCTCTTCTCGATTTCATACGTGGAGAAGAGTTCGTTGAAGGCACCGATAAAAAAAGAATAGTAATCCTGCTCTTTGGCAACTGCCGCAGAGTCTCCTTCATGCACGCGCTTGTTGGACAGATTGGTAATATAATGTAATTGAGGCGTCGTGACACAGCCCAAGTCTAAGACTTGCGCGTGGAAGACGCTGGCCATGGTGGAAGTCAGGCAACGCAACAAGTAAGGGCTACTTTCCCTAGAGTCTCTTCCAACCACAATGTGTGGCACAATGCTAGTATCCAAACCGATCTTTTCGTGCTCAATTAACTTGGCTAACTCTGCACGAAACTCTTCAAAATTGCTTGCAAACGAAGCGCTATTGGCCAGCTGCATGGCATATGGCTCCCATGTGGCCAAAAGCATCGATCCGTCTGGCTCCACGATCTTAACCCCGTTATCCTGATATGGGTTGTGCGACGCCGTAATCATCACCCCGACGTATTGACCTTGAAGCTTCAGTGACCTGAGAATGGCCAGTATACCAGTGGTGAACATCACCGTGTCCAAATTCTTAGCCAGGGTCCTGAACCCAGCCGTACCGTAACTGTACTGCACATCCTTTGTGCGGCATGTCTCGTCGTAGAGCTTGCCCAATTGTTCGTAGTCAATCTTCATATCTTCTGAAGCCTACTGATTTGTGCCCTGGCCCTTGTACTTAACTCGACCACTGAAACCATTAACGTTTTTTGTTCTTACTTAATCTTTTTTTCCGCGACGACGCAAAATGTCAAGAAAAGATATAAATAGAGAGCAAGCAAGTCTTCTTTCCTTATAACCTGTAAAATGTCGTCGCAATCAACGCGCAAAGCGTTGTAAATAATACTGTAAGCGTGCAAGTAAAATTCACGTGAGAGTTCATCAGGTATGCTTGTAAATATTTAAACAGGTGTGCCCTTTCACACCATAGACCGGTCTTACGTGTTAGTTATACAGCTCACTTTTTTTGCAGCGATAATTACGCCTAAACAAGTAAACAAGTAAACAAGTAAACAAGTAAACAAGTAAACAAGTAAACAAGCAAGTTTTACAACACATTGTAGGTCGAGTAGCTAATTCTTGCATATGCCACTCATCCACAATTTCGCAGTTCAATAAGCAATGCGCTACCGAAGAAGCAAAAAAAGAAAAAACCAGACGGCAGATAAGATAAAGAGATAGAGATAGAGAAGAAACAAGGGGTTTTTGGTAGAAAGAGAGGAGAGAAGACGAGAGGAAAGAGAACGGCTCATCTATTGCTGATAAGACAACCAACTCGCATGGCGCCTCCAACTACGATCCGCAGCAGGGACCAAGCGCTATCATCGTTAACGACACTGGACTCCCAAGCGAGCTGCCAGCTGAAAGAGCTTGTGCAATGGGAATGTCAATTCAAAGGAGCAGACTACGTCTGCTCGCCCTTTAAGAGGCTCTTTGAACACTGTGTACTACGTGGCAAACCGGCTACTAACTACGAGGTTACGGATACATACACCAATATTTAGGAAATTACATAGTGTACTTGAATAGTACAATATAGTGTGATCAATAATAACTTTTGCCAAGACTTTTTGAAACATCTCCCAACAGATCAGGGCTGTGCCTTTTATGCACTTTGTCCCGGGGTCCCGGAGGGAGGGAAAACAAGGGTTGCGAATAATTGTATAGGAAGAATGCTCCGGGTTAGGCAAATGACGGGGCTTATGACTCTGAAGACCTAGGTGACTTGTTGAAACAGAGACTTTCGGGCTCAGTAAAATCACTGCAGTGGCTTATCACGCCAGGACTGGCGGCGTGGCGGGGGCAAATACACCCGCGATAAAGAGCGCGATGAATATAAAAAGGGGCCAATGTTACGTTCCGCTATATTGGAGTTCTTCTTTAACACATTCAGAAGGGCAATTAGCTTCATCGCCAATAAAACAACACATTAAAACAAATTCTAACAACCAAAGATGAAGTTAGAAAATACTCTATTTACACTCGGTGCCCTAGGGAGCATCTCTGCCGCTTTAGTCATCCCTAATCTCGAAAATGCCGCCGACAATCATGAACTGGTGAGCAAGGACAATGACCAAGAGACAGCTGGAAACTTGGAATTCGCTAGTGGTGACGGAGAAAAGTCTATCAAGAAGAGCCACAGTGGTGGAAGACACGGAGGAACTCATAGGAATGGGCACAAGGGAGAAAAGGGCACTAAGTCTGAGGAGGACGAAGGTTCTGATGATGAGGACAAGCCTCGCCGCAAGGGTGGTTGTCACGAGAAGAAAAAGAATAAGAAGGGGAAGAAGGTGAAGAGTAAGAAGCATGATGGAAAGACGTTGGAAAAAGGGAGGCCTCACAACAAGCTGGCCCCTTTGGTGTCCACTGCACAATTCAACCCGGACGCCATCTCCAAGATCATCCCCAACCGTTACATCATCGTCTTCAAGAAAGGTGTCCCCGAAGAAGTAGTTGACTTCCACAAGGAGAGCGTCCACCAAGCGCAGCTCCAATCCGTAGAGAACTTATCTGCTGAAGACGCTTTCTTCACTTCGACTAGAGACACTTCCCTGTCCACCTCCGAGGCTGGCGGTATTCAGGACTCTTTCAACATCGCTAATATCTTTTCCGGTTACATTGGCTACTTCACCCAAGAAATTATCGACTTGATACGTCAAAACCCATTAGTGGATTTTGTTGAAAGAGACTCGGTGGTCGAGGCCACAGAGTTCGACACTCAAAACAGTGCCCCATGGGGGTTAGCCCGTATATCTCATAGAGAACGTCTAAATCTGGGCTCTTTCAACAAGTATCTGTACGACGATGATGCTGGCCGCGGAGTTACGTCCTATGTTATTGACACAGGTGTCAATATCAATCACAAGGACTTCGAAAAAAGAGCTATTTGGGGGAAAACCATCCCGCTCAACGACGAAGACCTCGATGGAAACGGACACGGTACGCACTGTGCTGGTACCATTGCTTCCAAACACTACGGTGTCGCTAAGAACGCCAACGTCGTTGCTGTCAAAGTTTTGAGATCAAACGGGTCTGGTACCATGTCTGATGTCGTCAAAGGTGTGGAGTACGCCGCCAAAGCGCACCAAAAGCAAGCCCAAGAAAAGAAGAAGGGGTTCAAGGGTTCTACAGCCAATATGTCTCTTGGTGGTGGCAAATCCCCGGCTTTGGACTTGGCCGTCAATGCAGCCGTTGAAGCCGGTATCCACTTTGCTGTTGCTGCCGGTAATGAAAACCAAGACGCCTGTAACACCTCTCCAGCTTCTGCTGATAAAGCCATCACCGTGGGCGCTTCCACGTTGAGCGATGACAGAGCCTACTTCTCTAACTGGGGTAAGTGTGTTGACGTTTTCGCCCCAGGTTTGAACATTTTGTCCACCTACATTGGCAGTGACGAAGCTACCGCCACTTTATCAGGTACATCTATGGCTTCACCTCACGTTGCTGGTTTGTTGACCTACTTCTTATCGTTACAACCGGGTTCCGATAGCGAGTTTTTCGAACTGGGCCAGGACTCTTTGACTCCTGAACAACTGAAAAAGAAGCTGATTCATTACAGTACGAAGGACATTTTGTTCGATATTCCTGAAGACACTCCAAATTTCTTGATCTACAACGGTGGTGGTCAAGATTTGTCCGCGTTCTGGAATGACACCAAAAAGTCCCATCCATCTGGTTCTAAGCACGAATTGAATATGGATGAATTTATTGGTTCAAAGACCGATTTGCTTTTTGAACAAGTAAGAGATGTTCTTGATAAATTGAATATCATTTAATTATTTTGTTAACCCTGTTTCAACCGCTTTCCATTTTCACCCTCTCGAAATTATATGTCGGAGTTTTTCTTTTCAGTACCTTTTTACGCTTTTCATATCCCCCTTTCTTTTTCTTTTTTTATTTGATCTGAATTTCTTTTAATTCATGGAACTTATATGTCCAATATATCACTACATATTTGCGTTTTTAATTAAATAATTTTCTGTTACCTTTATTATGTCTTCCTTAACAACACATTTGATACAATAACGTGGCGACTGTATACCCGTCCTATTGTTCGTATGTAGTGATGATATATGCTCAAAACGCGAAATAAACAAACAAACAAACAAACAAACATATCCGCAACTACAACATCTTCTAAAAGAATTCCTTTGTGACCCACTTCTCAACTAGTGGTAGTAACACTTGGTATGGTAAGAAAGGAACGTGAAGTAGAGAAGCGAAAGTAAACGA
Source organism: Saccharomyces jurei (assembly GCA_900290405.1). Lineage (NCBI taxonomy): Eukaryota > Fungi > Ascomycota > Saccharomycetes > Saccharomycetales > Saccharomycetaceae > Saccharomyces > Saccharomyces jurei. Next base: position 40,860 of record LT986468.1, on the reverse strand, counting down.
TTTTAAAGAAGATACAAAAGTGTGAAGAGTACAACTAAAAGAATTCTTTTTTGATGCCAGTCGAAAATCAAAATAGTAGTCAAGAGAGGAGCTCCAATAGCATCAGTAAGAATGGTAACGCTCAGATCGGATGTCACACCGTTCCCAACGAAGAACTGAATATCACTGTAGCAGTACGGTGCAGAGGAAGAAATGAAAGAGAAATTAGCATGAAAAGCTCTGTGGTGGTCAATGTCCCGGATATCACAGGTTCTAAGGAAATTTCGATCAACACTACTGGCGATACAGGCATAACCGCTCAAATGAATGCAAAGAGATACACGGTTGATAAAGTGTTCGGTCCGGGTGCTTCCCAGGATCTAATTTTTGATGAAGTCGCAAGCCCTTTATTCCAGGATTTCATCAAAGGTTACAATTGCACCGTACTAGTTTATGGTATGACATCCACAGGTAAAACCTACACAATGACAGGTGACGAAAAGCTATATAACGGTGAATTAAGCGATTCTGCAGGAATTATACCGCGGGTTCTTTTGAAGTTATTTGACACGTTGGAATTGCAACAAAATGATTACGTGGTAAAGTGTTCATTCATCGAACTGTATAATGAGGAATTAAAGGATCTGCTCGACAATAATAGCAACGGCTCCAGTAACAATGGCTTTGATGGCCAATTTATGAAAAAACTGAGGATTTTCGATTCAAGCACAGCAAACAATACCACTAGCAATAGTGCCAGCAGTTCTAGGAGTAGTTCTAGAAATAGTTCTCCAAGGTCACTGAATGATCTCACACCTAAAGCTGCTCTACTAAGAAGAAGACTGAGGACAAAATCTCTACCCAATACTATCAAGCAGCAGCATCAACAACAGCAAAGCATAAATGCCAGAAACAATTCTTCCTCCAATTCAGGTTCTGCAACCAATAACATTTCTAGTGACTCCAACGCTAATAATAGTCAAAGAAATTCGATGGCTCCAAACGACCAATCAAACGGCATATACATTCAGAATTTACAAGAATTTCATATAACAAATGCCATGGAAGGGCTGAAACTATTACAGAAAGGTTTAAAGCACAGACAGGTGGCGTCTACGAAAATGAATGATTTCTCCAGTAGATCCCACACAATTTTTACAATCACCTTGTACAAAAAACACCAGGATGAGCTGTTTAGAATTTCCAAAATGAATCTTGTAGATTTAGCCGGTTCAGAAAATATTAATCGTTCCGGAGCTTTGAACCAACGTGCTAAAGAAGCAGGCTCAATTAATCAAAGTCTACTGACGTTAGGAAGAGTCATCAATGCACTCGTGGATAAAAGCGGTCATATACCTTTCCGGGAATCAAAATTGACTCGTTTACTTCAAGATTCCCTTGGTGGCAATACGAAAACTGCACTAATTGCTACCATATCACCTGCAAAAGTGACTTCTGAAGAGACATGCAGCACCTTAGAATATGCCTCAAAGGCTAAAAACATAAAGAACAAACCTCAACTGGGTGCATTCATAATGAAAGATATTTTGGTTAAGAATATAACTATGGAATTGGCAAAGATCAAATCTGATTTGCTCTCCACAAAATCCAAAGAAGGAATATATATGAACCAGGATCATTACAAAAATTTGAACAGCGATCTAGAAAGCTATAAAAATGAAGTTCAAGAATGTAAAAGAGAAATTGAAAGTTTGACATCAAAAAATTCATTGCTGGTAAAAGAGAAATTGAAGTCAAAAGAGACGATTCAATCTCAGAATTCTCAAATTGAATCATTAAAAGCCACTGTAGATCATTTGAAAGTACAACTAGATAAACAACGTAAAACAGAATCAGAGATATCGGGTTTCAATAACAAACTACAAAAATTGACTGAAGTAATGCAAATGGCCCTGCAAGATTATAAAAGAAGAGAGCTTGAACTTAATAGAAAATTTGAAACACAAATTACCACGGAGATTAAGAATATGAAAACTACTTTGTTCTCACAGTTAGATACTTTGCAACAGAGAAATATTATCCAAGAAACTAATATTCAACCAAATCTTGATATAATCAAGAATGAAGTATTAGCTTTAATGGAGACTATGCAAGAAAAAGCAGAACTGATGTATAAAGATTGTGTGAAGAAAATTTTAAATGAATCTCCAAAATTCTTCAATTCCATTGTTGAAAAGATCGACATAATAGGGGCTGATTTTGAAAAATTTTACAAGAATATTGCTGAGAATCTTTCTGACATTAGTGAAGAAAATAACAATCTAAAGCAGTATTTTACGAACCATTTCTTCAGAAATAACCACCAAGAGTTACTGAATCATCATGTTGACTCCACTTATGAGAAAATTGAAAAGAAAACAAATCAGTTTGTTGAAAACTTCAAAAAGACTTTAAATGATCACCTCGAAGAAAATAAAAAACTAATAATGAAGAATCTGACCACTACAACTAGCGCAGTTATTGATCAAGAAATGAGTCTATTTGAACCAAAGCGCGTTAAATGGGAGCATTCATTTGATTTGGTAAATGAATGTGACTCCATGAATAACGAGTTCTACAATAGTATGGCAATATCATTATCGCAGATCAAAAGTACGGTTGATACTTCATCAAATTCGATGAATGAATCTATTTCGGTCATGAAAGGTCAAGTGGAGGAATCGGAGAATGCTATATCCCTCTTGAAGAATAATATCAAGTTCAATGATCAATTCAAACAACTAATTAATAAGCACACATTATTGAAGGATAATATAGAGAATTCAATAACATCAACAAACTCTCACATAACGAATATAGATGACATTTACAATACGATTGAAAACATAATGAAAAACTATGGTAACAAAGAAAATGTTGCCAAAGATGAAATGATTGATAAGTTATTGAATGAAATACCGAATCTGAGCAAAAGGATGCCGTTAAGGATATCAAACACAAACGGTAACTCAATGCAGAATATAATATCTCCAAAAAAACATGGGATTGAAGATGAAAACACATTAAATGAGAATGCAGACAGTCAGGGCTCGAGAAAAATTCCAAGGACTGAATAGTCAGTATGACATTTCAGTCAGATATATATAAAAATTAATGGTTAATACAAACAATTTTTATGTAAAAGAGTACTCTATTACTCTTTGAAAGACATGGTCAGAGAGCATAAGACCAACCTCATCGAATAAAAGAAGCAAAAGAAAACCTAAACAAAACTTTACGGTGCTATTTACCTATATAAACGCATAGATTTGTATGTACTATCTTTATTTGCAGAAGTAAGTTGTAATATTAAATACAGAAAGATTAACATTATAATGGACTATAAACGTCTCTCAATCATTCAACTATTAATTATCTTGAATTCTCCTAACTCATTCAAGTAACTCTCGACTTCTAGTTTAGGTTTACCTAACAGAACGCAGATTTTATCAAAATTTTCAGCACTCCTAACAGATTCCTCAAGAATACGTTCTTCGTCGTTACTAAGTTTAGGTATATTGGACTTACCTATTATCAGAGAACTTGTCCTTTGCATTTCAAATGAAACCTTTGACGGCCTTTCTGATTTTAAGTTATTAAATAGTACCGCGTTTTTAGACCCAATAATTGAGAATGAATGTTCGTTATTTTCTTTTCCCAGTGACTTGTCCTCATTTGTGGCATCTTTCGCAATAGTTAGGGCCGTTTCTTTCGTTTCTCGTGGACCAACGCTTAACATTACAGGGAAAGAGTAGCATCTATAGATGATACGCTTTTCTAAGCCAAATGTTATGAACCTTCTTATATCGATGTTATTATCCTTTATTATCATATACTTGGATTCGTACCATGTTTTCACCGTTTGTCCCTGTGAGAGAGATCTATAGAGGTCAAATAAGCATGATCTTGTTGGCAGGAATCGATTACGGTTGTTGATAATATGAATATTTGAGCTTGAACAAGATGTCTGTGATTGTCTCCAATCTCTATAAGCTGATGAAAAAGAGGAGTTTATGGAAGAGTTTTGAGAAACTTTACTGGTGGAACTAAAAGACGTAGTTCTAGAGTCTGGGTTTGAAGGTATGCTAGACGACTTAGATTTCCTTCGCACGGAAAATGACGGTGAATCTGGGTCACCAGAAGCTAGATTTTTGTTCAGGGGTAAGTTCGATATTCTAGATATTTCTGGGAATGTGACATAATATTGGCAATCACTGGCCATTAATGGATCGGTCAAAAAATTCCTGATTGATGAAGATGGTGCATATATGTTGGAAAATTGGAAAATATCTGATAGTGTTACACATTTGTAGTATATTAAATGTCGTATGCACTCTATCACCAGGCTAGGATCGCTGTTACTCAGCCTCGAGATTTTAGCAATACTGTTTAAACCATCGATGTAGGGGACTATATTCATCATAGTTGGATCCCAGTTGACATCAATAATTTTTTCCAGATTTACAGACGACAACGGCACATCTTCTAGTGAAACACAGGTTGTAGGCGGTCTTAAAAGTGGAAAAATCTTTATATCTACTGCATTTCCCTCATCTATTGGTATGAGACACTCGGAATAATTATTCAGATCTTGAAAGATTCTCATCAGTAAGTCTTGTATAGAAAACGTGGACTCTGGGAGCCCAAAATCCTTAACCAGATCATTATATCTGCTGCTTTTCAGATCCTTCGTATCTTTGTCGGATGTAGGATGTGTTGGTGTGGTGTTGTTACTTGTATTTGATGTGGCCGAGGGGCCTGCAGTAGAAGGAGCTATCGTAGAGTTTTCCAATGCCTTTAAATCAAAGAAAACTGGGTCTTTTTCAGACTTGGACAGCAATTGATTTTGCTCTTCAAGCACTTTAAACATTTTACCCAGTCTAGTGATGGCCGGCTCATAAGGAGACGTCTCGCAATCATATGGGAATACAAAAACGAAATTAAAGCTGAAGAAATTCCTAGCATATATAGGAGAATTGATTGTCACAGGGTAGCATACAATTCTATACGTACCATACTTGAAAGTAATCAACTTGTGGCACAGTACAGGCTTCGGTATAATGTAATTCTTGATCGTGTTGAAATTGATGCCATGATTTTTCAGATTGTTTGGGGGAAACTCATACTTAATTTTAGAACCTTCTGTAGGATGGAACACAGAGTAGAATATGGTATGTATGGGCACAAACCCTTGAAAATAGCTTAACATTGGTTACTGGTGCTGTCTCTAGGCGTTTCATATAACAAAAGAAATGAAGCCGTTTTGACATACCTCAGTTTTCCTTTTTTATCACTTATCAGCCATGTTCGGAGACACAGCAGCACTAACAATACAGGACCTATTGTAATTACCGCATACGTATACACCTACTTCTACGAGAGCTAAAAATAAGTGCTCATGCACCTGGTTCTGTCAGAATCTATATAAAATACGTCCAAACTACGTAAATGCTCTTGTCCCCGATATACTTTCTTGAAAGAAGAAAAGCATTGAAAAAGGAAGAATGCCCTTAATATGAAATAACGGCCAAGAAATATCTTACAGGATCGGACCGTATTCATGCTATGACAGTAACTTAACTACCAATGCAAATAGTCAAAGTTACCTGCTAACCAACATATCCATTCAGTTTCTAGCACATTATTGAACCCTAAAGATCATTAGTTTTTCAATAGGTCTGAAAAGAAAACTAATAAGGTCAAAGCAAACTTTATAAAAATATCCCTGAAATGACTACCTGAAAATCTAGGGTTGTTATCTTAGTTCCGGGTGAGCGATACGGCTTTTTTGAATTTCTTTTTCACACTTTTCTCCATCAAGGAAAAGTTCGAGGAATACGATAAAGTTATGATAGGTTGATAAGAGAAAAGACCCATAAGATAAAGCAGATAGTTGGAGATTGCTTTGCCGAAATCATCAATCCCTTTTTCCAAAATATTTAGCCACCTGTTTCCCTTTTTATTGCATATATACCAGGAACAGTAACATATAACAATCCGTTGTAGCTATAGTTGAAACTAGTTTTTGAGCTTGTCGCCAATCAAAAGCTTATTTCAATTTTCTCCATACTTTCTCAATTGTAAAGCAATAAAATAAACAAAAAATAGGCATGTCAGATCCTAAACAAAAGGAGGAAATAGAGGAGAAACACATGTACAATGAGCCGGTCACAACTCTCTTTCATGATGTTGAAGCTTCGCAAACACACCGCAGACGAGGGTCGCTGTCACTAAAAGATGAAAAAAATAAAGAGCTGTACCCATTGCACTCTTTCTCGACGAGAGTTAATGGCGAAGACACATTTTCTATGGAGGATGTCATACGGGATGAAGATGAAGGTGAAGTACGGAACGCTGAAGTTAAAAGAGAGCTTAAACAGAGGCATATCGGTATGATTGCCCTTGGTGGTACTATTGGTACGGGTCTTTTCATTGGGTTATCTAAACCTTTGGCCAACGCCGGTCCCGTGGGTGCCCTTATATCGTATTTATTTATGGGTTCTTTGGCATATTCTGTCACTCAATCCTTGGGTGAAATGGCTACATTCATTCCTGTTACATCCTCTTTCACAGTATTTTCACAGAGATTCCTTTCGCCTGCATTTGGTGCGGCCAATGGCTATATGTATTGGTTTTCTTGGGCTATTACTTTCGCCCTGGAACTTAGTGTGGTTGGCCAAGTTATTGAATTTTGGACGAACAAAGTGCCCTTAGCGGCATGGATCAGTATTTTTTGGGTAATCATCACAATTATGAATTTGTTCCCTGTCAAATATTACGGTGAATTCGAGTTTTGGGTTGCTTCCATCAAAGTGTTAGCCATTATCGGCTTTTTAATTTATTGTTTTTGCATGGTTTGTGGCGCCGGTGTGACCGGCCCAGTTGGGTTCCGTTACTGGAGAAACCCAGGTGCCTGGGGTCCTGGTATAATATCCAAGGATAAAAACGAGGGAGGTTCTTAGGCTGGGTTTCTTCTCTAATTAATGCTGCTTTCACCTTCCAAGGTACCGAACTAGTTGGTATAACTGCTGGTGAAGCCGCAAACCCAAGAAAAACCGTCCCCAGAGCTATCAAGAAAGTCGTTTTCCGTATCCTAACATTTTACATTGGTTCCTTATTATTCATCGGCCTTTTGGTCCCATACAATGATCCTAAATTAACAACGGCTACCTCTTATGTCTCCGTATCTCCCTTCATTATTGCCATTGAGAACTCTGGTACAAAAGTTTTGCCCCATATCTTCAATGCTGTTATTTTAACTACTATTATTTCCGCAGCAAATTCAAACATTTACGTTGGTTCCCGTATTTTGTTCGGTCTATCAAAAAATAAGTTAGCCCCAAAGATTCTTTCCAGGACAACTAAGGGCGGTGTCCCATATATTGCTGTTTTCATTACGGCTGTATTTGGTGCATTAGCTTACATGGAGACGTCCACCGGGGTGACAAAGTATTTGAATGGTTACTGAACATCACAGGTGTCGCAGGCTTTTTTGCTTGGTTGCTTATCTCAATATCACATATCAGATTTATGCAAGCTTTGAAATACCGTGGCATTTCTCGTGATGAATTGCCATTCAAAGCCAAATTGATGCCTGGTTTGGCTTATTTTGCCGCAACATTTATGATAATAATTATTCTCATCCAAGGTTTTACCGCCTTCGCGCCTAAGTTCGACGGTATTGACTTCCTTGCCGCCTATATCTCCATTTTTCTTTTCTTGGCTATCTGGATCTTATTTGAAATCATATTTAGGTGCAGATTTATTTGGAAAATTGAAGATGTAGATATCGATTCTGATAGAAGAGATATCGAAGCCATTGTATGGGAAGATCATGAACCAAAGACGTTCTGGGACAAATTTTGGAATGTTGTAGCATAAATATGACGTTCGGTTACCTTTGATCACATTCCCACGTCAATTCGCATCCCCATCTTTGTAGGCCATTCACGAAAGAGAAAGTTAAAAAGAATTAGTGAGCCAACTATAGTCTCAATATTTATATTCTTATTGATATTTCACAGCGATAATCTTGCCGGCCATAAGAAAATGGATGAAGTGGAGGAATCTTGAGATCTCCTCGAGCCTTCAAAAAATATGTATATTTTTCTCATGCTAATACTAATGTACAATTAAATGATTTTTTTTTATTTATTATTCGTTATCATTCTGTCACCCGAACTTTATACCGAACGCCATTTTCACAATGTGTAGGTGTATATAGAGAATACTCAAAAACGCCAAAAAATAGTGAAAGCCACATGCTCTGAACGATTGAAAAATATTGTGATTTGAAATTTAGCAAATATATATGTTCCGATAATGACTGAACTGGGTGCGTACACTAAACTAGAAAACAAAGAGCTCAGAACGGAGTTTGAATTGACGGACTTTCCTTTGCCCGGCATAACTGATAACGACTCAGATGACGGAAGTCAAGGAAAAGACTCCTCGAATGCCATCTACCCCATTGCTTCTGATATGGATGATACTCTAGCTAATAGAGTGCTTCTGGAAAATAATAAAAAATCTAGTATGAGAATGGCTTTTATGAATTTGGCGAACTCTATTCTTGGTGCCGGAATAATTACACAGCCGTTTGCAATTAAAAATGCTGGTATACTAGGCGGGCTGATATCATATGTAGCACTCGGATTTATAGTCGATTGGACATTGAGACTTATTGTTATCAATTTAACTCTTGCTGGCAAGAGAACATACCAGGGTACGGTCGAACATGTTATGGGCAAGAAAGGAAAACTGCTGATTCTTTTCACAAACGGGTTATTTGCATTCGGCGGGTGTATTGGTTATTGCATCATTATTGGGGACACCATTCCCCATGTTCTTAGGGCTATTTTCAGCCAGAAGGATGGCGATATACATTTTTGGCTTAGAAGAAACGTCATCATAATAATAGTTACTATTTTCATTTCCTTTCCATTATCTTTAAAGAGAAATATAGAAGCGTTATCAAAGGCCTCTTTTTTGGCCGTCATTAGCATGATAATAATTGTTGTTACAGTGGTTATTAGGGGACCTATGCTGCCATATGACTGGAAGGGTCATTCTCTCCAGTTGCGAGATTTTTTCGTAAAAACCACCATATTTAGGAGTCTCTCCGTCATTTCATTTGCGTTGGTTTGCCATCATAATACCAGTTTTATTTTCTTTTCCATGAGGAATAGAAGTGTGGCCAAGTTCACTAAATTAACACATATCAGTATTGTTATCTCGGTAATATGCTGTGGATTAATGGGATATTCAGGGTTTGCAGCTTTCAAAGAAAAAACGAAAGGAAATATTTTGAACAGTTTCCCAGGAACAGATACGGCAATCAATATAGCAAGGCTCTGCTTCGGATTCAATATGCTAACTACCTTCCCTATGGAAATTTTTGTTTTAAGAGATGTGGTGGGTAATTTATTGCATGAATGCAAGATTATCAAGAACTATGATGAGCACACCCAATTATCAGGCAAGCAGCATATAATTATAACTTCGTTGCTTGTGTTTATCACCATGAGTATATCATTAACTACTTGTAACCTAGGCGCATTATTTGAATTGATAGGTGCCACCACTGCATCCACTATGGCTTACATTTTACCGCCATACACAAATCTACTGTTAACTAGCAAAAAGAAGAGTTGGAGTGCAAAACTTCCTTTCTATTTTTGTATATGCTTCGGCTTTATGATTATGATTATCAGCAGCACTCAAACTATTTTAGATGCAGTTAATGGTTCTGACGGGCAGCACTGCCAAGTATAGGAACTTTTTTTACTGGGCTTGGCAAGAGTTGTCTTGCTCAGGAAAGCCTAAGTGTTTATTGTACTGCCAGCACAAAAAGTGAGGCTGTAAACGCTGATATATTATATTTTGTTCTGTGTTCTTGACTATGTAATAGCTATAAGTGCATGTTTAAAAATTACTCACGGTGAAAGAATATTAATTTCTCTTCTCTTCACTGCGTGTGAACCGAGTAAAAAATCTACTTTTCAAGAAACTCTCTTGCTTCTCTTCTGTTTCAAAAGAGTCCTTACTTTCCAAATGATCATTGCCTTCAAGGGCAATAGAATCCGTGAGTTTGTGATTCCTCAACATAAAGGCACATCCCAACAAAGGAAAGCAAAACACCAAACCTATGATACATAGAATCTTCTGAACATAGCGGTAAGACATGACTAGGGCAATTCTCTCCGGTGTACCCCAAGTATAAGTGGCGATGAATGTAAATGGAGCACCGTATGCTTGTGCAGCTAGTGCGGGATCAGAAATTCTTTTCGAAATTTCCTTTGGTAAAATGTTAGTCCAGACAGCCCCGCTAACAGAACTACCAAATGCAGAACCGATATTATACGTGGCTAGGTATAACGAAGTCACTACCGCCATTCTTGCATGCGTTTTAGCGGAGGCCTGGATGGATGCCTGAGTCACATAAGTAAACGAACCTGCACCAAAACCTAACAGACACAAAGAACCAATGATACCGGAATGTGCACCAGAGTCACCACGATAATGGACCAGAAGCCCAAAGGAGACAATCCAACAAGAAATGCCAAAGATAATAAATGGCTTAGTCCTTCTCACCTTAATCAGTATGAGCCCAAGAATCGTACCGACGATGACAGAAACAAATGAATACAAGGAGGTAATTCTAGTGGCAGACTTAATGGACTCATGGACAGCGACGACTAGCACAGTATACATATAATCACCTTGCATATACCAGTTGAAATTGATAAAGAATGCAATGAGCAAAGCGAAAAAGATACCTCTGTCTTTAATCAAATCCCAAGGTGTCAGTGGGTGTCTTGAATACTTCATTTCCCATAGCATGTATAATGGTAACACTAAAACCCAACCGATTACTTCAGGAACAATAATATGTGCAGCTCTCCATTCTTCCTTTAAGCCGCCGGCTAGTGTGAATGGAACCAGTACGCATCCAAAAAATACAGTGATTAATAACATTCCAATAATGTCCAATTTCCAAAAAGCGATATCTATGCAGAATGACTTCCACTTCAATTTATTCAGGGCTTCGAACTCAGGTTTCAATCTATCTTTTGCGTGCTTCCTTGCCAAATATCTCATGTGCAACATACAAAGTCCAAGCGGAATACAAGTAAGCGGCAATATAAAAGCCCACATACCAATACCCCATTTCCAGTTAGTACCTATGGCGCTTGTCACATCCCCACTTATCCAAGTGTTGATTATAAAAGGTAAAGCTGGAATGAATAAAGCTAATAATCTCCAGTTCAGATTGGAAAAGTCCGAGGCAATAACTTCCAAAATTAGAATGATACCGGTAAGACCCAATTGATAAAAACAACCACCAACAGCAAATCTGGTAATATTTACTGCTTGCGATTCGATGATGGTCCCCATACTGTAAAAGATGATACTGATAACCATGATGGAGAATCTGCCGAAAATATCTGACAATCTCGCAAAAAAGATCTGGCCTACAGCAGCAATAACCGTCTTAATACAGTTAACAGTCGACAGCAGGGAGTGTTGGGAGTATGATGAAGTAGCATATGCCTGGAAAGTGTAACGAATATTACCATCTAACCCATAAGCGTAAGCAATAAGAAAAAGCGAGAAGAACAGAGCAACACGATATAGCGGACGGCTGTACATTTCTGCGTAAATCTCAATATTATACACACCCGGATCTATCAGTTCAATATATGAGGGTGCTGGCGAAGACGTCGTTAACGTTGGGTTGACATCGACAATAGCTCCGACTTCCTTTTCTAGTATCTCAGGAGCGACATCTTCTGTTAACTCTTCGGGGAGAGCACGATTAGCAGCAGCTGGGTCCATTGTAGATAAAAGTTTTTTCACAGTTCTTCAACTGGTTTTAAACTTAACACTAGAACAGTCTGGCTTTATTGATGATCAACGCGCGAACTATTGTTTATATACAATTCGTACATCAGTGTATCATACAAGTGCACTCAAGAATCATGACTTACTATCACTGATTGTAGCCGGAGACTACCAGATTGCACCCTCGAATGTCTTCTTTAAGACAAATCCGCAAACGACATACGTCCGGTTCTTCACCAGAGCAGTTCTTTAAATGCACCTGGATTAATCCCCAGGCCTTCTGTGCAAACGCCGTACGGCGCTTGTGGTGATAAAACCCGAGAAGTAAAAAAAGTCAGAGGACAACTATTTCATTGAAAAAAAAACATCTTCTTAGAAGGCTTGGTAGACGTTTCTACGGAAACTATTGTTATTTCTATACACGGCAGTTATTCTACACATCAATTTCAATATCCTGTTCTCTTGTAAAGAACTTTATCTGTCTTATAAGCCACTTTGGTGTACAGTAGTTGTGCACGATGGTTGTAATGATCCGTAACCCAGTACACTGCAGGAGTACCAAGTTCATCTGCATGTTTGTATACAAATTCTATGAGTTTTCTACCTACACCTTTGATTCTGGCGTGTTCTGTGACGTATAAGTCGTTCATGTAGATTACTTCCTCGACATGCCACGATGTCAAGTGACTCAGGTAGTGTGCAAACCCAATTGCATCGCCGGTCTCGGTGTCGAAGGCTAGTGCTCCCCACAGCTTGACTGTGGGGTCTAAGAACCTCGCGAAGTTAGTGGTGGCTACCTCCGGAGGCATGACGGTTTTTTGGAAGCCCTGATACTCCTTCCACAGTTTGTTCCAAGCATCTTCGTCTTTTGGCTCGATGGCCCTCACTACAATTCGATCATTTGTCATTTTCTCAGATTCTTTGTTTGACATGCCTGTATACTCCGCGCTAATGTCACTTGCAAAATCGAGGAGATGGAGGTGAACTTGCGGGTTTCTTTCACTGGAGCGTACTCTTTTGTCTTATATGCATTCCTCCCCCTTTCTGAATGTCGTCGCGCAGGTTTTCGCTTGATAACGATTTTAGTAGCCAAATTGGGAAACATACAATACATTTAGTCTGCAAAAAATGCCTTTCGCACATCGATCAATATGCCGCCCGGTCACCAGCTGGAGTCTTCAGTATAATCGATCAATTTGATGTGATTAACGTGCTCGAACAACGGCGTTGGCCTTTAGTATACAAATGCCAGTCCTTGTATACTGGAATAGCCTTTAAATTTTGTGACGTGTTGATGAGCCTTTCGGAGAATTGAGCTGCATGGGAGTAGGTACAGTCAATATTATGATGTGCGACTGTCGTCTCTCCTGTTATGCGAGGAAGATCTATAAATAAGTGCTGACGATTCCCTCCCCCTTTACAACGCATGGTAGCTTGGAAGCAAGCACATACATTCATCCTACGTCTAATACTTATTTACACGTCTATAGTTAGCTATTTCTACTATAAAGAGCGATGTACGAGAATTTCGCATCGTTGACTCTTGGAAGTTCGTTGACTTCCTTAAACGGCTTATTCACAGCACATAGTTGTTCATTCATAAAGGGCGAAGTAAGAGAATGTACAGAGCCATAAAACCAAGCCAGTACAAGAAGATGATGAGACTTCTTGCACTAAGTGTCCCTCTTCATGGCTTGGCATTCGCTTGCTGCACGAATACAACACACAAATATAAGAATCTTGCAGAAAAGACATTCGCATCGCTTCATATGGCTGACTATGATAGCAAATTTTGGACAGTTGAACAACCACCAATAAATCAGTCGAATTGCTGCTATGAAGATCATCCTTGGATTACAATCCATTATGATGAAATTGATACATTCGTTGACGATAGACCGGCTCATTGGAACAACGGGCCTGCCCCAGATCGTGAAGAATTAAAGAAGCGTATCATATGCCAAGCGAGATGCGACCACCCCCGCCATAAGCCATAGACTACCAATGCTAATAAACGGAAGCATCATTGCATGGAATTTGCCTAAGCTTTACGCGCATGCCAATGGGACACTCGCATTTTCAACTCACCTGAAGAACACTTAATTGCACGTTACAAGATAATCGGTGTGCGAAAAAAAGAAAGAAAAGCGACTAAACGGCATGTTTACTTATAGCTTAAATACATTCATAGTATCATAGTTGTTAATTTTTTTTTCAAAGATTTTATACAAGTGATGGAACGTGCCCTGAATATGGTTTCAAAAACGTCGAGGTAATCTCACAGTCCACTATGAACCATACAACAAGATATTTATACTGCTACTTGACGGTGTGCAGCCGAGTTTCTAGTTTATTTAGGTGAAATAGAGTCAAGGGCCTCGCGTTGTTTAATACTTCACCTCCCTTATTCTTGTTCGTAGCTGTAAGGTTTGAAAGAACAACCAAAAATTTCAGTGAAGGCCCGGAAATTGCTATAATCGTACCTATTGTCTAGAAAGATATGGTGCAGCCAAAGCATTCCCATACTATATTTATTTTTTTTGTTATCTGAAAAACTAGCGTTCCTGGAAGGATATATATAAACGTCCATTTTGTAAACCATGAGTACGTCGACAATAAAAGTTTGTCTTCTCTTTTTCCCTGTAGTAGTTTGTCGTTCGAACCAGCAAATTCGATGACTGTGGCATAAAACTAATCGCCAGCAAATCAGTACATACGTGAAGCATATCTTGATTGGCGGCACAGCCGATAAGCATGACATATTGTCGTATTAATTCTTGATTTATTTCACAACATCTGAGCCAAGATAACCAAACGCTTCATAAATCCAGTACGAATATAGCAGCTTCTCATCTTTTGGAGACGCAAAGATGGTAATTTGTGTAAAAAAAAGGTCCTTTTTTCACCAATTGCATCCTCATCTGCCTCACAGCAGTCACAACACGTTATATTGGGGCGGGCAGTCTCTTTGTTGCGTAAAGGTCCAATTCCAAACCAAACTCTAATTTGAAAGCCAGAATCATACCAACGGTGGCTGATTACACTGGGATGAGACAAGGACCTTCCCAAATTTTGACAGACATTTGGAAGGAGAATTTGAGCTCACAATTTTAGTTTGTTGGATAACTTATAGGTGTCCCTAACGAAATAAAAGAACGTTTTACAAACGTACCGTTTAGGTAAAACCTTACCGAGAATCCTTGAACAAGAACCAAAGGCTTGATAAATTATCACAACTTTTCAGTGATGACAATACCGCAACCCAGCCTAAATCTTAATAGTCAGTGCTTCATTCAATGTGCGTCCAGTTGACGTGATTATTAAAAAGGCGAAAGTGCTGATCAGAGGGATCAATTTCCCATCAAAACATGGGCACGTCCTCCTGAAAGCTTTACTACATTGTACGAACATGGCTTTCAGGAATTCTGGAATCGAAGTTGACCTATTTACAATGCAACTTTCCATTTCCTGCTGCTGATAGAGTCCCAGTTGGATAAGTAATCATTTCAAAATTACAAACAAACCGTTTAGTACTTTTGCGCGGTGGCTATTAAGAAAAATTTATTGCTTTCAAAGAAGGAATCTATGTTCATAATAATAGTGTATTGTTATTATTGCTCCAAAACTCTGCGATATTTTTAGTACATTAAACGGAAACCATACAGAATGTTCCGACATATTACTTCCGTAGTAGGAATTTTTCCGTTCGGAATATGTAGACGAAATTTTTAATTCAATCACTTGTAAAGTTACTGTTATTGCTTCCGTAGGCAGTCTTCCATTGAAGTCTTCCTCTTGAACTGTCTAGCCAATTGGCTATTTGCTGATGACGTTATTTGCAGGATTATGCAGTCAGTAAATTTATTTTAACTTCAAGGACCGCGTACCGGACTTAAAAATCAAAGTTACTAATTATTAAAAATGGGGGTGGGGTATGCGTCTCGACTACGTGGGTTATGGAAACAATCTGTTCAGGCACCAAGGCACCAAGGCACAATGTGAAGTGGGATGATTTCTCTGTACACTGTTTTGTTAGCAGGCAACGCAGTGAGGCAGGAACCTGCCGAGCCAGATATGACGTAGACATTCGAGGATATTATTAAATAATACCATTCCTTGACTCCTAGTCTAAGAATATACAGAATCCAATGAAACGGAAGTAATCTTTAGAGTTGAATTCCCCTGGATATATGCAAAAGCAAACGTATTGCTTATTGAAATTAACGCATCAATAGTTTGAGATTGTCGCCCCCCCCCAGAAAACTGCCGCCACAGACACATATAAAGGGAGAAGGTGAAACGAACTGGTTCTGGTTAATCTTATACTTCTCCTCTAGAAGAAATAAAGGATAACAAAAGAGAAAACAAAAAACAAATAATAAAAGCGCAATAAAAACAAAAAAATGTCTACTGTGCAATCTTCTGTTGGAAGTGATACAGATATTCAAAATGCTTCTAATGCTAATGTTCATATTGCACCACCTGTGGAAAAAGAGTGGTCTGATGAGTTTGATGACAACGAAGTTTCAAATGGGGATACGATAGAGCCTCCAAAGAGGGGACTTCTAGGTTACCTCGTTATCTATTTACTCTGTTATCCTATATCCTTTGGGGGTTTCCTAGCTGGTTGGGATAGTGGTATTACAGCAGGCTTCATCAACATGGACAACTTCAAAATGAACTTTGGATCCTACAAGCACAGTACTGGAGAGTACTACTTAAGCAATGTTCGTATGGGTCTTTTGGTCGCAATGTTTAGTGTCGGATGTGCTATAGGGGGTGTCTCCTTTGCCCGTCTCGCCGATAAACTTGGCAGAAGGCTAGCAATTGTTATCGTGGTATTGGTATATATGGTCGGTGCCATTATCCAGATCAGTTCAAACCATAAATGGTACCAATACTTTGTCGGTAAGATCATTTACGGTCTCGGTGCCGGTGGTTGTTCGGTGTTGTGTCCAATGCTTTTGTCGGAGATAGCTCCCAAAGACTTGAGAGGTGGGCTTATTTCGTTGTACCAATTGAACATGACCTTTGGTATTTTCTTGGGTTATTGTAGTGTTTACGGAACAAGGAAGTATGACAACACTGCACAATGGAGAGTGCCTCTTGGGCTTTGCTTCTTGTGGGCTCTAATTATCATCATTGGTATGCTATTGGTCCCAGAGTCACCAAGGTATTTAATCGAGTGTGAAAGGCATGAGGATGCACGCGTTTCCATCGCCAAGATCAACAAGGTTTCACCAGAGCATCCATGGGTACACAGGCAGGCTGAAGAGATTAACGTCGGGGTGCTCGCTCAAAAGGAACTAGGAGAAGCATCATGGAAAGAACTTTTCTCAGTCAAAACAAAGGTCCTCCAACGTTTGATTACAGGGATTCTAGTGCAAACCTTTTTGCAACTGACCGGTGAAAACTACTTTTTCTTCTACGGAACTACCATTTTCAAATCTGTGGGGCTTACTGACGGTTTTGAAACCTCAATCGTTTTGGGTACGGTGAATTTCTTCTCCACTATCATCGCTGTGATGGTTGTCGACAAGATCGGTCGTCGTAAATGTCTATTGTTCGGTGCAGCTGGAATGATGGCTTGTATGGTTATATTTGCAAGTATCGGGGTGAAATGTCTTTACCCTCATGGCCAGGATGGTCCCTCTTCGAAAGGTGCAGGTAATGCTATGATTGTTTTCACCTGTTTCTATATATTCTGCTTCGCATCAACATGGGCGCCAGTCGCTTATATTGTGGTTGCTGAGTCGTTCCCTTCAAAGGTCAAGTCCAGAGCTATGTCCATTTCAACTGCATTCAACTGGCTATGGCAATTCTTGATCGGTTTCTTCACACCATTCATCACCGGCTCAATCCATTTCTACTACGGTTATGTGTTTGTCGGATGTTTGGTTGCTATGTTTTTGTACATATTCTTCTTTTTACCAGAAACAATCGGTTTGTCTTTGGAGGAAATCCAATTACTATACGAAGAAGGCGTGAAGCCATGGAAATCCGCATCTTGGGTTCCACCCTCAAGGAGAGGAATCCATTCAGAAGAAACTGAAACTCAGAAGAAAGATTGGAAGAAGTTTTTGAAGTTTTCAAAGGGTTCTAATTGATCGTTGAGACCATATTCTTGCCATCATAGGCAGCATTGTATATTATGCTTTACATATAAATGTGTAACTTTAATCTGTGACGAATTTATGAAGATCCTCAAAGCTATGAAGATTAATACGCATACATGCTGGCATGTGTTTATTACCTGAGGAGGAGTTTATTATTCAGAAAACATTAAGTCTGGTAGTTTTCTTTTTCTCTACAAAGCGAAAGGAGAAACCTTGATGCTTGTGGGGTGACAGTCGAGGGTGAGATGGCATCGACTAACACAATATAAGTACTGGTAAGTAGTTACTAAAAATCATCGAGAATGCATTTACAGGTATATAACACGTTACATGGCTAAACAAAACAATATAAAGAAAAGAACAAAAACACATAATCTATCCCAGATATTTAGTCATTACTATCTAGGCACGCAGATCGCTTTTTAAATCACACTTGATCTAGAACCTCGTTTACGGCGGCAAGTGGACCTTTATCGTAAACAACTTCTAGCGAGTGGGTCAATTGCGCAACAAAGTCCTTGTTATCACGAATCTCAGGGCTGAAAAGAACCTCGATGTTAAGTAGTTCGTGAGGATCTTTACCACCCTTGATAGCAGCAGCCTTCAAGGTATCTGCCATAGGGTCCTCAATTTCGAATGGTTTCCCGTTCATGTCGACACCAGTCAAATAACGGAACCACCCAGCAACACACACTGCCAACAACTTATACTTGCCGTCTGGCTTGCGCAACTGCTCGTAGATCGAAGGTAAAACGTACTTGGGCATCTTACCTGAGCCCATCAAACAGATACGTGCAACAGTGTCCTGAATTGCTGGATTGGAGAATCTCTCCAAGACAGACGCAGTGTATTCTTCGAAATCGACGCCTGGCACCTTGGGTAACAATGGGATGACCTCCTCACGCATCAAAACACGGATGTACTTGTTGATGGTTGGGTCGTTGACGACCTCGTGTATATAGGTGTAACCGGCCAAGTATCCCAAGTATCCCATAGCTGAGTGCCCACCGTTAAGCAGACGTAATTTCATCAGTTCATAGGAATCAACATCCTTGACGACTTGAACGCCGACAAGTTCCCAAGGAGGACGGCCGTCAGAAAAGTTGTCTTCAAGAACCCATTGGATGAAAGGCTCTGCAACAACGGGACATTGGTCCTTAATTCCCCAGGTATCAGTAACGTACTTGCGCTCTTTATCAGTGCAACGTGGTGTCACACGATCGACCATACAGTTAGGAGAAGTAACCTTCTCTTCGATCCAAGCGGCGAACTTCTCATCCTTCTTTAACTTGGCAAACGCAACAAGCATGGCCTTGACTGTGATACCGTTCTGAGGCATGTTGTCACACGACATGACGGTGAAGGGAGTGAGCCCTTTTTTGTAACGCAGTAATAGGGCCTCATATAGGTAGCCGTAGAGAGTAGCAGGGTTCTCTGGATGATTCAAGTCGTTGACAATCTCCGGAGCATCGGTCATCAACGAGTTTGTGGCTTCACTATGGTAATAACCGTTCTCGGTGACGGTCAGAGAAACAATATGTGTGTCTGGATTGGCCATCTTTTCGATGACAGCCCTTGGATCATCGGGTGCGTACATATAGGCGGTGATGGAGCCGACAATGTAGGCGTTGGTTTCCTTGATACCGCGCTCTACAACTGTGTATAGACAATCTTGGGCCTTCATAGCATCGCGCATAAGAGCATCTGCCTTCATTAAACCAACACCGCATATGGACCAGTCCTTCAAATTGTGGTCCTGCATCAAACGGTTCATGAAGACTGCCAAGTGGGAACGATGGAATGCACCAACACCCAGATGAACAATACCCTGTTTAACACCTTCCCTGGGGTAAGTTGGTACTGGGAGAGTGGATTGAAAACTCTTGAGAGTCTTTGCATTCAGGCTGGTAGCTGTTGTTTCATCCGATTTTGTCATATTTTGTAGTTACTTTTTTTTTTTCCTTTTTTTCTTTGTTCTTTTTTGTTGTTGTTGTTGTTATTATTCTTATGTGTTGAGAGCAAGGGAAGAATACAAAGCAAACACTTGTACAGTTAGCGTTAGCTATTTATACGTGAAAATTGAATGATACCTAAAACTTTTAGACACTGATTCCCCCCACATCTTTTCCCTAGAATATAATGCTTCTGAATTACAGTGGCTAGCATTACGGCGTAAGCGATTTTCCCCCATTTCCATAGAATAAGATGACTCTATGTACCTATACCATTGCTTCGGAAAGTTTATTGCTTGGAACTGCGCGAAAAAATTATGCAATGACGTATAGTTATGGTGTGTTGCGACCAAAGATGGTAAGTTAAAAATGAAAAGAACGTTTATGCAAAAAATGAACTTATTAAACGTGTTCTACAGCAATTTCAGACCCACGCCAAGGAGAGAGTGATTAATGTGGTGGGATAACGCGGGGTAAGACGACTCAGGCACAAAGGCAAATACTAGATACAGGCACAGTTTAAGGCACAAACGTCATCCCACGCTGCGCACAACTTGCGACCCCTTTTTTTCTGAAGAGAAAGAGCAGAAAGGTTGGCTGGCGTTAGGTACGATGCTGGTACGCAATGCAAAGTTCTCAGGGCTGATTCTTGGTAAACAGGAAACAAGAGTTTGTTGAAGTTGGCTAGCTACGTATAGCTTCAGCATACATCGGCCCATCTCAGGGATGTATAATGAATGAATTTCATTCGAGAACTTTTGTTTTTGCTTTTTTTTCCTTCAACAAACTAAGTGTATAACGCTGTATTTATCTCCGCCCTCAAATCTCTTCTGTCCGATCAAAAACCCCTACACGTTAGGTAACTCATCTCATTGCTGCAGTTATACTAAACTCAAGGTGACACGTGAGTTACTCTCATTGTTGTGAAGTAGAATTTGACAAATAAAAAGGGGTTAACGTTTCAACATTATGAAGAATAACTTTCAAGTGAAGAATGAAACACCAAAAAATTAACTCGAAACAACCAAGAAATAGCCAAAAATTATGTCTCAGGTTAGTATCTTAGCTATTACTTTGAGAAAAGTCGGTGAAATTCTAGTTTTTACCATCGACAACTTCTCTATCATGTCAAGTTGATCATTAAAAGCTACTGGAAACTGGTTCTGAATTCCCCTAATTAGATAGCGGCAACACTGAAAAAGACATACTGTAGAGCCTAATGGTGCGTAGTCACCAGTAAAAACAGACAGACTGTGGAATTTTATGAGATTTTAGTGAGACTCAAAGTTGATGATTGTGACCTCATTCAACCGGGTGGTCAGATGATATGTTTTGAATAATAATATTAAATTCTAAAATATTCAATGAGGTTTCTAAGAAGCTAGCTAATTAGGGATTACGGATATATTAAGTTCCCCTATATATGGTCTGGCCTTTCTTCTGCTATGATGATCTTCACAAAGTTCCGGAAAAGAAATATGACGAAAAGGGCATTAGTTTCACTGGAAAGAGACATGAATTTCTTCAGTTGGATTAGTAACAGATTTTAAGTAAGTTTTATTATGTGCTTCTTATGGTATATATATATACTCTGTCTTTTCATTAAGTGTGTCACAAGTTTGAATGCCACAATAGCCCTACCGTTACCTAAGATTTTAACTAACCGTATTCTTTTCTCTAAATTTTTTTCTGACGTTATTAAGGTCCTCATTATACCAAAAAACTGTTATTATGACGCTTTAGCCACTAATTGTGACACTGATTCTTATTCTGAGAACTATTTGAAAAAGATATGAAATCAACTTCATGTAACACCACCTTGTATAGAGCCGTGGTCTTATGGATAAATAGACTTTCATTTTCCCAGTATTGTGTTAGAACGCTAGTATAAAAACAGTATTTCACATGAATAATATATGGATAAATTTTCTTTAGAATACTAATAACATGCACATGCTTATCGAAATTTCCGGGAACATACTGGGAGATACAATGCAGAAGAAGATATTATATATTAAAATGTAGTTACTGATTCCCTTATATGGATTCCTAAACATTAAAGGAGAACATACAGCACATTCTATATGCATGGTAATATCAACCTTATCAACAATGGAAACCAAATAATTATCTCAATATTATCTAGTCCTTCTGAGCTTTCAATAGCATTCCATAAAAAACATGTTTCGTAATCCATTTGGAAGCCCAATATGTATACCATAAACCACCTCTAACAATTATAAACTCCTGTTTGGATTTGTATTCAATGCTAATACTACTCGGTATTTTAACTTCAGAAGGTACTTACAACGATTGGATAGGCTAGGCTTGGAGAGATGATGAACACACTTTTTTATTTTTCAGTTGTGTTTTTAACTCATGGAAGAACCATTGTTTCTTTCCTATACTAGGGTAGATCACGATGTTTCATTGTACTAATTGTTATAACTTGTAACTTGATTACCACAGACAAAACAACTCTACATATAGTAAATCACTTCTGTGTTCTCTCATAGTTTAGCCTTATAACAACTTTCGGTAAAATTGTTAAATTTCGTTTATAAATTACGATATCACGGATTTATAAAGCTCCACAGTTATGTCTTAAAGCCTAACAATCCTTTAGAATTGTGGATCCAAAATATCACTAAAAAATTCCGAAGTCACAGTCGAACATTAAAGAGAAATTAAAAATAGAGAATACAAATGCAATCTTAATGTGTTAAGTACTGGGTATATAGAAGAGAATAAAGCCATATCAATCTATCGGGCAAAAGTTTATTTATTCATAACGGATGGCATACTTTGACCTTCCTCCACAAAGGAAGTTTCCATATCGTCCTTGGGGTTTTTAAAGGCTACTTCTACTGCCGCCGCTTTGGCAGCTGCAAATGGGTCTACTTTAGTCGACTTGAACTTTCTAGCTGGAATACCAAGTCTAAATAGTTCGTTTATTTCCATAAAGGTTCTACCGGCAGTTTCGGGTAGATCGACAACAGCCCAAGCTAAAGTAACCAAACAAAAGCTTCCCCAGAAAAAGCCTGACTTTGCACCCCAATTCCATTTCTCCGAATTCAATTGATACATGATCAAAACTGTAACCACAATACTTATTACGTTATAGGCATTACGAGCCAAAATTATTGTTTTAGTTCTTAGCCTGGAAGACGGTATTTCAGAAACTAAGCAGAAAACAACAGGAGCAATACCCAGATTGTAGAAGAAGGCGACAACCATTAGAAGAGCACCACTTCCCATTTTGGCACCGTGAGTATCTGAGCACCCCAAACCGCCGATAATAAAAAACATAATGCCCTGAAAAGCCAGCCCAATCGTGTAAAGATCAAATCTACCAAAATACTTTGAAGCCCACCAGGATATGAACGTTGCACCAATACCAAGGCAGTATTGAATAATGCTAAAAGTGAAAGCTGTATCAGTACTAACACCAGCTTTTTCGTAGAAATAAGTTGAGTAGCCAATTAATGAAGCACCACAGGACGTTTGTCCGATCCAACACAGGCACGCAATTCTCGTTCTTCTGCGATTAATACCATCCTTCACACAATCCCAGTAAGTTCCCTCATTTGACATTTTTTGCTCCTTTTCTATAGTCGTTTTGATTTTATCAAGTTCCATACTTACCAACAATTCTTTCTCGGGACCCTTACCGCTCAATGTTCTTTCAAGTGATCTCTTTGCCTGTTCTATTCTTCCTTTCTTGATTAACCACCATGGTGATTCAGGTGCGAGGAAAATCCCGATTGCCAAGGGAAGAGGCCAGATCCATTGTAAAGCAAATGGTAGCTTATATCCCAATTCTGAGTCAGCATACTTGTTCTGGGAATTTTTCATGATACCAGCAGCAAAAAGTTGGCCAAAAGTCCAACACAAGTTTGAATAAGTTGTCAGATAGTATCTTAGAGCCAAAGGACAGATTTCGGAAGCGTATGAGACGGTCAAACACTGGAAACAACCCCAAGGTATACCACACAATGCCTGACCCGTGGCAATCATGCCCAGACTTTTGCAAAAGTACAGAATAAAAATGAAAGCGGCTAAAAAGAACAACGCCAAAATCAACGTGTAACGATTGCCCATATGATCGACCAGAGGGCCTGTCATTTGCAAGCCGACAATCTCACCCGCCATGTAACACAAACACAAACCAATCTGCCAAGAAACCGAGATTTCATATTCTCCTGTCTTACTATTCAAAGAACCATATTTCTTCTGGAAAATAGGCAAAGCATAGAAAGATCCGAGAATTGCGGTATCATAACCTTCTTGAATCAGCGTTGTAGAGACTAATAGCGACCAAGCAGCAGCTTTGGGATATGTTTTCAAAGCTGTCAAAAGCGGCATTCCCCTCTCACTTTCATCTGCCTCTTTCGCATCCCGCATAGCTTCATCGAGAAGATCTGGCACTTCCTCATCATCACCTTTTGGTGCTCGTGACTCTGGGCCGTACTCAATATGGGAAAGATCAAAATCGGATTTCTTACCTAGCTCCTGCATCTCTATCGAGTTGAGGTCCGTTCCACTGATTCCGTTCTCGATCTTATCTAAGTTCAAGTCACTCCTGCCTTTTTTTCTGTTTATTAGTGAGGATATGCCCTTCATACTTAGCAAATAATCTTCGATGTTACTTTTATTGTTTTGCTGAATATTCTAAAATCTACCACAATAAATTTGGAGTACTAATCGTTCCTTTTATAATAAATAACTATGCACTATACACTCTGGACAAAATGTATACGGCCGGATTTAGGCCAAGCTTTACGTCTGCGGATATTCCCTTAGATAGTTGTTGTTCAATGCAGAATATATGACACCTGGGGGAGAGTTTGCACAACTACTGAGAAGTCCAGGGAGAATTCTTCAAAAGCCGATTCTTCACAAAAGTATTTGGAGCGTTATAACGGCTGCACAAAAGTTGAATTAAACGTGAAAAAGAAACCTGACATAACTTCGAATTTCCAACAATGTGTCCTTCCCCTGAATGAGTTCTACTATCCAGAAACCAAAACTAACAACCATTTAATTGTAATGAACGATTTTGAGCGGTAGAAACTTGTTGCAAACTCGCTTAAACTCTCGCTTTTATATATTCTTTTTCCTTTTGGCGGACTTCGTTAAAAATATCGTAGAATATGGGGTTTAGGTTTACAGGGTTTATCCGCGATTTTTCGCGAACCCCCACAATTAAGAGTTATTCAAAGTGCGATATCAGATGTGTTCTCTTCCTCTTCTTAGTATCTTAGGTTACGTAATATGGCAATATCGTGGGATGTTTCAAACAAAATAACATGGCATGTTTATTTGCTCGACTTTTCTCTTGCAGCATGACTTTCTGGGCCCCCCCTGAACAAGGTATAAAAAGCTCTGTGAGTTAGTCTTCAAAGAAAAAAATCATCTCTTCTGATCGGAGGTTTCAAATGATTTGAAACAGCAAATCAGTCAAACATAACTAGAATATAGAAATGACTATCTCTGATCATCCCGAGACTGAAAAGAAATGGTGGAAAGAAGCCACAATATATCAAATCTACCCAGCAAGTTTCAAAGACTCTAACAACGATGGCTGGGGTGATTTGAAAGGGATAACTTCCAAGCTGCAGTACATCAAAGATCTTGGAGTTGACGCAATTTGGGTTTGTCCATTTTACGATTCCCCACAGCAGGATATGGGGTATGACGTGTCTAACTACGAAAAAGTTTGGCCCACTTATGGTACGAATGAAGACTGTTTTGAGCTTATTGACAAAACCCACAAGCTTGGTATGAAATTCATCACTGATTTGGTCATTAACCATTGCTCTACAGAGCATGAATGGTTCAAAGAAAGCAGATCCTCTAAGACAAATCCAAAGCGTGATTGGTTTTTTTGGAGACCACCAAAAGGTTACGATGAGAATGGTAAACCAATCCCTCCAAACAACTGGAGATCTTTCTTTGGTGGACCGGCTTGGACGTTTGATAAAACTACAAATGAATTTTATTTGCGTCTATTTGCCAATGACCAGGCTGATTTGAATTGGGAAAACGAAGATTGCAGAAAAGAAATTTTTGAAAGTGCGGTTGGATACTGGCTAGACCGTGGTGTGGACGGCTTTAGAATAGATACCGCTGGTCTATACTCAAAACGTCCTGGCTTACCAGACTCTCCGATTTTTGACAAAACCTCCGAATTGCAACACCCGAACTGGGGGTCTCATAATGGTCCTAGAATTCATGAATATCACCAAGAGTTGCACAGGTTCATGAAAAACAGAGTTAAAGATGGTAGAGAAATAATGACAGTAGGTGAAGTTGCTCATGGGAGCGATAATGCATTATACACCAGTGCAGCCAGATACGAAATCAGTGAGGTTTTTTCTTTCACACACGTCGATATAGGCACCTCACCATTTTTCCATTACAATAAGGTCCCCTTCACTTTGAAAGAATGGAAGGAAGCTATCGCATCTAACTTCCTGTTCATCAACGGTACTGACAGTTGGGCTACTACCTATATTGAGAACCACGACCAACCTCGCTCAATCACGAGATTTGCTGACGATTCACCCAAATATCGTACCGTATCCGGTAAGCTGTTGGCATTGTTGGAATGTTCATTGACAGGTACGTTGTATATCTATCAAGGCCAGGAGCTGGGCCAGATCAATCTGAAAAACTGGCCAATTGAAAAATACGAGGACGTTGATGTCAAAACCAATTACAACATCATTGAGCAAAAGTTTGGCGAGAATTCCAAGGAAATGAAAGATTTCCTTGAAGGGATTGCCTTGGTATCTAGAGACCATTCGAGAACCCCCATGCCATGGTCTAAAGATGAACCCAATGCTGGCTTTACAGGTCCAGACGTCAAGCCCTGGTTCTACCTGAACGAATCGTTTCAACAGGGAATTAATGTTGAGCAGGAATCGAAAGACGATGGTTCAGTTCTTAACTTCTGGAGAAGGGCTCTGGAAGCTAGAAGAAAATATAACGAGCTTATGGTTTATGGTTACGATTTCCAATTCATTGATTTAGACAGTGATCAGATCTTTAGCTTCACTAAAGAGTATGAAGACAAGACGCTGTTTGCAGCCTTGAATTTCAGTGGTGAAGAAGTTGAATTCAACTTGCCAAGAGAAGGCGCTTCCTTATCTTTCATTCTCGGAAATTACGACGATGTAGACGCCTCCTCTAGAGTTTTGAAACCTTGGGAGGGTAGAATTTACCTCGTCAAATAAGCTAGTGATCGATTGGCGGCCACTTTAGCAAGCAAAAGCTGACCCTCATTAAATAGATTTTTCTTTGTATGTAAGTGATGATGACGTAAGGGCATTGTAAAAAATCACATTTACCACTGTGGTGAACAGACTTTTAACAATTGCTATCGTCAATTATGGTATTTTAATGTGTATAATGTGAACCCCAATAATAATACTGATATATTAATAGTACCAGCTTTCTTTGTAGATAAGGCTAAGAAAAGAAAAACTGGTACCAATGTCTGTGTTGTGTTGGTAAATTGATCCTGAATCACGAGAATCCTTAAATATGCTGAGCGGTGAAAAAGAAAAGGACAAATATAAAAAAGTGAGACCGCTAAATAATTGTCATTGGCAGGATACTTTAATGGTAAGCACGCACTTATTTGATGATTATGTGGAGACCTTAATAGACTTATATCAGTCTTGATAGTACATTCTTTCGAACGCCCGTGGTAGTTCATTGCTGTGCCCGGTGTTATGTAACTCTCAGACGAGATAGGAGGACGTTTTTACATTACCTGCGCCTGCGTTCACACCGAACCCAGACCCAATCACAACTGGTACTATCACTAATTGTTCCGCAAATGTGTTTGATAAGCGATTGTTAATGTATACTGTGTGCGTCTTTTTTTTCAGCTGGTTTTTCACGCCATATAGAACAAAGTGCCAGAATCGTTGTAACTTCAATAGGTGTGTTGTGTTGTACTGCCACCCCGCGATTAATTCATGAAAAACGGTAAGATAAAAGATGGAAGGAGTATAATGCAATTGATTTTTGAGTTTTCAATGCTAGATTAATTGTGTTACCTAAAGACGTCCTCAGTAGTGGCTTCACCTCATTTACTGCGAACTTACACATCCACATTTCACATCTGGTTGTTATGGTATGTATCACTCGATTCTTTGTGGGAAACGTACCTCGGTTGGATTAATACAAAGTTATCCTTTTGAAAGATGCTCAAGCTCAGCTTCTAGGAGCTGGCCCTAGAACAAAATAGTTGTCATTATTTGTCTACCTTCATTTCAGAATAAAAGAGTCACATGTCACCCAGCGGCAAAGGTTTCCTAAAATGCATGCTTTAATGCTGTTCTCAAAGTTATTACCATTACAATAGGTTTAGCTCAGTCGCCGCTGCTGTCGTTTCAGGGCACACAGTTTCATAGCACCTCAGACATACATTCATTATCGTCAACAATTCTATTACTGTGTACAAGACTGTAGACCCCTAAATTATACGAGTCCGACACCAGAGAAGTCTTTTATTTTCTATTTTAAGAAAAGGAATATCTACAATTTTCCGTGGCAACCGTTTAGTATGAAAACCAGATGACCTCTGAACGAGGGTTCAAACAAAAAACTTGGTTTTTTGGCTTTATTTCTTGGCTAACAGCTGCAGCTGCATCTAAAGGCACCTAGCAGGTACCTGCACTGTGAAGGAACATTCTTGTGCCCTGGAAAAGCAACGAATGATGTAGGAAATATAAGGCGTGCGTCTCGTATACGGGACCTATGAAATACACATCACTCCAGCACAGAAGCATCTCCATAATAAGAGAACTGATATGTGTGGAATGAGAGTGGTGACCTGAGGGATTTGATATGGAAGTCAGGCGTCAGATGATATTTCGTTTGTGTAGGAGAAGCTGGTTAAGAAATTCATATAAATAGAGCTGCTTTGGTCATCTATCTGAAATATTCCGTTTCCCCCTTATCCCTAGAGCACCACTAAAAAACAAAACAAAAAAATACAATGGTCAAATTAACTTCAATTGCTGCTGGTGTCGCTGCCATTGCTGCCGGTGCCTCTGCCACCACCACTTTGGCTCAATCCGACGAGAAAGTCAACTTGGTTGAATTGGGTGTCTACGTCTCTGATATCAGAGCTCATTTGGCCCAATATTATTCATTCCAAGCCGCCCACCCAACTGAAACCTACCCAGTTGAAATTGCTGAAGCTGTTTTCAACTACGGTGATTTTACCACCATGTTGACCGGTATTTCCCCAGACCAAGTCACCAGAATGATCACTGGTGTCCCATGGTACTCCAGCAGATTAAAGCCCGCCATCTCTAGTGCTTTATCCAAGGATGGTATCTACACCATCGCTAACTAGAGATAGACGCCCTTACGAACAGAATGTTATATAGACATTGGAAAGTAACGAAAAATGAAAAAAAAAAAGTTTTTTTTTTTGATAGTATGAATGGTTTAATTTTATGCAAGTGTATATCAATATATAAAGGAACAGGTTATCCATCAAAGTGGAATAAATTCTGATTCCAAACAATAATGTTAAACACGTGAATCAATTTTAGTATTATTCTACACATCGAAGATGAGTTATAAATCGGCGACAATTTTTTGCAATTCCTTTTATACTGAGAAGTATTTATGGACATTATGGGAGATTCTACAACTAGGGGTAACCCTTAAAAATTCAAGAATCCGGGGAAATGAATATAATTGTTAGCTGCCCTCGTATATGTCCCATTCATACTCTCACTGTGTTATCAATGTTCGTCGCGTCGACTTCAATCAAGTTCAATAAAGAATTTTAAATATAAACCACCTTCTACAAGATGTCCCTGCACCTCGAGCACACTATATATTGATGCTTGAGTATCGCAATACAATCAAAAAGAAAATAAATCAGAATAGACTGGAAAACCCGAGAAACGTATAATGAATACCTTGAGACAGTTGAAAATATACTAAGAGTAGTATCAACCGTTGTTATAACCTTCTACAGAGCATGGATAGCTCAATGAAAACTAAATTCTGTTCCTACAATATAAAACCTATTGCCAACTAGACTCATTGAATATTGTCTTGTCCACTGCCGCTTAAAATATCAGCATTATGAACAGTGCTTCTGGCCTTGAAAAACAATACGGTGTATCAAAGCTACACATCATCGCAAGCAGACTGTATTTCTTTGATATATGGCCACAGTTCACAATCCGTGAAACTGACTGACCCATGAGCTTGCGAAGATGCCGGTGCACTGAAATGCCCTTTAAAGAAATTTTCACAATCAATGCCATCCGAAAACAATACTTCCGAGTTCCAAATTTTTGCTCAAACAAGTAAGCATTCGTCCTCTTTACGATTCGAGCCCAACCTCCTGCATCAGACTTCTCGTATTCACAACTAATATGTAAGATAAAAACCGCATTTTATCCACCAATGTCATTGATTGGAACCTGAATTTGTCCATCCCTATTAGATATTCAATTGTCAGACATGAAAGAACGAAGAAAAGACAAAGAGCATTCAGGGTGAAGTTCTTATTCTTGGTGCAATGAAAACACCATCCAAGTAAGCGATACAGAGGCACAAAAAGCGTGGATTATTTATGGTTACTCTCTTGAAAGCCCAGAGGAGTTCGGAACCGTAGCGATGTTTCGGAAATTGAAGATGCCGTATCTCGATATTGGGCAAACACCTTTCAGAATTGATCGAATGCCATTGTCTGTCTACCTGTCTAATATAAACTTGCAATGCTTCTTCGATGTAAGGGACACAATCCTTAAATGTCTTGTTCTTGGCTGCGTCGTCATTCTCCAAAGCAAATGGCTCTAGAAGTGTCTTTCTGAATGCTACATGGCAGCTGGAACCATCAAGAAAAAAAAGTACTTAGTGTTCCAAAGTTTGTTTTCATACAGATAGAAGTTGAAATTTTCTGCAACGCGTTCCCACTTTTCTTCAATGTCTGTACCTGGTGCATTTTTAATAATCTCTTTAGCTAATTGAGAAACCTGTTTCCCTAAGGTACGTTCCCAGAATATGTATGAGTTTGTCCATAAGCAGTACAGCACCAAAAACATAAGAGTAGTAACGGTAACTGGATAGCGTCTATTAGCACGTCGTTTCGAACCAGCGATGCTCGAATAATACCATTTGCCACGTAGTTTCCACCCAATGATGAGCGGTAACCACAGTAATAGCCAAGTACGGAATGTTAAGGAATTGAAGTTCTCATAGCAAGACCATGTGAAAATACTTCTGAATACATTCTTGGGTAGTGTGGAATTGTAGAAATCAAATATTTCAGATGATAAAGAACTCACGCTCTTTTTATATTTGGTTTCTGCCATGTCTGTGGCGATATGGTTCTGGAGACATAGTTTTGCAGTTATGGCTTCCTAGTAGTTGGCTTATTATTCAACTCGTGAAATCATGATCTGTGTTTGTAGGCCAAAGAATGCCGCCCAAAGCATGCGCACATTGTACAACAGTTGGCCCTATGAAAATGTAACAATTGGTAGAGACAGACTTAAGTAGACAAAGCGTGTTGAATTTTTGGTCCAAAAAATAAGATATCGTTGAAACGTTAATCTAGCTCGTGCGTTGCGTGAGATGCTAACCATTATAACGGTAAAACTCGGAAGACTCCTTGCAGCTCTGCGGCAAGCGACGACCTAGAAACCGTCGCTTTGCTACATAAAAAATGCAACGTCGTTTAGAAAAGGCACTAAGTGATATATCAACAATAGAGTTAGGTGAGTATCCTCTAAACAAGCACTTATCGATTGCTTCTTTGTGACCTACTAATTTTAAATAGCAACAGTAATATTATAATGGTATATTATAATAGTCTCCATATAGTAGTTTATATCCTGCAACAGTAAACGTCACTTGTAAGACTCAAAGGTTGCACATACGGCTTCCCACACAAAATTTAAATCCTTTTGTGTCATGAATCTAACTATCTTCACGTATGTCCACATGGGAAAGAGTTCGCCCTATAAATAACAGGGTGCATAAAGCCATATGGTTGATTGTTCTTCCAAATCAAAATACCCGCGACATATAGTGAATGCCACTGTAAAAACTGAAATGAAACTAGAAGTACTTTCCTGCTCCAACCGTTACCTCTGGATACTTATCTGTCCAGCATCTATAAACGACCATTGCTTTTAGAATACAAGTCTTTAATTTGAAGCGTACCTTGTTATTACCAAGCTCAGTCCTCTGACTATTTCTCATTTCCAGATCGGTATTCATCCTGTTTTCGTTAGAGCTTTGGTGGTACGCGGCGATCGCTAACCTTATAAAAGCTAGGCTAGAAAGAATTGCCATTATGGAAAAGAGGCTTGTCAGGACATACACCACAATCATATGCAGAATCATTCACGTCATATGCAATGCGGTCCTCATGTACGTGTGTTTACATTAAACCTTCGGTTGATAGCCTCTACTAATGCCTTATTTTACAATCCTTACCAAAAAAAAATCGAGCTCAAGCTCTGCTGCACTAACGGTCTAGAGAATAGGCACGTAGATAAGTAAAAGGTCATAAATTCTATGACCATCATGGAAACAACTGAAACATTTTGATATTGAGTCCGAGGCGCCACCACTAGAGTATTTGTTTCATCATTTTGAAGTTCAGGACTAACAAAAGGTGAAATACATGGAACAATGAAGTGCGAAGGGCCCTTTCTTTAGGCGCGCCTGTATTTTCTGAATTGACAAGCAAAACGGGTAAGCACAAAGTCCTGTGGATCAGCGTAAATCCCCATCACGTGATGATAATATAGTCAAAGTTACTTACACCCAGTGTATGGGAAGTGGGACGTGATCATTATCTGGTGGCATCCGTGTGGGCATGCAATGCTATGATCACAACACATTAGATCATGGGATGGTAATATAGAGTGATTTTGCATGGTGCGTATTGATAGAAGTAATTAGTGAGAATGTGGTGAATTTAGAGACAATTGATGGGATTCCATTGTTGATAAAGGCAATATAATTAGGTATATAAAATATACTAGAAGTTCTCCTCGAGGATATAGAAATCCGCAAAAGGTAATCGGTAATTCTATACAATAATGTACTTGTTTGTTCTCCTGTTTTATATTATCATTCATTATCCTATTACATTATCAATCCTCGCATTTCAGCTTCCTCTAGTTTCGATGACAGCTACTCATAACTTATGTCATCTTCTTACACTGTATGTGATAATACACTAGTAGTATGACTTCTAGTTAGTAGATAATAGTTGGTTTTCATTCCAACAGATATATCCCAGTTGCGAACCCCATACCTTCGACCAAAGGAATTTCCAGATAGTTTGATGAATCATAAGATTCTGATAGTACGACCCTTGTTGAAGACAGAGTCATTTAATCGACTTGCCTAGTCATACTTGAATCAAAATTCGAAGCCGAAAAGACAACATGAACAACTCCTAAGGGATTAACCAAATATTCTGAGCTACCGGAACTGTTGTAATTACTGTAAGAATATTGGTCTACTGTTGTGTGTTGAACAGCAAACCCATACGCATCCGAGAATGTGAATTTCCACAATGAATACGGATATACAAAAGTGGGAGATTCTTGACATCCAACAATCAAATTCGTGTAAAACTTGTTTGTTTCAATGGGTCCGTTGTTTCAGACCCAATTAGATAACGACATTGGATTTGGAGATCTTCCAAAAACGGTTGGGGGTTCATCTGCCGAAACGGCATTAGAAAGATCAACAAAAGTTGTAGTTGCGGTATTCTCCGTTGTGCTAGCCGTGATGCTAATCGAAGTTGATATAGAAGATGGGAAAGTTTTTGCTTGTTCTGAAGATGATGACGAAGAGATAGTGGCTTGTGCAGAAGAAGAGATGTAAATTGTATCCAATGTCGAAGGTAGCCGTGAGAGAGAAGAAAATACCATAGACGATAGTGAGGGGGAAAGAGTGCTTCGGGTTGCACTTAATGGATAGACTGCACTAACGGTCGAAGTTAGTGATAGTGACGACGAAGAAAAGATGCACTCTGTTGACAGTTACTGTTTCTGAGCTTATGCTGACTGAAATCGTGTATATTTTCTTATTGAATAAACAATGAACAAGGAACTATTTTTGTTTCTTAAAATGAATAGAAGTGCATATAAGCTTCCAATGGATCAATTTTACCTATTGAGATAAAAGTCGATAAAGTTCCATTTAGCTTGTTCCTGGCATAGACAAAGAAGAAGAAAACAGAGTTGATGTCGAGGAGGAAGCAGTTTGAGATAGTAGCGTGGTAATTTTACGCATTGTTGGAGCAGTAGAAATAGCTGAGGCCATATCTGAAACAAAACTTAGACAGCCTACTGTAAAGTGAGTAATTATTTTCCTTCAACAGACAGACTTATCATGGTAAGTTATTTATAGTATGTATTTTCATTTGTTGAATGTGCTAACGTAAGAAGTATGACTAATTTATAATTAGTCATAAGATGACTAATCGCTATTAGTCATCAGGGTGCAGTAATAAGACAATAATACATATAAGAATGGATTGTATCTTATCAGAAGGATACAATGATATGTATGTTCCTTTTATACTAATATATAAGAAAAATGTCCAATAATCTTACTACACTATGACATATAAGCTAGATCGCAATTCCTTACGTCAACAGGTTATGAGCCCTGAGAGCAACGCTTCTGAAACCATAATCCATCTATCTAGTCCTAACAATTACAGACAATGGCTGTACGGTATCGAGACCGCTGCAGAATATGCTAACGAATACATGAACGAATTTGTTCATACCGGAGATATCCAATCAATGAAAAGGGATTACGATCTCAGCGCGAATGATGAAAGCTTTGTCAAAACCGTATTTAACAGTTTCCTGGTAAAGCTCTACAAGAAAACTATTGTGGGTGAAGCTGCATACGAAATGAACTGGATATGTGATGATTCTCCTGGAAGGGTCTCTGCTTATGACATTTTCTCGCACTTTGAAGCAAACTATATTGAAGTCACTATTGGATCCAGGCTTACTCTTATCGAGGACTTACCAAATATATCCTCGAAGCCTGTAGATGAAATCGTTTCCTATTTGAAAACTCTATTTACAATGCTGGAAGACAATAGCGAAGAGCAAGACAAAAAGAAACAACGCGATACCAATATTGCGTTGCTATTAATGACCTTTTTACCCGAGTTAAAGGAATCTTTCCACGAGAAATTCGGTGATTCTAAGGCTCTCCAGCTATCAAAAGTCGTTAGATTCTGTAAATTAAAGGCGTCGTCGAATTTATCATCTTCAGTCGCAGATGCATTAGTTGCTCAGAACAAAAGAGGTTATCACAGAAAAGGAAATAAAGGATGCATGATTTGCGGTGCTGACCATCGCTTGAGTAACTGTTCCTTGCTCAAGAAAAGAATTCCAGAAGCCAGAATCTTCAAGTTATACTCTAGTGACAAGTCAAGCACACCTTCTTCTGCTAGCATGGCAATGACAGACTATGAAACGCAACCAAACAAAGAGAACCAGAAACCATCAACATCTTGGCTCTGCATGTTATCTTCGATCACTCCGGCTACCAAATCCTCAGAATGGATTTTTGACACGGGATGTACTTCACACATGTGCCACAACCGCTCTATGTTCTCATCATTTACTAG
Source organism: Saccharomyces jurei (assembly GCA_900290405.1). NCBI lineage: Eukaryota > Fungi > Ascomycota > Saccharomycetes > Saccharomycetales > Saccharomycetaceae > Saccharomyces > Saccharomyces jurei. Next base: position 5,299 of record LT986468.1, on the reverse strand, counting down.
ATCCTCTAAGAAAGATTTTGTCAGAGGAGTCGGCGGTTCTATACCCATATTGGGTTCCGGAACTGTGAACATCGGCACTGTTCAATTGAATGACGTATCCTATGTACCTGATTTACCAGTAAACCTAATATCCATCTGGAAACTGTGTGCTAAGTCCAACTCTTCTGTTACGTTCACAAAAGAAGGTGTCACTGTAAAATCGCCTGATGATGTGGTTTCTAAGGCTGGGAAGTTGAAAAACTATTTGTACATCTTCGATGATCTCACGCCTGTTAACGCTCGGTCTTCGCAAAATTACTCCCTTTCTAGAGTATTAGACTCATCAAAAACGATAACCACTACAGCTTTTCACACTGTTGTAGATCAAATGTTACCACAACCTATTTCTCCAACTGCTATCCCGGTAAAATGGCATGCTCGTATGGGCCATCCCGGAGCAGATATCTTCAATTCCTTGGCTAGAACTCTGCATCTTCCAAAATTAAAAACTGTTGGATACACTATTTGTCCCACCTGCTCACTAGCAAAAGGAACCATCAAAAAGGGTAAAGTCTCGCTCAAAAGGTATACTCAACCTCTTCAAATGGTACAGGCTGATCTCTGTGGTGGTTTTCGCTACCAAGAGTTTCAGTCAAATAAATATTTTCTTACCATCCGTGATGCCTATAGTCGCTACTACTCTGTAATACACTTAAAATCCAAAGCAGACGCTCCGGTAAAATTCATGGAATGGATTACCGAAACTGAACAGTACTTTAGCTCCCGTGGTGGATTCAAGGTCGGATCTGTTCGTACCGATAATGGCACAGAATTCGTAAATAAAAATCTTCATGCCTTCTTTAAGTCTAAAGGAATAGAGCATCAGTTGACTATTCCATATCAAAGTTATCAAAATGGTGCTGTTGAACGTGCACATCGTACCATTGAAGAACGTACTCGTTGTCTCCTTATTGGGGGGCGTGTTCCTCCATCTTTGTGGTCCGAAGCTGTTTCTTGTGCAGTCTACTTAATCAATAGGTCCCCTGTAGTGTCCAAGAATAATAGTATTCCATACTGCTTGTGGTTCAACATCCCTGCGAAAGATTTCGGAATCGCACATCTTCGTATTTTTGGATGTACAGCATATGCAACCTTACAACATACTCTTCGTGACGGCAAACTTGCGCCAACTGTTATATCTGGTGTTATGGTAGGCTATGATTCTAACCACCAAGGTTATAGGATATACCATCCCGAAACTGGCCGCATTTTTGTGAGCAGTCAAGTTCGTTTCGATGAACACGTCTTTCCTCTTGCTGATACAGAGGCCGTTCATGTCTCTCACGACTTTGCCACTTCTGCTATTGGGGGGGTGTCTAAGTATCCTCAAACCGGATCAATCATTTCGGCTCCAAGAAATAACGGACCTGAACTTCCAAATAAATCGATCAAAACCTTCACAAAAGCAAATCAACCAGAATTTAAACCTAATAGCAACAGCACTTATACCTCTGATGATGATGAGGATATTTCTATGGAAACCGAAATAGACAAATCTACGCCTGAAGTTAATCAAGAAAAATTACCAACCTCCGAATCTCCAACAACAAGGATACAACATTCTAATTTCGAAGTCTTACCATCCGTATCTACAGAAGACGAAACTAATTCTTCTATGGAGAGAACTCCTGAAAGAGTTCCAACGGCATTAACTTATAAAGGAATTCCACAATCATCCGATTCGGAATATATTCCGACACGCCGAAATAAAACTAGACATGTTAAAAGAACTATTAAAAAACCAACGCGATCACGCGAAATAGAAATATATGATATTTCACGTCCAAACGTGATATCAAGTGACAACTTACCTGAAGTTAGAAGCGCCAAGCAAAGAAAGACGGCGACCAATACAAATGATACCGTAGCAAGTACAAATAGACTTCCAACCATATTACGAACTCTAGATTCAAACAACATTGATACACTTCATGTTGCCAGTACTGGAGAAGAAGTATCTATTGAAAGGCTGTCAAGTATGGCTCTTCAGGAAGCGAACAATAATTCCGCCAGAACTAATCAAGCTAATTCTCTTACTGATTGGTTTCCAGTCGGCGCAATGCCGATACCTGACCAAAGGTATCTATTCATTCACGATGGCACATATATTAGCGACTCACAAGATGTGGGTGATACTGACGTCACTCCTGCTGTAACCAGGCTAGTTACTGAAGAGACCTCAATCGAGTATCTTCCATCGTTGGACTCATCGCCTCCAAATACCTCGTTTAACGCGGCTCTAACTGCTATCATCCATAGCACAAAAACAGGAAACCCGAAAACCTATGCCCAAGCAATAGAAAGGCCTGACTTTCAAGAATGGCACAACGCATGCCTTAAGGAACTATCCGCGTTTAAAGATCACAAAACGTACAGATTAGTGCCTCTTCCTGAGCAAAGACGAGCACTCGGATCACGCTGGGTATTCACTATAAAAGACTCCGGGACGTATAAAGCCCGCCTTGTCGCCCAAGGACATACTCAAAAGGCTGGTATCGACTATCAAGAGACATTTGCCCCAGTCATCCGCTATGACTCCGTTAGAATATTCCTGGCACTGGCTAGCTGCCTTAAACTAACGGTATATCAGATGGATGTCGATACTGCGTTCCTAAATTCCAGCATGAGTGAACCTGTTTACGTTAAACAACCGCCAGGTTTTATCAATGAGCATAAACCAGACCATGTCTGGGAACTATATGGTGGTATGTATGGACTCAAACAAGCACCATTATTGTGGAACGAACATATCAACAGTACGCTTCAAAAGGTTGGATTTTGTCGCCATGAGGGAGAACACGGCTTATACTTCCGGTCTACATCAGATGGACCTGTCTATATTGCGTTATATGTAGACGACTTACTTGTTGCCGCTCCCTCTCCAAGAATCTATAATAGGGTTAAGCAAGAATTAACGAGGTCTTACTCAATGAAGGATCTAGGCAAAGTTGACAAATTTCTCGGTCTTAACATTCACCAATCTTCAAACGGAAACATCACCCTCTCACTTCAAGACTACATTGCAAAAGCGACATCTGCAAGTGAAATAAACATATCGAAGCCTACTCTGACTCCGCTCGGCGACTCAAAGCCTCTTTTTGCAACAACGTCTCCCTTTCTAAAGGATATCACCATCTACCAGAGCATAGTTGGACAGCTCCTTTTTTGTGCAAATACCGGTCGTCCTGACATATCGTATCCAGTGTCTTTACTCTCTAGATTTCTCCGAGAACCTCGCTCTATACACCTAGAGTCAGCTAAGCGAGTATTAAGGTATCTTTATACCACCAGACGTATGTGTCTGAAATATCGTTCGGGATCTCCGATGGAATTAACTGTATATTGTGATGCATCACATGGAGCTATTCATGATCTCCCACACTCTACTGGGGGGTACGTGACACTACTTGCTGGTGCTCCCGTTACGTGGTCATCAAAGAAACTCAAGGGCGTGATTCCTGTGTCCTCCACTGAAGCCGAATACATTACCGCCAGTGAAACCGTTATGGAAATAGAATGGATTCAAAACTTGTTTGAACATCTAGCACAGCCACTTGTCTCATCAAAACTGTATGTAGATAATGAACCTGCTATAAAACTATCTAAGCATCCAGTGTTTCACACGAGAACAAAACACATTGCTCTGAGATACCACAAGCTAAGAAGCGCAGTAGCGGCGGGTATAATTTCCATAGAACATGTTATTACAAAGAAACAAGTTGCGGACATATTCACGAAAATTCTTCCAGCTGAATCGTTCAAATTACATAGGTCTGTTATGATGACGGAAGCTGAAATTATAAAATAACCGCACTCATACTTCTCGAGTTATGGGGGGATGTTGAATGTGCTAACGTAAGAAGTATGACTAATTTATAATTAGTCATAAGATGACTAATCGCTATTAGTCATCAGGGTGCAGTAATAAGACAATAATACATATAAGAATGGATTGTATCTTATCAGAAGGATACAATGATATGTATGTTCCTTTTATACTAATATATAAGAAAAATGTCCAATAATCTTACTACACTATGACATATAAGCTAGATCGCAATTCCTTACGTCAACATCATTTAATGAGTACATAAGAATTAGATTCAGTATATGAGATATTTTTATGTTTGGGTGATTTCAGAGGCTATATTTTAGGATTATGATGAATATATGTATATAATGAGTAAACAGAATATGGCAAAATACGTTATATTAGATGCAAGTAAGTGCATATATATGATATTCAGATACGTAGAATATATTATAAACATTAAAATGGGCGTAAATGTGGGTTTTACGGGTAAATGGCACAGGGTGTAAAGCGCTGAGGTAAGTGCCGTGTATAATGATGTAGAGTGGTAACCATGACAACCGAGTGAGAGGTAAGGATGAGGATGAGGAGCAGTGTGGTAGTAGGGAGTAGGACATTCTTAGCATCCGTAGGGGTATGTGGTACGGTATTACGAATAAAGAAGGTGTGGTGGGTGTTCATGTGAGATGGGGAGTAGTCATGGAGAGGTAGTGATGGGGTAGGGCAGGTGGTGGGCGTGATGTTAGGTATGGTTGTTACGTTTGATTGTTTACATACGATTGTTGGCATGTGATTGTTGACATGTGATTTGTTGAGATATGATTGTTTACATATGATTGTTTACATATGATTGTTGACATGTGATTGTTGACATGTGATTGTTGACATGTGATTGTTTACATATGATTGTTGACATATGATTGTTGACATATGGTAGGGGGTAGTTGGTGTGGTAGTTCGGGGGTAGTGGTGAGATGTGAAGGATGGCAGGTGGAGAGGGTGGGCATTAGAAAAGCAGGTAGGGGTGGGAGATAGAGAGGTAGGGTTAGTCAGAGAGACAGGGCTTGAGGTAGGGTTGGATCAGGGTTGGGAGCATAATCAGGGTAAGAGATACTGTGATAATCAGGGTTAGTGTTAGAGCAAGTGAGAGTGTGGGTGTGGGTGTGGGTGTGGGTGTGGGTGTGGGTGTGGTGTGGGTGTGGTGTGGGTGTGGGTGTGGGTGTGTGGGTGTGGGTGTGGTGTGGGTGTGGTGTGGGTGTGGGTGTGTGGGTGTGGTGTGTGGGTGTGGGTGTGGTGTGGGTGTGGTGTGTGGGTGTGGGTGTGGTGTGGTGTGGGTGTGGGTGTGGGTGTGGGTGTGGGTGTGGGTGTGGGTGTGGGTGTGGGTGTGGTGTGGGTGTGGGTGTGGGTGTGTGGGTGTGGGTGTGGGTGTGTGTGGTGTGGGGTGTGTGT